>CM077165.1:161308391-161662654 GCA_039583875.1 Platanthera guangdongensis | reverse complement strand
TTTATGACCTCCACCACGATGCCAACCTTAGCCATCTAAATTGTCATTCGTCAACACCCATCTAAGGCTCCGTTTGGCATGCCGGTCACCAACACGGAAATTATAAACCGTCGTTAGTGAACGGTTGACCTCGATCACCTAAGGAACTTCATCCACTTTTTTTGTTCAAAAATAATTTTCTTTTTTGACGGCGGTCATAACCTTTGTCATGTCAAACACACATTCTATAGCGACGGTGTTTTTGTCCAAACTCACCAGAGCGAAAAAAAAACAAGTTGAATGAAGCCTAAGTGCGTAGAGTTCAATGTTCGTCTCCCCATTCTAGTTGGTCCTTTCGGTAAAACATAATTTGGGCTCCGGAATTGGAGAGTTCAATGTTCTTCTCCTCATTTTTCATGTTTAATCGCTTTGCCCTTGGCCCCGAGAAAAGCCTCAAACATCTCTACGTACAGAGCCCGATTCAACTCTCAAAAAGTCGTGAATGAAATGAAATGTAATTTGAGCGGTCGATCGAGCCTTTTACTAAAGAAGCGGGCAGTGAAAGGGTGAAGTCGGCCTAAGAAGGGTAGGCATACCAAGGGATGGTGAGCTTACAAGATGCCTTGGTCTCTAAAGAGGCAGACCAAGGGGCAAAGTCCCTGATAATGTCCCCAAAGCTCATCAAAAAGTATAAAATGAACAAATTTTTAAGTAAATTTTTTACTAAAAAAGATAGTACCTTTTTATTTAACAATATAGACTTTATTGTGAAGCTAAGGCACATATCCACCAAAATCAATACAATGAGGGTCATGAAGTTATTGCCCTAGCTAAAATCTCTACTAAGTGATGATCAACTCCAAAGAAGAAAATCACAGAGAAAGAACTTTGTCAAATTGAATAAGATTCAACGAGATCCATTATTTCTGCGTTTTTTTTTATCTAGGGTTAGAATATGATGAATTTTAAAAAAACAAATGTTTGTATTATAAGTTGATTTAATGATGGGACCCTATCGCCACATCGAGAACGGATTGCACTGGGTCGCGGCCTACCCACTCCCAACCCTTCCCCCAAAGGGTCACATGCTGCTCAACACGTGATCCATAACTGGCCCCACAAAGGGTTACCAGACTGCTCGCCGTGTGATCCATAGTTGCGTCTGCAAGACGGGTTGTTGATGTCGGGAATCAAACCCGCGATCCTCCTGAGATAGGGTAAGGAACTTTTTATTGTAACGGCCATTTTCTTTTATATGGTAACGACCATGTTCAGTTACCTGGTTGCAGCCCAAGCACCCCGAACCTTCTCCGCGTCTGTTTCTCGACAAAAGCGCATTGTTGAGGCCGGGTCTTGAACCCACAAGTTCCTTGATAAAGTGTCTTCAAAATACTCTTCAACTCCAACTGATCTGCAACCCGACAACTGAACATGATCCTTTCCTTGTAACTGAAAATGGTCGTTACACGGTGCCCGGGCTTCGCCCGCCCCCGACGGGATTTGCAGACGAAGATGAAGTGGAGAGGTGAGCAATGTGATGAGGATCGAACAGTTTGGACATTCAAGAAATCGCAGAAGTGTAACCAAAAAATTTATGTAGAGTTGAAGTGATGGAATAGAGACAAACATGGAAATGCTGAAACGATCATGGAATGTGAAAAAACAAAGGAGATTAATGCTTTGTTTGTGGGACTTATTTTCACCGGTCAAGCGGTTGGAATTTGAGTGGGGAACTCACCAGTGGAATGTTGCTCTTCCGTTGAAGTGGTGATGCCGTGGCAGCGAGAGGAGGGAAGGAGCAGTAGATTTGATTAGGGATTACTCCTCGATGGTCTCCGACGAGGTTGGGGTTCGAGTGGGGAACTCACCGGGCGGATGTTGCTCTTCCGTTGAAGTGGTGATGCCGTAGCAACGAGAGGAGTGAAGGAGTGTTAGATTTGAGTGAGGATTATGCCTCCTCCCGACGATGGGGTTTGGTGAAGCCGCAGTCGGCAGAAGTGAGAATAGGGTATCACGATGGGGAGGGAGTAGTCGGCCACGGTATGCGATGGTATGCCTTCAGTTTTAAAAGGCAGGGAGAGTTTTTTTTGATAGAACGGCTGAACATTTAGGCTATTTGAAATGAACGGTTTGATTTTATTGAATGGGCCTTAGGGTTATACGGTATACCATCAATTTTTTCTTTATATATAATATATACGAGTGCCCGACACGAGCCTCCACCCCTATGGCCATGGACGACAGTACCTGACCGACGACAACGAGTTTCGCCCGCCCTATCAAGGCGGGTTTCGTCCATAATATATACATATGAGTACTCAAAATGACCTAAAAATATTAATTTTGACTTTAATAAAGTTGATTGATTTAATGTCATCACCTCGAAAATACCACCGATATGCCTAATGACAACCTTTCTTGAATAGACCGCTGACATGCCTAATGACAACCTACAATAGTAGGTGTAGGAGCTCTACTAAAACCTTTTTGGATTTAAATAGATTTTTATCATTACTTCTAATTTTTGATAGTATAAGTATTTGAATGAACATTGTATTTTAATTTCTTTGAAATATATTATAATATATGTCAAGTCATTAAAATATAAAAATGAGGGCATAATTGATATTTTTGAATGTTTCACCAAAGACAATTTTTTACTTATAATAGTGAAAGATATATATATATTATTTTAAAATAAAATAATTTTAAAAATAAATAAAAATATAATTTCTAAATAAATAAAATAATTACCAAATAATTAAAATAACTAAAATTTTTGTGTGTTTTCCTAAAATATAAGAAAAGAATAATTAAAAATAAAATAATTTCAATTTTTTAAAAAAACACAATAATTTTAAATAAGCTCAGGCAAAACCGGCTGGGGGCGTGTGGGGCGAGTATTGTCACGTGCGACACGAGAGACCTCTCATGCACTGTCACTTGTGTATGTATGTATGTATATATACCGGCTCACGGAGGCGGGCTTCGCCCCCCTCCCCTAGGCGGACTTCGCTCTCCCCGACGACGGGCTTCGCTCTCCCCCACGACGGGCTTCAACCGCCCCTGCGGCGGGTTTCGCCCGCCCCCCGGCGGTCTTCGCACGCCCTCAGTGGTTATTTGAGTGATGTTACGTGCAGTTGGGTGATGATGGCTGCTAAGAGAGCTTCTTATCCAGGTTGGGGGATTGCGTCCCCGCGATAATAACTTGTCACGTATTAGAACAATTGCGGAGAGGGGTTGGGCCTTGTGGGCTGAAACCCTCTAAGGGGGATGGTTGCGAAAGATCTGCCGTGAAAGTAGTACCCTTGAGTGGACTAACATCCCCCCTTCTAACAAAATCAACTATATATTTTTGAAGTGGAAGTGAAGTGGAGTGGGGCGGTCTGATATGACAGACCGCACAGACCGCCAGCCGTCTGGCGGGTAGAGGGTGGCTATTAGCCGGATTTCAGCTTCTTTTTTTCTCTCCCGCGATCTGGTTCAACAAGCATTCTGAGAGGTAACCAGGCGGTTGGAAGCGACTAGCCGCAGTTGTTGCGGTCTGGATTGTGAGACTGCACAGTCCTGTTGGAGCTTGTCAGGTTCTCTGGCTCGCTAAGGGGCGGGCGGTTAGCACGGTCTGCGAAGACTAACCGATCAATTCGCTGGAGCCTATTCGCGCGGTTTGTGCCAGAGTTCGCTGGTTGTGGGGACTTGGTCGTGGTGCTATGAAAAGTCCAGTTTGTGGCCTAATTCGTCGAGATTGACTGGTTGCACGGTCTGTTTTTGGAGTTCGCGGATGACGAGGCACGAATATGACTTTAGTTACGGATTGTAGTGTTCGTGGACTGGAAGCAGAGACCGCAGAACAATGCAGTCTGGTGGCAGTGTCCGACAGTCTG
Source organism: Platanthera guangdongensis (assembly GCA_039583875.1). NCBI lineage: Eukaryota > Viridiplantae > Streptophyta > Magnoliopsida > Asparagales > Orchidaceae > Platanthera > Platanthera guangdongensis. Next base: position 161,658,791 of record CM077165.1, on the reverse strand, counting down.
ATAGATCTCGTAAAGTTGTTCAGCATCAAAAGACGTGGAACCTGGGCAGAACTATGAGATTCACAATAGTTCCGCCCGGTGTCACACATTTTGAAAATAGGATTACTATATTACATTTTTAGAAAAAATGTTCAACATAAAAGTTGTAGTTCTCGTCGAGGTCTACAATTTTTATATTATACACATTTTCTAAAAATGTCATATAGTAGACATATTTTCAAAATGCGCGTGAAACTTGTATTTAGCTAATTTGGGGATCTATATTTTTACACTTTTCCTAAAAATGTCATATACCAGGACTATGGACTGTATCTCTGCTTTTTTGAATTAATACAGTAATTAACAATGATTTATTATTTTTAAAAAAACTTAATTTTTGGGCTGTCAGTATCCATCGGGCTGCCAATAGACATTTGTTGGGCTGTCATTATCTTTGGGTTGTCAATAGCCATATAGGGGCTGCCAATATAAACGCATTTTTTGCGTTTGGCTAGCAGTCAGATCCACGATCCGACGAACAAAGAAAACCTGTACGATGTTGTACGTACGGGTTCGTACGTCGTACTTATTTCTTCAATTTTGTTTGGTGTCGCTATTGTAGTCAAGCTTGTGAACTGTGAGCCCTAGCACGCCAATCCTCTCTCAAAGCCCTATATGGTCTGCGGTTTCAGGCTTATGTGCTCGAAAAAGCCGGCCGCCGCTGTGTTTGCCTGACGTTTGCTCTGCTTTATGCAGCTGGCGTTCCGGACGACTCTTCTTCTCTGCCCGCACACCCGCACATAAGCCCTCCCACACAGGATAATCAAATGAAAATGCGTGGGGAGAAGAAAAAATATGTTTGTAGACTGATTTGGGTATATTTGTGATGTGCACATAGCCATTATTGATGTGCACCAAATGTCTCATTAATTAACCCTAGCTAAACTACACTAAATTTTCATCAAATTTGCCCTAAACCGCCTGTTGAAACTTGAAAGGCAGCAACAACAACAAAAAAACCAGTCAACTGGTTGAAATTCAAATGCTTTGAAAGAAAGAAGGTAGGCACGCACGTGCATCCAACGGTCACTATCGGTCAATGCATGAAAACTTTTTAAATTTTCCACGTTTGCTCCCGCAGTTTCAATCACTCAATTTGAAAAAGCCCACCCCAGTTAGCCGCAGACAAACAAGACTATAATAAATAGTCAAGCTTATATATCTCCTCCTCTTCAGTTGATTCTTGAACCATCTGAAGCCATTATTTTTTTCTCCTGCTCATTGCTGTGACAACAACAAAGGGAAGGTGAGATCATGCCCTGCTTTGTGCCCTTCAACAGCAGTTTGGACCTCACTTTTTTCGTGTTGCGGTCGGTGAATGTTCTCGACGACGAAATCATCCACGCTATGAAGCTCTTCTCCGTCCAAGCCGAGGATCTCGGCTGCGTTTCCAGCTCCGTGATGAAGAGCATCCACGGAAATCTGGTAAGCATGCTTCGTCGTGTTTATGTTCGGCTAATTTTCGCCGCTTTTTTACGCTTTGTTGGTTCACTTGTCGACGAAAAATTCATCCTTCTGAACATTTAGAATAACTCTTATACATAGTATCTTTAAGATTCACTTTTCCCGCTCCAAATATTCTGACCCTAATTTTATTTACTATATCAATGTTTTTCGAGGCTAAAAATATTAGTCCCTAATTTTTGCAACCTTTATGAAACTTGTCCCAAAATCAAAACATTTTGCTTTGTTACAGACCGGCCTACAGGCCGTACATTCCAACTCATTTCCGCACTCGGAGCGCGTTCATGATAGCGGGTTGTTGAGGTGGGGTCTTGAACCCGTGACCTCCTAGATATAGACAGACCTAGCATCGACCTCCACCACCAATTGAGCTGCCTAATTGCACTTATATCTACGAGGTAGCGGGTTCAAGACCCCACCTCAACAACCCGTTGCACATGGACCGGGTTCCGTACGTGAAAGTGGGTTCAGATGTACAACCTCCATGCCTATTCAAAAATGGAACCCTGCACGGTCCGTAACATGCTTTAAGATTAGGGACTAAAATTCAAATTAGGTATCAAGAACTTCTGCATGCATTTATACAATTCACAGCCAGGATGCCCTAAACCCTAAAAAATAAAGTTTTGGAGCTAAAATATTTACCCTAATTTCCAAAATAGCTACACAAACATTGCATTTTTTCGCTCCATAGTTTACCAAGGCTCTGTTTGGGAGGACTTATTTTCACCGGTCAAGCGGTTATGACCGCATGAATCGGATCTTAATTAAGGTTTGATTCATGCGGTCGTAACCGCTTGACCAATGAAAATAAATCCTCCCAAACGGAGCCCAAGAGAATTTTCTTTGGGTTAATAGTGTCATGAGTATGATGCGCAGATCGATTTTTCCTGCAAAATTACAGTTGTAAATAATTTACTGTTCCAATGAACTGTATTTTGACATCCTAAATTTGCCATAAAACTACAGTTATGAAATAGCTTAAAAATATATCTTCTTGCAAATATTTTTGCAACTGTATTTTAACAATTTTTAATCCAAAATGTTTACATATAATTACTTAAAATGACTAATTTTTTTATATTTCGATAATTATTTTGTAAAGAAGTACAAAATTTAACAAATAAATTCATTTTTGAGGAAAAAGTATGCCCAACATGCCATGCTCATAATGCATTGTATGTATATAAAATTTGTCTCTTCTTCTAAATCAAGCCTCAAGCTCCGCCCTCTATTTGGGAGACTGTTATTTTAGTTTATTATTATTATTATTTTGACACAAGCTTTGTTTGGCACATAGGTGACAGTCGTAAATGTATGAGTTAAACCGTCATTCGTTAATGATCTACCGAATAAACTTCATCCGTTTAAACATAAAAAATGGATAAAGTTTCTTAAGTGTCCGTTGACGAATGACAGTTTAATTCCCATGTTCACGACCACTAGCAACAAGCCAAAACGGAGCCAAGTGTTAGGAATGGCGCCTACCAACTCTCCCAAAACTCCGGAGTGTTAGAAATGGCGCTACCAATTCTTTTATATTATTAACCCATGACCTCCACCTCCCTCTGATACCACTGTTAGGAATGACGCCTACCAACTCTCCCAAAACCCCGGAGTGTTAGGAAGGGCACTACCAATTTATTTATATTATTTTAACAGGATCGGTCAAACTGTTTGCATGGCTCCCTCGCACTTAAACTGTGCCCGGAACTCCCATGTACTCATGCCCGGAGCCAACCCGACTCCGTACCATGGAGTTTCTCTGCACCCATGCCAGGAGCCAACCCGGGTGCGCCCGGGATGCACCCCATCCAACACCTGGATGGCGAGCCACACCCAACACCAAGGTCTACTTCTTTGAAATCAGAACATTCACGACAGCTAAAGCTTGACCACAATGCATGAAACCAGGTTGTTTGGTACGGAGCATGGATGAAAAGATCCGAAGAAAACAGATGCATGCTAAGAACAGCTCTGGTGAGTCGCTAAAACTCCCAAATCTACCTTTTCTTGAAGTTTCTACTTCTCTCGTTTGCTCGCGAAATTTCTATGTTCGGGCTTTAAACATGTCCGAGCAGAGATTTAGAGACATTTTCGACATTTGAGAATATCATCTCCAGAGAGGTCGGAAATGACATCGGAGATTGCTCGCAAAATTTCTATGTTCGGGCTTTAAAGATGTCCGGGCAGAGATTTTAGAGACATTTTCGACATTTGAGAATATCATCTCGAGAGAGGTCGGAAATGACATCAGAGATGTCACCCGCAAAGACATTGAAATGTCGAAAATGGCATCACAATTGTTTGCGGATGCCGCTGCGGGGATCTAATATTTCACAACTTTACAACATTCAAGGCTGTGTTTTTTTTAAGGCAATAACTATATGTAGGCTCATTTCAGCTATCTGCAGACCATGTAATTTTATAATTGTTATGTGCAGATCAGATATATACGAGCTCATTACTTTCTATGATTTTTTAGTTTGACTTGCATTTATCTTTGGACTGCATATAGTCAAAAATAGCCTGCATATAACATAACCTCTTGTTAAAGTTGGACCGGACAAAATAAGCCCCGCCAAACGGAACCTAAGGCTATATTTGTTTGGGCATTTTGTAGTTCCGTTTTGGGCAAACGCCGCCGGAAGGAGGGTAAACAAATGAACCTCCGGCGGCGTTTGCTTCGTTTCCACCCGCCTGCCTTGAGAAACACCCCAAAAAGCTCCGTTTGGAGCTGCAACCTCCCCCCTCCGGTTCGAACTCTCAGTTTCCACCCGCCGGATCGACCCGCCACCGCCAAACCAAATGGAGCCTAATTCTCCCCTTTATTATTGGAGAAATTTTTATGTCCGGGTATTTTTGGGGCAGAGATTTTAGAGGCATTTTCGACATCTCATATGTGCCGGGACAAACTCTATGTCCAGTCTCATTCGGCGGGGCGGATGCATGCCGATCGGGCGGACGGCACCACCCGGCCGCGGATTCCGGTCCTTTGGCGGGGCCGCGGTCCGCCGGTGGGGATCCGCACCACCACTATAATAGCGCAAATAATGCTGTGGGAACCACCGGATGAAATCCGGCCCCACCCGGCCACCACGCCAAAAGAGGCCTAAATCTCCTCCATTGCTGAAGCATTCGTTCTCGCGACAGCTATCCGCCATGGAAAACCTATCGCACCTCGGAATCCTAATCGATCACGGCTTCTACGGCGTTCGCGCCGGCGAATCCAAAGACGGGGGAGCGAACGCCAGGTTCTCCTCCGGCGACACCGTCCTGCTCTCCGGAATGATCCCCGCGTCCGCCGACGACACCGACGATCTTTTGCACGCGTGCATGTCGATTCTCCGATCGAGCTTCAAGGATGTGAAGGGATCGAGGGCGGGCGTGTGCCTGCAGTGCAGGGATAGGCCGATGGTGGCCATCCTGCACGTATGGGAGTCGCTGCAGGCCTGCTACTCGTGGCTCATCGCCGCCGACTACCGGAACAACATTCGCCCCTACATCACCAGCTTCAGCAACGATGCTCAGTTCGACATTTTCAAGGTTGTCTATGTTAGCTCCGATGATGGCCTCAACTTTCAGATCCCCTGCTCAAAAGCTGCGGTTGGGAGTGCCGCCGGGAATTGAAGGGCTTGAAGGTGATTTCCTTGGTGCAACATTCACTATGTTTAGGGTTTAGGGTTTTTTTTTAAAAAAAAATTGATTAGAGGGAGACAAAAATGTGGCATTGATTGATTCTTGAGATGTTTTTGTGTGTGTGTATAATTGTATGTATAGTTAGATGATAGAAATTGCAAAATGTATGTCAGGTTTTTACTGTTTGCACACATGAGATACCCTCCTAATAATTTGATACATGGTGCGCGAACAGATCCAACCGTATACTTCCCAAAATCAGCGGTGCAGATTTGAAGCGGCCGTATTTTGCAGGGAATGATCTGCGACATTGAAATCTGCGATCCCACAGCTAGATCTGTTCGCGCACCTCCGAAAATAAGTATGTATGTGAACCAAAAAATTTCGGACCAAAAAATTTTGCATCAATGTTTCTTATAATGGCATTTACCGGGACCTCCCCTCTAACTTTGATAAATTACTGACAACACCACTCTTATTTTCAAAATTACAAAAGTTTCATCTAAAGTTTCTATTTCATTACAAAAATCTCCTCTGAAATTTTAATTTCATAACATCCATGCACAAAAACACCTCCTCTTGATGTACAGTGTGCAGGAGGGTATTTTTTTTCATGAATGCAATGAAATGAAAAAACCAGAGGAGATTTTTGTAATGAAATGAAAACTTAATGAGAGTTTTTTGTAATTTTGAAAATAAGATGAATGCTCTCACTAATTATACTAATTTATAGGAAAGATTTGGATAATTATTTCTATATAAGATGGGAAACAGCAGGGATCTCTCAGACCAAATTTTTTATAAAAACTCTTAATTTTTACAGGATTTCTATGCACAAATCATTTTTATATGCTATTTATGCTGAACAATAAATCCATAGAATATTATTATAATCTCAATTTTTGTGGCATTATATAGGGAAAATCAAATAAGATTATTTTACTTGATAAGTATTTAAGCAACAAGTACAGGGAATTCAATTCTTGAGTCGGTTCGGGTACCGGTTCTTAGGTACCCGACTCAAAGAACCGAACCATTTTGAGAAGTATACCCAAATTGAGAACCATTAGAACCGTCTTGAATTGATTGATTCAATTTAATTCTGGGTCACTGTTCTCTGATTCTCTTTGTAACGCTCATGAACTGCTGTCACTACACCACTATGATATTTTGCTAGAGAACTACGGTTGGAGATATATCAGGCAGGCGATCTCCGTTTGTAATAACTCATTGCCTTCTTATGTACACAACTTTGCGGAGGGATTAAGTTCGGCCAGGTGCGCACGACGGCACACATGCCGCCCGGGCGAAAGCCCACCGGGCACGCGCGTGTGCAGGCACCATGCGCACCCCTGCAAGCTTGCAGCGAGCGCACACCCTTGCGGTCATTAAAGCATTTTGGTACAGTAATCTTAACCTACTGCCTGACTCAACTGTGAATCTGAATCTCAAGCATTTTGGTACATTAACAAAGGTTATGTTTGGTACATTAATCTCAGCCTACAGTAACAAAACCTTGAGGATTTGAATCTCTTCCCCGTTCGTTAGCGAGTATTCACACTAGTGAGAAACAAAAAACAAAGGTTATGTTTGGCTCGACTGCAGCGATGGAGAATTAGTGGTGGTAAGCAGTTGTGAGAAAATCTAATTTTTTGCAGCATTGTGGGAAATTCTCTGAAACTGTTTGGAAGTGCAGATTTTTCAGTGTTGTTCAGAAGTAGAAAATTGTTTCAACTGTTTGGAAGAAACAGTGGTGGAAAAGCTGTCATTTTTGGGCCTGTTTGGCGGAGCGGCAGCACAGCGGCATGCCGCTGATTTTGCTGCCGCCCCGCCAAACAGGAAGGGTGTACGGGCGGTGGCAAGATTTCTTGCCACCGCCCGCTGCTGCAGCGCTGCAGCCATTGAAAAGGCTGCAGCGCTGCTAATAAATTATATTAAAATTATATAATTAATATATTATAATTAATATAATAATTAATATATAATTAATATATATAATTAATAAATTAATATATATTATGAGAGTGACAAAATTAATATATTATTAACGTTAATAATATATATCCTAGCTCGGCTACGACTCGAGCACGAATTGTGCGTTCTGATGTCCTTTGAAAGATCGAACGGCATCGAAATTGTGTGAGATTGTGTCCATTGCATGTACAAGGCGTATTTCCAAAAAGGGCGAAAAATTAGGAGAAAGTGTACTGCGACTAGCCAAAACTGCGGTGCAGATATCAACGTCCAATTATTAACGCTAATTAATTTAAATATTAACATTTAAGTAATAATCATAATTAAACTATAATTAAATGCTTTATGTATTAACGAATATATATTAATATTTTATTTTAATGTTGATGGACGCCCGACTTGAAAATCGGATCGTCGTAACCCCGAGTCGGAACATGTTTGGTTTGAAAATCTCTAGGGAGAGCCTCATCATTTAATAAATAAAACTTATATACAGTAATTAATTAATGTTTTAAGTTTTATAATTTTTGTTGTGGGTTACTCGAGGCGTTCGTAAATCAGTCAAAAATGAATCTTATATAACATTTTTAATTTATTTAAAACATTTCAACATTCTAATTATTTTGGGGATACGTGTGTTCTGACGTCCTAGCTCGTGAGCGAGTCGAGCGCGCATACGTGTGTTTCGACGTCCGTTTAAAAATTTTTGGCTCGTCCGAACATATTTTGGGGAACCCCATCAATATTAATATATTTAATTTTATAATGAAATAAAATAAATGCCGAGCAATTTTTTTATTTAATTATTACTATCACTGTTTAATTCTGCACCACTGTTTAATTCTGCACCACTGTTTCACACAACAATGCAAATACAGTTTTCCAAACAGTTTCATAAATTTTTCCACCACTGCAAAACAGCTGATTCATACACCACTGTTTCCCACCACTGCTTCCTGCACCGCCACAGCTTTACCAAACAGACCCTTTTTTCTTTCAAAAAACTAATTAAAACCACATTAAAAATGAGAATATTGCTTAATTAAAAATGACAACTACCCATAATCTGTGAAAAATTTGTGAAAAAACATGAATTACAACCATGGACAAAAAGGAAGAAGGCTACAAACAATGAATCAACATTCATGAACAACATAAAAAGAAGGCTACAGTACTTCGTCGGAGCAGAGAAGGCTACAAACAGTGTATAGACAAAAAGGAAAAAGTGTTGGAACAAAAAGGCAGAGGAGATGGAAGTTTTGATTCAAACCAGCTTTTTTGCTGAAAATGGTGGAGGGCGGAGACGTCCTAAAGCTCGTCGGCAAGAGAGAAGTCCGCGAGAGAGAAGGTGGTGTCTAGGAAGGAGGAGATGGAAGTTTTGATTCAAACCAGCTTTTTTGCTGAAAATGGTGGAGGGAGGAGACGTCCTAAAGCTCGTCGGCAAGAGAGAAGTCCGCGAGAGAGAAGGTGGTGTCTAGGAAGGAGGAGAAGTGCTGGTGCAGAGTCGGCGAGAGAGGAGATGGCCGCCGGGGGAGGAATGTCGCACGCGGATTGGCTCTGTCGCGGAAACCCTAACAACGTAGCGGGAAGGGGGAAGCCGGGAAGCGGAAAAGAGGAATAATCGATTTTGGATCGCGGGTGCGGAGGCACGACAAGAAAAGAGAATAAAACCGGGTTTTTTGGAAAATCGATTTACCCACAGCTATGGGTCCGTTTGTTTCCGCGTTACCACTCCGTTGAGTTGGGATCGTACCTGAGTTTTTTTTTTTGTCAGTTTGTTTCGGCGTTGCGGCGGGATCGGAGGAGCAAATTTCCGTTCTCAACGGAGCTTTGGGACAGCTCCTGAGAGCTCCTTTTCACCGGAGCTTTCCAACGTCACGCACAGCTGCAGCGGCGATGGTTGCCGAAGCAGTGCTCCGGTGACGAGCGGCGGAGGTGCGCACGTTTCAGAGCAGACGTTTCATGGTTGCCGCAGCAGTGCTCCGGTGACGAGCGGCGGAGGTGCGCACGTTTCAGAGCAGACGTTTCATGGTTGCCGAAGCAGTGCTCCGGTGACGAGCGGCGATGGTTGCCGAAGCCGTCCTCCGGTAAGGTCGGCGGAGCCTTGCTCCAGCGAGGGAAGGTGGAGCGTGCTCCAGCGAGGGAAGCGTGCTCCAGCGAGAGAAGATGATGAACAGTATTATTAAATTTATAATTATTATAATAAATATTAATTAACCTATTATTATTATATTCATTTAATTTATTATTACGGATTATTATTATATTTATAATTATTATATTTATGATTACTATTTTTATTATTATTAGGATATTATATTTATAATTATTATATTTATGATTATGATATGGATTAGCCCATTATTATTATTATTGTTATTATTATTAAACATAACAGAAACGCCACCGTTGTTTTACCAAACTGTTTATCCATTCTGAACAGTTCTGTCACCGCTGTTTTACCAAACTGTTTTGTCATTTTGAACAGCTCCATTCCAACAGCTCTATTTCCACAACTCTATTCCCACAACTCCTTTTCTCACCGTCACCGCCGAAACAAACTGACCCTATATTAAAACAACGCAGCTTTTTGAAAAACACCAGTCCGCCACACCAAAAACGTGGAGCCAAACGGAGCCAAAGTCTTCACCCCTTCCCTATACAGCTCAAAAAATTCTCACTGCATCAAAAAAAACCCTAAATATCTACACCATCAAAAGAAAAAGGAATACCATTTTGTGGCAAGCCAATCTGTAGTGTAAGCCTAGAGTTCCTCGAAAAGCACCCGATCAAGGGAAGAAGAGGAAGAAGGTTGATGTCAATCTCAAACTGGAAGTGTGAGGAGACCATATAGTATGTGTTAGGTTATTGTGTTATATGTCCGCACGTGTCGAGGCCGACTCGAATAGGTTAACGGGTTTCGTGTCACTCTAGGGTTTGACCCTAAGCTGGAAGTACTATATATAACATATTCCATACTTAGATAGGGCATAGTAGAATACTTTGAGCGCATTATCCCTTTCATTCTCAAAGTATCGATCCCGCTGCCTAGGGTTTGCGCTCTGCGTTCTACGGATTTCGCGAATCCGCCGCACCCTCGCTCCCGTCGTTCGGCGATTTCTCGCATCCAATCCGCCGCTCTGGTGCTCGATCTTCCCTGCTGCTTTCCTGATCTGCATCGCCCAGATCTGGCCTGTTGTTCGTTGAAGATCACGTCGCTGGTTCTGTTCGCGAAATCTGTCGCGCCGCACACTGCTTCGCGGTTTCTGCAATCGGCCGCTCCCGCCGTTCGCGAGTACCGCCGTCTCCAGATCGGGTATTGGCCGCCACTACTCGTCGCTATCAGCGACTTCGTCGGCGCTCCAAGAGGTATCGCGATCTCGCCGGTGTTTCCCGTCGACTCAGAAGAAGCCTGTCGCCGCCGCTGGGATTTTTCTCTGGCAGATCTAGTTTGTGTTCTTCCTGAAATCGTTGAACACGCCCGCTGCTGCAAGGTGATTCGGCCAATTGCCAGTGTTTGATCCTTCTGCGTTTTCTCTGTGGATCGGAAGAGATCAGTCGCAGCAGCCGCCGCCGTTTCCAGATCTGGACTCTAACTCGCTGATCTTGCTGGATCTTGTAGCTAGTGAGGAGTTTGTGCTGGTCTTGGATGCTTGCAGTCTATCCTCTATCCATTGTAGCAGATCAAAGGAGTTGTTTTTTTTGTGTTGTTCTTCTATTGAGATCAAGGGAGATCTCGTTGCCAGTTGAATTCCTTGATCGAAGTTGGCCCCTGCAAGTGCATCTAAATCTCAATAGCCATCCCACTTTTGCTTGATCTGGAAGGATAAAGCTGGAAAGGAGCAAATCTCAATTTTGGATTGGATCTGAAGACCCGTTCTCGTCTCACGCGGATCAGGTGACTTCTTTCTGGTTTTTACTATTATAGCTTTAGCGAGATGTCGAAGATTACCTCCTATGACATCGTCAAGCTTCAGTCGTTCGATCTCTCCGACTTCCACGCTTGGAAGCTGCACGTCCAACTTGGTATGAAGGAACGTGAGATCTTCTACACGGTCCTGAGTGATTTTGCCACTACCGAAGAGGACGTGAACGAACTTCAGTGGAGAAAAGACGAAGACTTCTGCAGGGACTACCTCCTGAATTCACTGAACCCTAGACTTGCCCTGACCTACAACAGTCATAAGACTGCAAAGGAGATTTGGGACCGCTTGAATGCGCACTTCCAGAAGGAAGAGGGGTTGTCGAGGACTCTCCTTGGCGAGAGACTCTTCACTTCTAGATTTAATCTAAACTCGTCAATCACCTCTCAAATAATTGAACTGGAGAGTCTGCGTCTCAAGCTGGGGGACGATAAGTCCGATATCTCGGATAATCTCTTTGTTTGTCTGATACTTAGCAAGCTACCTCATGAGTGGTTGACCTTCAAGACTGAAATGCACAGACTGAAGGAAAAGATCGCATTGGATGAACTCAAAAGGTTCATTCATATCGAGGATCAAAACATAGCTGGTAAGAGCCTGGAACAAATTAGCCAGTACTCGCAGGCTGTTAACTTCGTTTCTCGACCCAGCAAGCCTCGAAGGAAGCCGCCAGCACCCAAAGGTGAACCCTCTACACAGTTGGCGCCTAAAAAGCCCTCTTTCAAAAGGAAGAGGGGCAAGTGCCACAACTGCGACAAGTGGGGACACTGGACGGTTGAGTGCAAGGCTCCTAAGAAGAAAAAGGAGGATGCCCCGCAAAATGTGGCGAACATGCTGGCTGATGCTTCAGATCCTAAGTCCTTTGTGGCTATGATCGGGAGCAGTCACCGCAGTTCGTCCTCTGAGTGGTGGCTTGATAGCGGTGCTACCTGTCATGTGACGAATGACAGAGGTTTACTTGCTGAGGTCAAGGCGGTCCAGGAGAAGGTGGAGAACTGCAATGGAGGAGAGACCGAGGTGACTCATGCTGGGACAGCCGAGCTGGTCCTCTCATCAGGTAAAACTCTTTTTCTGCTTAATGTTAAAGTAGTTCCATCTTTAACTAAAAACTTGATTTCTATGAGTCTGTTAGATAAGGCTGGGATGTCCTTCACAACTCAAAACGGTAGAATGACCTTAACGGTAAATTCACATTATTTTGGGTGTGCGTACCTGATCAACGGAATGTATAGACTTAGCTTAAACAACGATAGCATTAACCAAATAAGTTCGAACCTTATTGATCCTAAGTTGTTACATAACAGACTTGGACACGTGAACTATAGGAAAATGCTAGATCTAGCGAAGAGTCATAATATTCCCTTAGATCTGTCGATTCGATTTGACAAGTGCGAGGTGTGTGCTCAAACCAAAATCACTAGAAAGCCATTTAAATCGGTTTCTAGGAGCACGAAACTTCTTGAGTTGATACATTCAGATCTCTGTGATTTTCGTAGCCACGTCACTAGAGGGGGCAGGAAGTATCTGATTACATTCATAGACGATTTTTCAAGATATTGTCATGTGTATCTGTTAAAATCGAAAGACGAAGCCTTTGAGACGTTTAAGACCTTTAAGTCTCGAGTAGAAAATCAGTTGAACCTGAAAATTAAGCGATTTAGAAGTGATCGAGGAGGAGAATATACTGTTTCTGGGTTCAAGGAATTTTGCGCCTCTGCGGGAATAATTCTTAAAACCACAGCTCCTTACTCACCCCAGTCAAACGGTGTTGCCGAGCGTAAGAATAGAACTTTGACAGAAATGTTGAACTCTATGCTCCTAACAGCCGGCATGCCTAATTCCTTTTGGGGAGAAGCAGTTCGTGCTGCAAATCACATTCTGAATAGAGTGCCTCATTCTCAGCTCACTGCTACCCCGTATGAGCTATGGCACGGTCATCCTTGTAGGTACGATACTCTAAAGACTTGGGGTTGTATCGCATATGTGCGATTACAAGACCTTAAGAGGCCTAAGGTGGGACCTAGGACGACCACATGCGTCTATTTAGGTAGTGCAGAAGATAGTGCAGCCGACAGATTTTTCGATCTATCCACGAATATCGTGATAGAGTCTAGAGATGCCATATTCTTTGAAGATAAATTTGTCAAGGATCATGGTTTGTCTGTTTCCAGGTCTAATGATATGATTTCAGAATCTATCGTAGAACCTGTAGCTGGCCCTTCTGGCACTGCTCCCCAACCTATAGAGGTGGAAACGGTTCCACTTAGAGCATCTACAAGAGAGAGAATCCCTAAGAACTTTGGTGAGAATTTCGTCACCTATCACTTAGAGGATGATCCATTCTCCTACCAGGAGGCAATGAGATCTAGAGATTCATTGATGTGGGCAGAAGCCATTGATGATGAGATGGACTCGTTGTTACATAACAATACTTGACATCTAGTTGACTTGCCGAAAGGCGCTAAAGTACTAGGATGCAAGTGGGTGTTGAAGAAGAAACTACATAGTGATGGGTCTATAGCCAGGTATAAAGCACGTCTTGTAGCTAAAGATTATAAACAACAAGGGGGAATAGACTACTTTGATGTTTATTCACCTGTGTGTCACCTGTCGACTATCAGGATTCTTCTGGCCTTAGCATCTATCGAGAACTTTATAGTTCATCAGATGGATGTGAAAACAGCCTTCTTAAATGGAGAGCTTGATGAAGAGATCTGCATGGCACAACCTGAAGGTTATGTGCAGAAAGATCTAAAAGATAAAGTGTGCAAATTAGATAAATCAATCTATGGGCTTAAACAAGCGCCTAAGATGTGGCACATGAAGTTTGACCAGGTGGTAAAGAGCCTCGGATTTCAGTCCAGTCTCTCAGATAAATGCCTTTATCACCGCTCATTGTCGAATCTGACAGTCATCATATGCTTATATGTAGATGACATGTTGATTTTGGGGTCTAATCTTGCTGCAGTTAGGGATATTAAATCCACTCTGGCAGAAGTTTTTGACATGAAGTACCTTGGTTCTGTGGATACCCTATTAGGTATGAAGGTTAGAGTTGACAAGGGTCGAGTTACTCTTAGTCAGGCTCATTATATTGAGCAACTTCTTTCTACTTGGGGATATGATAACTGTAGGCCGATAGAGACGTCATTTGATCATAATGCGAAGTTGAGTCCTAACGTAGAGACCAGCATTGATCAAGTCAAATATTCCAAAATAATTGGTAGTCTCATGTATGCCACAAGTTGTACTAGACCAGACATTGCTTTTTCGGTTAGCATACTGAGTCGTTTCACCAGTAATCCAGGCAAAGAGCATTGGGAAGCCCTAGATAGGCTGCTGAGGTACCTGAAAGGTACTAAAGATCATGCTCTGTGCTACACTGGTTACCCACCTTCTGTGGAGGGACATTCTGATGCATCATGGTGTTCAGAAGTCGGGAACAGCAAGTCCACCAGTGGATATATATTCACTTTGGGTGGAACTGCTATTACTTGGAAATCCAAAAGACAGACCTGCATAGCATTGTCGTCTATGGAAGCTGAGTTGTTTGCCTTAGCCTTGGCCGGTGAAGAGGCAGATTGGATCAGGAACTTGATTTTAGACATTCCCTTGTCTAAGTTACAAGTCAACTCATTGAGCTTGTATTGCGATAATCAAGCAGCAGTTCAAGTCGTTAAGAATACCCTCTATAATACTAAGAGGAGACATGTACGACTGAGACATGCCTTGTTGAATTATCTAAAAGAACAAGGAATCATCACTTTGATCGATGTACGTTCAAAGGATAACCTGGCTGATCCATTGACGAAAGGAATGCCAAAAGACCGCCTAATCAAAACTGTGGGGGAAATGAGACTAAAGGCGATTTAGTTCGGCCTTAGTTCAGCGATAGGTGATTCAGTTCAGCCTTTGTCCGGAAGTTTTGATTATTCCAATTTCCTTTGTCAAGCAAGCATGTTGTGTTCCGTTGATGCTCTTGGTTGCTGAGCTCGGATCTGGTAAATTGTTTCATTCCAAACTTGATGCTAACAACTTCACCTGGATTCGGCTTTTGCCTTGGAGGAGAGTGTTATTCCAAACTTGATAACACAATCTGACTTGGTCTTGTCTCTTCTTCTGGAGATTGGTTCCATTCCAAACTTGATGAGTTCCAATTAACTTTAGAAGGGCAGTAACCGTGACATTCCATATAGGATCACAGATATAGCTGCGGTGTCCAGAAATCTGAAATCGTTTCAGTTGAAACAGATATCAGGTTCTGAGGTAAAACTATAATACTCTGTGAACGTGTCCTCCCAGCCAAATTAAAATATTGAAATACTAAGTTCTCCTTTTGTAAGAACTAGATATTTGCAAATTTGCAAAGGATAGAATTCATTCTGAAATGAAATTCTCTGTTGAAATTGCAGGGGTTGCTGGGATAGGAGGAGCACTGGTTGATTGGAATCCAGATCAGGATGATCTTCTGGATGATGAGTTTTAGAGTATTTGTAGTTTATCTTTTGCTACTTCTGTTCAGAGCATTGTTTAGCTCTTATTTTATGCACTGTTTTGATTGGACTATTAGCTCTCTGTTGTTTGGGACACCAGGTGTTTTGGGTCTGTGTCTTGTTGTACCTGAGACTATTCTGTGTTGCAGCTGAGTTTTCTGTTTTACTTATGCGTGCATACTATTCTGTGCTTGATTCTAATTCTTGTTTGAAACAGGTGCTGGACACGGTTGTGTATGATTCACAGTTGGTTGAACTTTGCACAAACCACCCTCTATTCGTAGTCTGGGTTCACGGCGGACATAGGAGGAGATTGTTAGGTTATTGTGTTATATGTCCGCACGTGTCGAGGCCGACTCGAATAGGTTAACGGATTTCGTGTCACTCTAGGATTTGGCCCTAAGCTGGAAGTACTATATATACCCTATTCCATACTTAGATAGGGCATAGTAGAATACTTTGAGCGCATTATCCCTTTCAGTATGAACAACATAAAACATACAAAACAATATCAAATTTCACCTTTTTCACGTTTATTTTGTCAAAGAAACTCGTCAAGATTATCTGGGAACCCTAGGAGAGCCGCCGACTCCAACTACTAGATACAACCAACAGTCCTTCCTACTCCCTCCACGTTCTCAACAGACTGTCTTTATTTCCGTGACACGCCACGGACTTCTCCCCTAATTCATTTGAAAAGTAAGCCATGACAGATCAAGAAGCTTGGTTAGAAAAAAAATGGAGAAGGTGAAAACTAATACTGTCATCTGTTCGACATTCTTCCATGTTTTAGAGTTATTTGTAGTATGGTTTCTTCAACATTCTTCTCCAGCTTCTACTTTCATCTTTCTTCTAATCAGTTTCAGAGCCTCCATAACCTATAACAAGAACGATTGATCAAATATAAGGAATCGGTCTGTTTTGATTTGTGAACAAAGACATAGAAGGTAAAATTCTGCTGTTATTTAGAACACATTTGAAAAAAAAAGTAGCACCATATTGATTAGGCTTTCTTTGATGATATTTGCTTGAGGAAAAAGAAATGGAAGCTACTGCTACTTTAGGATATATGTACATACATATTTTTTTTGTTTGCTTATGTTACATAATTTATGTCTGCAAAAGGGGATTTCTTATTTATCTAAGGCTCGAACACAAACCAATGTATGGGGCAGACATAACGCCGACGGGCGTTCATGCACGATGGATCACTTTTGCTATCCTACAAGATCATGTTTTCTTTCAAATATGATTTTCGCATTGCCTTGTCACATTTGTGAGCCTGCAAGATCACAATTGATCTTGTTGTTTGCTATCCTACAAGATCATGTTTTCTTTCAAATATGATTTTCGCATTGCCTTGTCACATTTGTGATCCTGCAAGATCACAATTGATCTTGTGAGATCCAAAAACTGATGCCAAACGATTAGTTGATTGGGTGTGATCGCATGTCAGCATCATGTTGGAATATTTTTACTATATTCTCAAAATAATATATAATTTTTCATTTTGAAAAAGATTAATACTATAATATCAGGTTTTGAAAAAACAAGACTACGAATAGACCATGTAAGCAAAGACATCAAGAAATGAAACAAGGCATAATAATATTAGTTTAGAATCGAGTCTGGGTAGCTTTAGCGGAGAGCGGCAGTGCAACGAGAACTATCTCGAAATGCTCTATCCAAGGTACAACACCCGGTTAGATCCCGAAAACCCTGATGTGCGCAGACACCGAAAAAGTCCAGAGCACACGAACTCCCACTTGAAGCAATCGTCGAAGCCAAAAACCGTAAGAACTCAGAAGCAGGAGAAAAAGAAAAAGTAAGAAATTGTAAAAAATCTGTGTGTATTCGTTCTAAAAAATCTCCTATATAGGAGTCTCGAGAAAACCACAAATATTAATCAGGTATTTAATTTATAACGGTTTAAACACATACTGAGATGTGACAAGAGTAGCACCAATTGCAGAGAAGATGCAAGAAGCTCGACTAAGATGGTTTGGACACGTACAAAGGAGACCATTAGATGCACATGTTAGACGTTTTGAGAGTCTAGTCACTAGGCATGTTAAACGAGGGAGGGGTAGACTAATAAAGACTTGGAATGAAACTATAAGGAAAGACATGATATACTTAGGCATTAGTGAGATTATGACACAAGATAGGGCACAATGACGACAAAGGATCCATATAGCCGACCCCACTATAGTGTATCAAGGCTTGAGTGTTATTGTTGTTGTATTTGATTTACAATGGTTATGATAAGTAAATTATATTTTGAACGTAAAGATTAAATGAGCAAAACCACGTAAACCACATAGATAGCATAGAGGTCGGCGTACAAAGGAGAAGTCGATGCACAGAAGTCGACATATGTTGAATAGTAGTCGACACGCAGTGAAAGGCGGAAGAAATCGACGCACGAAGAGAAGTTGACGCACGAGCAGAAGTCGACGCACAGAAAGGTGATGTATGTTGACTAGTAGTCGACACATGGTGAAAGGTGGAAGAAGTCAATGCACGAAGAGAAATCGATGCAGAGAAAGTCGATGTATGGAGAGAAGTCGATGTATGGAGAGAAGTCGACGCATGGATGAAATTTAAAGTTTTTCAAAGTGGCAAAACTATTTTGTACAAAAAATATAATTTAATTCAATTATCCTTCAAATCTCAAATCCAAAATCCAGATGTTGATGCGGTGCGTGCACACGTGTACGTGTGTAGTTCACAAATTCTCCTTATGTTCTTGACGCAGGAGAAATCTATAGGAGACGGAAAATCGGTGACCTAACCCTACATGTCATGCAAAAGTCCGACGGTTAGATCACAATTAGATGATAAATTAAAATATCTTGCGTAGATAAATTCATAGCAAAATACAATAATTAATTATATTCAAAACAAGTACGTGGGTGAAACAAACTTAGGCTTTCCTCCGCGTGGATGACCAAAGTAAGAGCGCACGACAAATAAACCCTGCAAATCACAATAATAATCTAACAAACAACTACCATGCAATATATTCAAAACAAGTACAAGATCCAATACAATATAAATATGTTGAAAATAATAATCCAATACAACGAAATCTCACCAAATAGTGGGTTGACCAAAACACTAACGATTTCGGAGCCGGAAATGCGTGAACGACGATCCAGGGTGGAACCGGAGACGTGGAAACGACGTGGGTGGTTGTCCTCGGCGGTGGAAGGTGGAAACGAGCTGGAAATGAGTAGATCCGACGTCGTATGGGTAGATCCAGAAGGGGAAGGGTAGATCTGATAATTTGAGATCGGGTTAGGGCTGAAATTTCCAGATCGGGGCTGATCCGGGAGGAGGAAAGATTTGGGTGGTGGTTCCAGGTAAGGGGCGGTCGGCGGCAAGAAGGTTGAAGGGGTTTAAGGGGGTGGTCGGCGGCAAGAAGGTTGAAGGGGTTTAAGGGGGTGGTCGGTGGCAAGAAGGTTGAAGGGGTTTAAGGGGGTGGTCGGCGGCAAGAAGGTTGAAGGGGTTTAAGGGGGTGGTCGGCGGCAAGAAGGTTGAAGGGGTTTAAGGGGGTGGCGGTTGTAGATGAGAGAGGGGGAGGCGGTGGTGGTTTAGGGGGAAAAGGAGTGGTCGGCCTGGATGATAGGGGGGCTGAGGAAGGCGGACGTGGCCTCAGGAGTGGGAGGAGTAAGCAACAGGGAAAGGAAAAGAAGGGAGCAGATGGCGGTTTGCTGGAGGAGGAAGGGGTGGTTGTTGGTGTAGCTGGGAGGCCGAAGGTGGAAGGGAGCTGTAGAAACTTTATTAATGAACAAGATATTTCATTTTTGAACAGTGGACTTGACTAGAAAACAGATTCCTCTGGACAGCAGGGCTATGGAGAGATGTGGCTCCTATTTGGGAGTCGTGGAGGCTGAGAGAGGGGGCGCGGGAAGGGGAAGAGGGGCTTAGGGTTAGGGCAAACCTTGTGAGAGAAAATACACACCTAGGATTCCACTGAGTCGACGCCGTGACTTGATCGCTGGAATCCGGGATTTCTTTTCACCAAACTCTACAATGCCTCAAATCAGCCCCTAAGAGGTCTATTTATAATAAAGAGAAGATTATGACATCCCACCATTGACGACTATGATTGACCGGAGTTGGGGCTACCCAAATACAATAAAATGAATGCAAACATAGTGAAATAATATATGAAATCGATTAGCAACGTGAATCCAAACGCATCCGCGGAGTCGAATTGCCGATCCGGACACGCCATATATGGTAGGTCGTCAAATCAGCCCCGAACAGGCCCAAAACTCGTCGAGATCTACAACTTTTGAAAATAGGTCTACTACATGTCATTTTTAGAAAAAGTGTTCAACACGAAAGTTGTAGATCTCGAGATCTACAACTTTCGTGGTGAACATTTTTCCTAAAAATATCATATAGTAGACTTATTTTTAAAAGGTGCGTGAAACCAGTATTTAACTAATTCCGGGTTCCGCGTTTTTACGCTTTTTCGATTATATAAAACTGGGCTACTAATAACGAATGGGCTGTCATTATCGATTTTTTGGGCTACCAATAGCCAACGGGTTGCCAATATCCAAAGCCGAACTGCCAATATAAACACCCTTAATATATTAGTTATTAGAGTTAATTAATGTATTATTATTAGTTGAATCAATTAATGTGTGTCGTTATTACCTAGCAATGCTAATAACGGGCGAGATCGCGTGATTTCGGGTATTCTTTCACCAAAATCTGCAATATTAATAATCAGTCCACTACCTATCTATTTATAATAAAAGGAGGCTAGGGGATCCCACCATCGACGGCTATGATTGTCGGAGGTGGGGTCACTCAAATACATCAAAACAAATGCAAATACAATAAACTAATATATGAAATCGATTTGCAACGCGAATCCGGACGCATCTGCGGAGTCCGATCATCGATCCGGACACGTCATATATGGAAAGTCACCAATCAACCACGAACGTACCCAAAACCCGTCCACCACTACAAGTCCTCGTCTCTGCTCTCATACTTGCAGGGATATCAAGATTGTAGATGTTTGCTTCGATCCGTCTTATGATTATGTAAGGATCCATTCGTCTAACGCTCAAGATTTTAGCAAGCCTCGCACGGAGCCTCACAATGCAGATTCTCACTATATAACCCGTAATTCGTCGAGATCAGAAATACCCAAGCAGACGGCTATACGCAGACCATTGGGCGAGCAGAGGCGAGCTTGGGCGAGCAGAGGCGAGCTTGGGCGAGCAGAGGCGAGCTTGGGCGAGCAGAGGCGAGCTTGGGCGAGCAGAGGCGAGCTTGGGCGAGCAGAGGCGAGCTTGGGCGAGCAGAGGCGAGCAGAGGCGAGCAGAGGCGAGTTTGTGCGAGTATCTCGCGAATTTGGGCGAGTAGACCCTTGGAACTCGCTAGCAGAAGCTGGATACTCGCCTATACCCCTCCCCCCATGATATCTCTATAAATAGACCCTCATGGGTAATAAAAATGGATCTTTGGAAGAGGTTGAGGTCCCCCAAAGTGGATACTCGCTCAGTCCATGTCAGCCTAGTACCTCGCCCAGCCTTTTGCTTGCGGAGGGGAAGCTTCTTCTAAGCTTCCAGGTACGTGATGGGATTTCCCTGCTGAAGCACTTCAGGTGTTCTTATAGATAGTTTCTTATCTCGCGCGCTAGCCACTTGATCTGTGATATCAGACTGTAGAATCAGTAACCTTATGCTGCCTTGATCCGAATTTTGGAGTAGGGAATTTACCTGGCCTCAACACTTGGTGCGTTGCGCGAATATAGTAGCCGAGTAAGAAATTTTTGCGAGAAGACTTCATAGCTTAAGATGATGAGCTATAGACCAAAGGCAGGAACTCGCGAACATTCAGCAAGGTGGGCGAGTTATCAGCATGGTGGGCGAGTTTCCAGGTTACTCGCTCATAGGCGACTTCACGATGGCGACTTTCAAGCCAGACGGCTTTATGGGGCAAGCTTACCTATTACTCGCTCATAAGCGAGTTCCAGATCGCGACCTCCTTAGGCGAGTTCCAGATGATGACAACAGTTAGCGAGTATATGCGAACGAGTTCATGCAGGCGAGTTGCAGATGACGATATGCACTGCAGAGCTACATACAACGAGCTCCAAATCAACTCGCAGGTGTCCTATTCGCAGGTTGACGAGCTTCCTTGTTACTCGCTTATAGGCGAGTATAGACATGATTGACGACTTCAAAGAGGTGAGTATCTTTGTTACTCCCCCAAAGACGAGTTGAAGAGACGAGTATCTTTGTTACTCGCCCATAGGCGAGTTCTGCATGCGACTTACTCGCCAGGCCGGGATAGCTCAGAATCTGGGCGAGTTGGGAGTGGAAAATTAAAAAATTTCCCGGGGCGGTGCCCCCGGACCCCGCAGGGGACGGTGCCCCCGGACCCCGCAGGGGACGCTGCCCCCTTGACTCTCGTCCGCTGACCGGGCAGTGGAACGGGTTCTAATGTCAGAAGTGATACTTACCCTCCGTCTAGTTCATCTCTTTTTTCAATAGTGGTACTTTTTATACATGTTCATACTTACGGGTGCTTTAGTAAAGCACGTGAGTACTTTTTATATGACTGGCAAACAGGGCGAATCACGATGAGTTCACCACAAGGGTAAAACATACAAGGTGTTCTACGAGCTCCTACTTGCGATGATCTTCTCAGACAACCTACATTCCATGAGACAGCTTACTCATGACATCTTCAAGCTAGTATTCTACGAGCTCCTACTCGTGATGCTCTTCATGCTTATTGGGTGCTCTCTTCAATTCTGCGAGTTTCATACTCGCGATGTGAGAATGTCATCTCTTCAACAGCTATGGTGCTCTCCTTTAGTTCAATGAGTTCATACTCGCGAGATCACTACTTCAGCAACTATGGTGTTCGAATTATGCGAGTTTATACGCGTGAGGCTATCGCTTCAGCAACCAGGATGTTATGTTATTCATTTCATCTCCTCAACTACCTGGAGCGTGGATGACCTGAAAAGGTTCTACTCATAGAGGTAACATGTATTGCTTACATGTAACATACTTCTAAGGCTCTGTTTGGTTGGGCTGTTGCTGATGGAAAGCTGCTGATGAGTTGTTGTTGATTGAAAAAGTGCTGATTCTGGAAAACAGAGTTTTGTTAAAAACTGTTTGGGTGAAACAGAGTTTACAAAACGGAGTTTCTGAAAAGTTGTTTGGATTCAAAACGGAGTTTTTACCAAAAAAAAAAAATTTCAAGTATGAAAGTGACATAACACAATACTAAACAAACTTTCAATCACAACACAAAATTAAGGTTCATTGATACAATGTTTTACACTTTACGCTCTTGATTCATACAGCTGATTCGCAATACTATTACGTAGCGCAATCATCTGCTCTACACCGCCTGCAGTGTCAGTACATGTCTCTTGTGGACCTTGTGAGGAGATCCCATGGTCTTGAACTCTTTGTTCAGACTTACTAAAATCAATGTCCACACGCGATGGATGCCGACGAATGAAATTATGTAAACACATAGTGGCAATCACAATAGCTACTTGCTTGTCGAAACGATAGCTTGGCATGTCCCGTAGTATGACCCATTTCTTTTTCCAAACACCAAAAGATCGTTCTATCACACTTCTTAGTGATGAGTGTGCGTGATTGAAAATCTCTCGGTCTCCTTCGGCTCGACGACCACCACGAGCAAAGTCTGGCAGATGATAACGCGTATCTTGATACGGTTTCAGGTATCCTCTTTGCAGAGGATAACCAGAATCTACCAAGTAATATTTTCCTGAAAATTATTTAATAATATTTAGGGACAATTCTTTTATATATAATATAACAAAATTTTACATAGTTACCTAGAGGTGGATGCGGGAAGGTGTATCGTGGATCACTTATCGCAAAATTGAAAATACGGCTATCGTGCGCTGATCTCTCCCAACCCGGCATAACGAAAGTGAAGCACATATTGAAATCACAAGCAGCCATGACATTTTGGGTTGGACTGCCACGTCTCCCAATATAAGGTACCTGACTTCCAACTGGTATGCACACGTGAACATGTGTCCCATCAATTGCTCCGATGCAATCTTTAAAAAATGGCATGTAACGTCTGTCATACATAATCTCTGGGGGAGTACTGCTGAAAGATCTATCTGATGGATGAATCACTTCTTTCGCTAACTTCAGCAAAACACGAAGACCTCGAGAAAAAAATCGGCTAGCTGTCTCCGTTGAATGCTGAAAGCGCTCAATTGTTTTTCTCATTGATTCATTATGCGATAATACGTATATTGTCAGTGCCAGGATTTCCCGGGAAGCAGTCCTTCTTGTTTCTCGAAATCCACACTTCTCTTCCAGAGCATGCAATAAGTCCATAAAAATTTCTTGACTCATCATGAAAGAGTCATGAAACCTCACCCGTGACCCGCATAGTAGCTCTACCACCCATTTATCGTCTGTTTGCTTTGAAGTCATGCGTGGTACCGGACAAAGCATCATAGAAGTATACTCGGTCACCAAAGATACAGCTGCAACCACATTCTGATGATGGGCAAGCACACAATTTCTTCTTGTAATCTTCTGCCCTTCAGTCGAATTTTCAGATTCATCGCTAGACATATTCTGTATGAGAAATAAATTATCAACACTTACTGTGAGAAATAAACTTCACAACATCATAATCATAATAATGTCAACATCATTTATCAAAAAAACACACATCATAAACATAATTTTGTCCCCCACATAATAGTGTCCACTACAACATAAAAAACAAAACATAATCTGATGGCGGGAAATATATCAGAAGAGAACACAAAGGTCTCCACTACCCCCCACGGAGGAAGCGTTTACGTAGCCACTTTACGTTCAGCCCTTCTGGTAAGCACAAAAAGGTCTCCCTATGAGTACCTTCAATCTTTCGTCCCACCACTCGTCCGAAGCGTCTATAGTTTTCCTTGAAGCATTCCAACCCAAACTGGTGTCACCACGTTTTAGCTCCGTCCATAATTTCCACTCCTTCTTCAAATGATCCCATTTATTTTTTAATTGGACTTTGTCGTACTGTTTTGTAGTAAGCTCCTCAAAATTCTTCATAACGTTGTTCCAACCTTTTTTATTAAAATGTGTGGTTGGTCGATTCTCAAGTTCAATCTCCTTAATACATATGTCACAGAAAAGCATGATATTTGTATTGTCCCAAAATGCGGTCACACCACCATCTTTTGATTTTCCCATCTTTAGAAAATAAAAAAAGTTAATTTTAAATGAAAACATACGCATACATAGAACATACACACACACATACACATATAACATACGCATATAAACACAACAACATACACATAACAACATACACATACACAAACACACACACATAAAACACAACACAAACACACACATACAAAACACACACACACACATACAAATATTTCACACACATAACAACACACACACACACACATATAACATACACACACACATAACAACATACATGTTGAAGTTGGTGACCGGGCGGTCTGGCGGTTTATCTTGGCGGGTTGAAGACCGCGCAGTCTGGCGGTTTGTCTCAGTCGGCTTGGAGACCGGGCGGTCTGGCGGTCTTCCCTGGCAGTCTCTCTTCCTCTCTGGTGGTAGTCGTGCGGTTAGCCCTGCTGTCTAACCGCGCGGCTTGTGCGGTTTGTTTTGTATAGTCCGCTTGTCCTGTAAATTATAGTCTCACATCTCTTATTTGTATTCTCTCATCTCTCCTCCATTCTATATAAAGGAGGGCATACCTTTGTAATAGACATCTTTTTTGGATAATAAAATTTCAATTATTCAAAAGTTTATTCGCTTGTTCTCTACTTTTCGCTTCTTTTCTCTACTTTCTAACATGGTATCAGAGGACACGGTCCTTTACTCCTGATTCTGTGCGCCCTCTGTTGTTCGCGTCTTGTTTTCAGCATTCTGCGACTTGCTTCGCGACTTGGCTTCTCTCTGTCCGCGCGGCTTGTTTCTATCCGCGCGGCTTGTTTCTGTCCGCTGCCCTGTTCGCGCGGCTTGCTTCTTCTTCTCTTCTCTTACTGATCTTTGTCGCGGCGACCTGTTTCCTTGTCGCCGCGCTCCTTGCTCTTTCCTCCCGCTCCGACTTCCTAGTCGTTGCGGTCTGTCCCTATCCGCGTGTGTTGTCTCTCTACTCGCGGCTTGCTGCTGTGATCTGCCTGACCGTGCGGGTTGTTCCTTTTTCACCCGTATCTTGGTCGCGGTCACCAGCTCTTCTCCTCTCTTCTGTTCGCTCGGTCTTTTTAGTCCGCGCGACCTCTTCCCCGCTGTGCCTTTGACCGCCTTCTCGCAGCTGCTGTGTTCTGCCTGACCGTGCGGGTTATTCCTTTCTTACCCGCATCTTGGTCGCGGTCACCTGCTCTTCTCTTCTCTTCTGTTCGTTCGGTCTTCTCAGTCCGCGCGACCTCTTCCCCGCTGGACCTTTGCCTGCTTTTTCGCCGCTTTCTTCTTGTTGCCTTCTACCCGCTCCTGCTTGCTAGTCGCCTCGGCCTCATCTTTGGCCGCGCGACTTGTTCTCCTCTGTTCGCCCGACTTTTTCAGGTCGTGCGACTTCTTTCCCTCTGCTTTGCTCGGCTTCTTGGAAGCGGCCTTTCTAGCCGCCCGACCTATTTTCTGGTCGCCCGGCTTGGTGCTCTATTCTCTACTCGCGGCTTGTTCTTCTCGTAGCGGTTTGCTACTCTCTTGCTTCCATGGCTTTCCTCTCCTCCAGCCCGTCAGCCTCCGTGGTCACCTCTTCTGGTAGTGCTCATGTTGTGACTCGCGGACGATGGCTCATCGACTCTGGTGCAACAAGTCATATGACAGACAACCCTCAATTTTTCTCTCTTCTTGACACACAGGCTCAGTTGCCCCCAGTCATTGTCGCTGATGGATCTCCCTCCCCGGTCCATGGGACGGGCATGGTTCAAGTCACTCCGTCTCTCTGCTTGGCTGATACCCTCTATGTGCCCAAGTTTCCGTGCAATTTATTATCGGTTACTTCTTTATGCAAGCAACTACAGTGTTCTGTCACATTCACCCCTACCTCTTGTGCTTTTCAGGATCCGGACTCCCAACGGACGATTGCTACCGGGATTGAGAGTGGTGGCCTCTACTTCCTTGACAACGTTTCTGCTCTATCCGTCTTCTCATCCTCCTCTACAGATCTTCTCCAATGGCATCTTCGCCTTGGTCATGCTCCTCCCCGCATTCTACGACAACTCCTGCCGCACCTCCCTCCTCATCATCCTCCTCTAAACTGTGATGCATGTCAACTTGGCAAACATCACCGCTCCTCCTTCCCACCAACACAGAGTCGGGGCTCCTCCCATCCGTTCGACCTCGTTCACTCTGACATATGGGGTCCCGCTCCTACCCTCACCATCGGTCGGGGCAGTTCCTATTTTGTCACCTTCATTGATGATTTCTCTCGATCTACGTGGGTATATCTTCTTAAAGATCGCTCCGAGTTATTCTCTGTTTGGACCTCCTTTTATTCGATGGTTAAAACTCAGTTCGCTACGTCTATTAAAATCCTTCGTTCTGACAATGCTCAGGAGTATCTTAGCCACGACTTCTCCTCCTTTTGCACTCACCATGGTGTTATTCGTCAAACCAGCTGTGTCTACACTTCCCAACAAAATGGGGTGGCGGAACGCAAAAACCGTCACCTCCTTGATGTCGCTCGCACTATGATGAATCAAATGCATGTTCCTCGCTCCTATTGGGGCTATGCTGTCCTTCTCTCCTGCTATCTCATCAATCGCCTTCCCTCCACCGTTCTCCACGGTGCTACCCCCTTCTCCATTCTTTATCCGGACAAGGATCTCTTTCCTCTTCCTCTACACATCTTTGGGTGCACCGCTTTTGTGCACTCTCCCGCTGCCACCCGTGATAAACTCTCACCCCGTGCCACCAAATGTGTCTTTCTGGGCTATTCTCCCACTCAGAAAGGTTATTGTTGCTTTGACCCTGTTACCCGCAAGCAATTTGTCTCTGCGGATGTCACCTTCTTTGCCAATGCCTCTTACTTCTCTCCCGCTTCCTCTTCTCCTCCTCCTGCTCCTCCTTCTCATACCAACCCATCCCTTCCCTCTGCTCCCACTGAGGTTCCGCCCTCTCCACCCACTACACCGCCTTCCCCATCCTCCTCATCTCCACCCTCTACTCCGTTTTCTCCCTCCACTCCGCTGCCATCTCTCTCTACTCCCGGGCCAGCTCTCTCCACCACTGATACTCCGGATACTGAGGCACCTGCTGACCTGGATCTCCCGATTGCTCTTCGCAAAGGGGTTCGGGCTTGTACCCACCATCCTCTTGCTGCGGCTGTTTCCTACGATCGCCTTACCCCTGCTCGCCGAGCCTTTGCCCTGGCTATCTCGGCCACTACCACCCCCCGTTCCTACCAGGAGGCCCTTACTATTCCTCACTGGAAAGTTGTCATGGATGAGGAGATTGCTACTCTCACTGAACGGGGTACCTGGACCCTTGTTCCGCCTCCTTTCGGCACCGATGTTGTTGGTTGTCGCTGGGTCTTCGTGGTGAAGTTTCTCCTGGATGGCAGTGTGGATCGTTATAAGGCTCGCCTGGTTGCCAAGGGTTTTACCCAAACTTATGGGGTTGATTACTTTGACACTTTCTCGCCCGTGGCTCGCCTCAGCACTATTCGGGTTCTTCTCTCTGTAGCTGTCAACAGGGATTGGCCTATCTCGCAGCTAGATGTTAAGAATGCCTTCCTCTATGGAGATCTGCAGGAAGCTGTTTACATGGAGCAACCTCCTGGGTATGTTGCTCAGGGGGAGACACGGGTATGCCGGCTAAAGAAGGCTATCTATGGCCTCAAGCAGAGTCCTCGTGCCTGGTTTGACAAGTTCAGTGGCATTGTTGCGGCCATTGGTTTTACACGAAGCTCAGCAGATCACTCCTTGTTTGTTCGGAAAACCGCCTCTGGACTTGTTGTTCTTGCGGTTTATGTTGATGACATTCTTCTTACTGGCGATGACCAGGATGGGATACTGATGACCAAGAAACACCTTCGTCAACATCTGGTTACAAAGGATATGGGCTCCCCGAAATACTTTCTGGGGATTGAAATCTCTAGAAAGCCCAACTCCATGGTCCTTTCACAACGGAAGTATGCTCTTGATCTTTTAAAGGATGCAGGACTCACTGGTGCTAAACCTGCACGTTGTCCTATGGCTGCTGGCGAAGACAAAACTTGGACAGATGACTCACCTCTTCTCTCTGATCTTACAAGATACCGGCGTCTGGTGGGCAAGCTCATATATCTCACGGTAACCAGACCCGACATCTTCTATGCTGTTGGTAAGGTGAGCCAGTTCATGCAAGCTCCGAGGGAGTGTCATCTACAATCTGTTCTGAGGATATTAGAGTATATTAAAGCTGCTCCAGGGAAAGGACTCCTATTTCAGAAGAATGGTCACCTAAGGGTTGAAGCTTACTCTGATTCAAGCTATGCAGATGACAAAGGGGACCGCAAATCGACTTCAGGTTTCTGCACATTTGTTGGAGGCAATCTTGTGAGTTGGAAGAGCAAGAAACAGTCTGTCGTTTCCAGGTCTAGTGCAGAGGCTGAATATCGTAGCATGGCATCGACTACATGTGAGTTGAAGTGGTTGCGGGCTCTCATGCTTGACTTAGGAGAGGTTTACAACTATCCTCTTCCTATGTTCTGTGACAATAAGGCCGCGATACACATTTCCAAAAATCCGGTCTTTCATGAGAGAACAAAACACATAGAAGTCGACTGTCATTTTATTCGAGAAAAAATATTGAAGAAATAGATTTGCACTCCATTTGTCACGTCCGACAACGAGTTGGCAGACGTCTTCACCAAGCCAGTGTCCGCTTCCTTTTTCCACATCTGTGACAAGCTGGGCATGATCGATATATATGCTCCAGCTTGAGGGGGAGTGTTGAAGTTGGTGACCGGGCGGTCTGGCGGTTTATCTTGGCGGGTTGAAGACCGCGCGGTCTGGCGGTTTGTCTCAGTCGGCTTGGAGACCGGGCGGTCTGGCGGTCTTCCCTGGCAGTCTCTCTTCCTCTCTGGTGGTAGCCGTGCGGTTAGCCCTGCTGTCTAACCGCGCGGCTTGTGCGGTTTGTTTTGTATAGTCCGCTTGTCCTGTAAATTATAGTCTCACATCTCTTATTTGTATTTTCTCATCTCTCCTCCATTCTATATAAAGGAGGGCATACCTTTGTAATAGACATCTTTTTTGGATAATAAAATTTCAATTATTCAAAAGTTTATTCGCTTGTTCTCTACTTTTCGCTTCTTTTCTCTACTTTCTAACAATACACATACACAAACACACACACATAAAACACAACACAAACACACACATACAAAACACACACACACACAAACACACACACACATACAAATATTTCACACACACACACACAACATATATACACAAACACCCACAAAATAACATACACACACACACATACACATATAACATACACACACACACATAACAACACACACACACACATATAACATACACACACACATAAAACACAACACATACACACATACAACACAACACACACAAACACAAACACACACACACACATACAAATATTTCACACACACACACACATAACACACAAATATATTTATTCCAAACAAACACACACACACACACATACAAATATTTCACACACACACAACACACATACACAAACACCCACAAAATAACATACACACACACACATACACATATAACATACACACACACACATAACAACACACACACACACATATAACATACACACACACATAACAATATACACATACACAAACACACACACATAACAATATACACATACACAAACACACACACATAAAACACCACATACACACACACACATGCACAAACACACACATGCACAAACACACACATACACATATAGCAAAATTTGGAAGCAAATCTGCAACACACACACACATACTTTCCAAAATCTGGAAGCACACACACACAAAATCTGAAACACACACACAACAAAGAACACAACACACATACAACCCAAAATCTGCAACACACATACAAAGGACAAAAAATGAAAAACCCAAATCTGCAAGCATGAAAGCACACACATGGAAGAAGACACCCGAATCTGGAAAAAAATGAAAACCCCAAAATTGAAAAGGAGGAGAAGGAGTATACCTGCTCCGGTCGGTGGAGAAAATTCTGGAGTCGTGCGGGAGGGGCTTCGGTCGTCGTCGTCGGGGAAGAAGACGGCTCGTCGTCAGGGAAGAAGGCGTCGGATGTGCCGGGGAAGAAGCCGGCTCGTCGTCGGGGAAGATACCGGATCGTCGTCGGGGAAGAAATCGGCTCGTCGTCGGGGAAGAAGCCGGCCCGTCGTCAGGATCTCGAGATCTCCTCCTCTTCGCGCTCCGCTCGAGCTCTAGGGTTGCGGCAGAACGCAAGAAAAGGTTGCGGTTCGTGATCAATAGGAAGCCGCGGAGTTTAAGAACCGGCGGTTCTTGAAACAGCAACGCCAAACAGAGCTTTTGCCTAAAATAGAGGTGCGTTTCAAACGCACCGTAGGCAAAAAGCCCAACCAAACGCCACCTAAGTTATTTATACATTTCCTCACCCCCTGAGGCACAGGTGATTGCGAGTTGTCTTCTTTGTGTTGATTATCTCTAATTAGCTAGAAGCAGTGAAGTCCAACTCCACGATCGATTTAGGAAACGAGCATTTGACCTGCTTCTCCTAAAAAGCCCAGGACGGACGATGAGACGATGCTTCAGGATTTAAGCGTCCTTGTAAGACCGAGCCCCTGCATTGACGACCGAGATCAGCTCCCCCCTTGCATGTCGGCCTAGCTACCTCCGATTGCATCTCTTCTCCGACCGGAGGAACTATCAGGAACAGGTCTGGATGCTAACCTCCTAAACTCGATGAAGGATCGACCTCACAAAGTGATGCCTTGTGCAAATGTGTCATCGGTCTTTGAGAAGACTAAAAGGCCCGCTCTTAGCGATTGTTTGTCCTGCAGAGCAGGACGCGTCTCTGTTGTTGCCAAGGTGGGATAACCTGCCATGCTCTGGAAGGTACAAGTCTGTGGAAGGATGGTGGACTCGATTGTGCGTCTTGTAGGACCCCCGAGAACCATTTCCCTTCACTTGTACCCTGACCTTCGTAGCCAGGAGTCAGAGTTGGAAGTGATGTCCACGGTAAGATTGGGAAACGAGCTTTCGACCTGTTCTTCCTAAATAGCCCAGGGCGGACGATGGGACGATGCTTCGGGATTTAAGCATCCTTATAAGACCGAACTCCTGCATTGACGGTCGAGATCAGCTTCCCCTTGCATGTTGGCCTAGTTACCCCCGATTACATCTCTCCTCCGACTGTAGGAACTATCAGGAACAAATCTGGACGCCAGCCTCCCAACTTGATGGAGAGAAGATCATCATCTCTCTGCAATTTCCTAAAGTTCTCATAAATGTTGATGCGTTTAATTCTTTTGGCTACCTCCTAAGCAGCAGGTCGAATTACTTTAGCACAGATAGTAATTCGACCTGCTGCTAGTCCTCGAGCAGTGGAGTTACCGTAGTCTGAGTCCCTGCACGAGCTCCTCTCCTGCATATCGGCTATCAACCCCCTCGGGTGAGATTGACTCCTCGTGAGAGTGTTGTCGTAGTCTGTGCCCCCTGTACGAGCTCCCCCCTGCAGGCGGACTACTTGCCTCTTGAGTCGACCTCCACCTCTAGTTGAGCTCGGCTCCTGAGAGCTGTCGACTCCACCTCCAGTTGAGCTCGGCTCCTGAGAGTCGTTGACCCATCTCTAGTTGAGCTCGACTCCTATAAAATGTTGATTCATCGTGTGTGTTGTTGTCGTAGTCCGGGCCCCCTGTACGAGCTTCCCTCCTGCAGGCTGACTACTTGCCCCCCGAGATGACTCCACCTCCAGTTGAGCTCGGCTCCTGCGAGGTGTCGACCTCTTTTCCACCACCAGTTGAGCTCGGCTCCTGCTGGGTGTCGACCTCTTCTCCACTTCCAGTTGAGCTTCTCTCCTGTGAGGTGTCGAACTCTTCTCTCCATCTCCAGTTGAGCTCAGCTCCTGCGAGGCGTCGACCTCTTTTCCACCACCAGGTAAGCTCGACTCCTGCTGGGTGTCGACCTCTTCTCCACCTCCAGTTGAGCTTCTCCTGTGAGGTGTCGACCTCGACTCCCCACCTTCAGTTGAGCTTCCTCCTGATTAGGTGTCGACCACCAGTTGAGCTCGGCTCCTGCTAGGTGTCAACTATATTCTCCACCTCCAGTTGAGCATCTTCCTGCTAGGTGTCGATCTCTTCTTCACCACTAGTTGAGATCGGTACCTGCTAGGTGTCGACTATATTATCTACATCCAGTTGAGCTCCACTCCTAGGAAGGACTTCATGCAGTGCATCGTCTAGCGCCATCTCTCCGAACTACGGGTTCAACATTGTTTTTCCAAGCTCGTGTCGAGTTCGAAAAAAACAGGGATTATGTATAACCCGTAAATCGTCGAGATCAGAAGTACCCAAGCAGACGGCTATTCGCAGATCATTGGGCAAGCTTGGTCGAGCGGAGGCAGGCTTGGGTGAGCAGAGGCTGGCTTGGGCGAGCAGAGGCGAGTTTGGGTCGAGTATCTCGAGAGTTTGGGCGAGTAGACCCTTGAAACTCGCTAGCAGAAGCTGGATACTCGTCTATATCCCCCCCTCCCATGATTTCTCTATAAATAGACCCTCATGGGTATTAGAAATGGATCTTTGGAAGAGGTTGATGTCCCCTCAAGTGGAACTCGCCCAGTCCATGTCAGCCTAGTACCTCGCCCAGCCTTTTGGTTGCGGAGGGGAAGCTTCTTTTAAGCTTCCGGGTACGTGGTGGGACCTCCCTGCTGGAGCACTTGGGGTGTGCTTATAGATAGTTTCTTCTTTCTCGCGCTAACCACTTGATCTGTGACGTCGGACCGTAGAATCAGTAACCATAGGCTGCCTTGATCCGAATTTTGGAGTAAGGAATTTTCCCAGCTTCAACACTCACCATCACCTGCTCGCCTTCATGAAGTACCTGCTCTTGTCAGTGAACATCTGCATGTGATTTACAAAATTTATTATCATTATGGATTATTCGTTGGACCGACTCATGACACGCATGCAAACGATGAACAGACAACACAACAGACTCATGCAAATGATGACGAAACGACTTAACAGACTCATGCAAATGACACATGACCGACACAACATGCTCTCTATAGGAAAATCTAATAATGACTTGAAAATTTATCAAAAGAGGCAGCCTATTAGGAGGCTCTCTCGGTGGAGTGTAGAAAAACTTATCCCATTTGTGTCGAGTGCTCAGGTGACCGTGCGAGACATCTACACTCAAATACGAGCTCGTAAAGAGCCAAATGTCTCTCAGTAAACGTAACACATCAGGGGGCTCACCAGAAGGTACATAGAAAATTCATCGCGAATACAACGAGCACCTGAATGAAAATCATGTACACCAACTAGAAGACGTGACTCTCGAGTGCGGTACGTGTCCACAAAAAGAAAGAGCTCGTCTGGGGGATCAGCAGGTCGTGCGTCCCAAAACATATTGAGGGTGCAATGTGTCATAAGGTAGGTCCTCAAGATATGGGTATGCTCAAGCGTACCCAAGGAAGACCCTACATACATTATGTTCCACTCAAGATCAATTATCTGGGGCAAGGCTATAAATGATAACAAAAGAGATGTCAATAACTCAAATCTCATAAACGAGCGGCTCACCTGAATCGTATTCTCACTAGCATGTGGTGGCTCATCAGGAGGCTCAACAGGGGGGTCATCATAGAACTCGTCACTGGGGTCGTGATCCTCCATATGATTACCCTCGTGAGGCGTAGTGTCACCATGAATTGGTGACATAACCTCTACGAGTTTAACAACAGGTTGTGCGTCCCAAAACATATTGAGGGTGCAATGTGTCATAAGGTAGGTCCTCAAGATATGGGTATGCTCAAGCGTACCCAAGGAAGACCCTACATACATTATGTTCCACTCAAGATCAATTATCTGGGGCAAGGCTATAAATGATAACAAAAGAGATGTCAATAACTCAAATCTCATAAACGAGCGGCTCACCTGAATCGTATTCTCACTAGCATGTGGTGGCTCATCAGGAGGCTCAACAGGGGGATCATCATAGAACTCGTCACTGGGGTCGTGATCCTCCATATGATTACCCTCGTGAGGCGTAGTGTCACCATGAATTGGTGACATAACCTCTACGAGTTTAACATCAGGCTCTGGGCTCTCGGTCGTGATGTGACTCAGGATAATGACAATGGGAGAGTGACATAGACTTATACTCAAGAATGAATCAGTGAGTGCGGTGTCAGAAAATGGGTCTGTGGTTGGGGTGCTAACTAACCCGATGCATGATAATGGAAGAAGTGTGAGTGAGGGACGCAACACTACAGACTCAATAGGTCGCTCAGACTCACTCTCAATTGGGGTCACAAGAGACATGTCAGAAACAAGAGATAGGTCACTCACTAGGCTAAGCACCTTACTGGGGTGAGAGCAATCCGCCTCAAGTATTACTTCTGGCGTGGCTAACAGGGCAGTAGTAGGCATCGTGGTGACCTCAGTATGGGAGAGACTCGTACTACAGAGGTCAAGGTGAGAATCTCATCGACCAGCTCTTGTGATTTTCAGAGACTGTTCATAACGAAGGACGAGCTGATATGTCTGCTCGAGGGACTTCGAATTATGATAAACTACCTTAGTACGTATGTCAGACCGAAGTCCAAACCGAAATTAGGCAATGACCATGGTTGGGTCCTCTCGGATATCATTCCTCACAACTAACTCATCGAAGCAATCCATGTATTCAGTGACAGACATGGATGATTGCTGAAGAGAAAATAATTGGACGAGCAAGCGGCTCTGATAAGACGAAGGCAGATACCTCTGACACAAAGTACGTTTCATGTCCACCCAACTGGTGATGCGATGTAGACGGTTTTGCTCGCAGGTCCTCTAAATATTAGACCAATTTGCCCTCGTCTGATCTAAAATTCTAAGTTTCGCAAACTTGACGCGACGCTCACCGAATACCTCAAAATGATCAAGATAATACTCCATATCCACGAACTAATAACTGAAAGACTCGAGACTCGATGATTCGTCAAAGGGGCAACAATACGAAACTGACTCTCAAGATCTCTCTCAAAGCGACGATACTCATAATAGTCATCTCTAAGGTAATCGAGTCGAGTCGAAAGGTCAACACGATCCGCTCGCATGCAAGGATATGATCGTCTCTAGTGTAGTGGGGTTGTGTCGGTGGGTCAACACGATTTCTAAAAGTGGTGTGCTGGGATTGAGAATAATCGTCGTAGTAACATGAGGATTTCACTGACGGGGCTCTGTGAGAGTGGATGCAAGTAGACTCGAGACCTCCAAATTGAAGAGGGGAATATTGGCGAAACATAGACTTGATGATAAACCTATAGACTAGAACAACTGCGTATCGAAAAGAGCACGAAACCTAGCTCTGATACCATTTGACGCAGGACGAATCTATAGGCGGCGTATAAACGGTGACCTAACCCTTACATGTTATGCAAATCGAACGGTTGAATCACAATTAAATAATAAATAATATCATCCCACGTAGTTAGTTCAAGACAAGACAAAATAATTCACTAGGGTAAAGCAAACTTAGGATTTCCTCCGCGTGGAGGGCCAAAGGAAAAGCGCGCGACAAATAAATTCTGCAAATCATAATAATAACCAAGAGCAAACCACCACAATACAATATATCCAAACAAGTATAGAAAGTTGTTGAAGTATTAGACCGGACGGCTTAGCGGTCTGATCCAGCGGTTTGTTGACCGGGCGGCTTAGCGGTCTGATCCAGCGGTTTGTTGACCGAGCGGTCTGGCGGTCTCACTCTGAAGCCTAGAGACCGGGCGGTCTATCGGTCTACCATTGCGGCCTGTTCTATCCTGCTGGAGTTGCCGAGCGGTTAACCCATCTGTCTAACCGCGCGGCCTGTGCGGTCTCCTTTATTCTAGCCGCTCAGTACTGTAAATGTTTAGTCCCACATTGTTTGTATACTCTCTTTCTTATCTCCTCCATTCTATATAAGGAAGGTCATACCTTTGTAAATGATATCTTTTTTGGATAATAAAATTTCAATTATTCAAAAGTTTATCCGTTTGTTCTCTCTTGTTCGCTACTTTCTAACATGGTATCAGAGGACACGGTCATTTCCTCCTGATTCTGTGCGCTCTCTGTTGTTCGCGGCTTGTTTTCCGCTTTCTGCGACCTGTCTCGCGACTTGCCTTCTTTTTTGTCCGCTGCCCTGTTCGCGCGGCTTGCTTCTTCTTGGTTCTCTTCTCCTACTGCTATTCGTCGCAGCGACCTGTTTCCTTGTCGCCGCGCTCCTTGTTCTTTCTTGCCTCTCTGACTTCCTAGTCGTTGCGGCCTTGTCTCTCCCCGCTGCGGACTTCTTCTCCCTGTCCGCTTCTGCTTTCCCCATTTCCGCTTGTCTCTATACTCGCGGTTTGCTGCTGTGATCTGTCTGACCGTGCGGGTTGTTCCTATCTCACCTGCATCTTGGTCGCGGTCACCTGCTCTTCTCCTCTCTTCTGTTCGCTCGGCCTTTTCAGTCCGCGCGACCTCTTCCCCGCTGTGCCTTTGACCTCTTTCTAGCCGCTACTGTTCGCGCGACTTCTTCTGTTTTCTAACCGCTTCTATTCGCGCGGCTTCTTCTGCTTGCCGGGTTCTATGACTACCTCCGGTCTCACCACTACTCCTGCAGCTCCTTCTCCTCCTCCTCCTTCGGGCAACCTTGACACCCTTTCCAAGCTTGTTGGCTCCAACTATCCCGATTGGAGCGTTTCTTTCACCTTTCTCATTCGTTCTCAACGCAAGCGTCATCACCTCACCGATGACCCTCCTCCTCGCACCTCTCCTGAGTTTGATGACTGGGATGCGAGTGATGCTCTTGTCCGCACCTGGCTGGCCAACAGCCTTTCTGATGAGTGCCTTCCCGTCATTCGCCATGATGAGACGGTCAAGGCCGCCTGGTTTCACCTCGCTACTCTCTATTCTAAGGGGGGCCAGACGTCCCGCATTTATACTCTCTATGCGGACCTCTTCGCCCGCCCTTCCATGTCACCGGCTGCGGCTTATCAGCAGGTTCAGGCTCTTGGTGCTGAAATCCTCCAGAATCGCCCCTTCTCCGCGGACTTGGCCGACCAACACAAACACTTCCAGGAACTCCTGGTTGTTTGTTATCTTCTTCGTCTTCCCGACTCTTATGATATGATCCGCCAGCAGATCTTGGGTGAGCCGGAATCTCCTACTTTGGATGCCACTGCGGCTCGCATTGCCGTTGTTACTTCGCTACTCCAGCGGCCTCTGTTGGCCTCCCCCCCCCTTCCCAGGACTCCTTTGCTCACCAAGCTCAGAGGGGGGGCCCTAGTAGCCGCGGCTCCTCTGGCGGACGAGGTTCATCCCGGTTCCTCTGCTCTCACTGTGGTCGTACTGGCCATACTGTTGACCGCTGCTGGCAGAAACATCCTCATCTTCGCCCTTCCGGTGATGCTCCTTCTTCGGCCTCCGCCTCTTCTCGGCCGTCTGCCTCTGTGGCCACGACGTCAGGTAGTGCCCACGTCGTTACCCAAGGTAAATGGCTGATTGACTCCGGTGCCACAAATCATATGACGGGCAACCCTCATTGCTTCTCCCGTCTTGAGACCCATGACCGCTTACCCCCGGTTCGTGTGGCGGATGGTTCCCCGTCCCCGGTTCATGGGACGGGCATGATTCAACTCACCCCATCGCTTTGCTTGGAGGATACCCTCTATGTCCCGAAGTTCCCGTGCAATTTGTTATCAGTTACTACTTTATGCCGGCAACTTCAGTGCTCTGTCTTATTCACTCTCACTACTTGTTCTTTTCAGGACCCGAGGACCCAGCGGACGATTGCTACTGGGACTGAGAGCGGCGGCCTCTACTTCCTCGACGATGTTTCCGCGCTATCTGCCTACTCCTCCTCCACCGATCTCCTTCAGTGGCATCTTCGTCTTGGACATCCTCCTCCTCGACTTATTCGCCAGCTTCTGCCCCACTTACCTCCTACCAGTTCTCCGCTCAACTGTGATGCGTGTCAGCTTGGCAAACATCATCGCTCCTCCTTCCCACCGAAGCAAGGCCGTGGCTCCTCTCGCATATTTGATCTTATTCATTCTGATGTATGGGGTCCTGCTCCTACCCTCACAGTTGGTCGGGGCAGTTCCTATTTTGTCACTTTTATCGATGATTTTTCTCGATGTACCTGGGTGTATTTGTTAAAAGATCGCTCTGAACTATTTTCTGTTTGACAATCATTTTACTTTATGATTAAGACTCAATTTGCTACTTCTATTAAAGTCTTACGTTCTGATAATGCCAAAGAATATCTGACTCATGAGTTCTCCGCATTCTTTCACCAACATGGCCCCCTTCATCAAACGACTTGTGTTTACACCTCCCAGCAGAATGGGGTGGCGGAGCGTAAAAACCGTCACCTGCTTGATGTTGCGCGTACTCTCATGACGCAGATGCACGTCCCTCGCTCTTACTGGGGCTACGCTGTGCTCCTCGTCTGCTATCTCATCAATCGTCTTCCCTCCGCGGTTCTCCACGGCCAGACTCCCTTCTCCCTTCTCTAACCCCACCAGGAACCTTTTCCTCTTCCTCTTCGTGTCTTTGGCTGTACGGCCTTTGTTCACGCTCCCTCCGCTACCCGCGACAAGCTTTCCCCCCGTTCCACCAAGTGTGTCTTTTTGGGGTACTCTACCACTCAAAAAAGCTATTGCTGCTTTGACTCCCTTCTCCGCAAGCAGTTTGTCTCCGCGGATGTGACTTTTTTCGAAAATGCTTCCTATTTCTCTCCCCCCTCTTCTCTTCCTTCTGATATCTCCGTTCCTTCCACACCTCTCCACGTTTTCCCACCTTCGTCTCCTCCTCCACCCACTCCTTCCCAGTCCGTCTCCCCACCCACCCCTCCACCCTCCTCTCCGCTGCCGTCTCTCTCTAGTCCCGGGCCAGCCTTCTCCGCCACGGACGCTCCGGTCGCTGACGCTGCCGTCGCTGACGCTCCCGTTGACCTGGATGTTCTCATTGCCCTTCGCAAAGGGGTGCGGGCGTGTACTCAACACCCGCTCACGGCTGTTGTTTCCTATGATCAGCTTTCTCCTTCTCGCAGGTGTTTTGTCTTGGCTATCTCTGCTACTTCTACTCCCTGTACCTACCAGGAGGTTCTTGCTCTCCCTCATTGGAAGTCTGCCATGGATGAGGAGATGACTACTCTTACTGAACGGGGTACCTGGACCCTGGTTCCTCCTACCGTGGGCACTGATGTGGTTGGCTGTCGCTGGGTCTTCGTTGTGAAGTTTCGCCCCGACGGCACTGTGGATCGCTACAAAGCCCGGCTGGTGGCCAAGGGCTTCACTCAGACTTACGGCGTTGATTACTTTGATACCTTCTCTCAGGTTGCTCGCCACAGCACCATCCGGGTTCTCTTTTCTGTGGCTGTTAACCGGGCTTGGGCCATTTCCCAGCTTGATGTGAAGAATGTCTTTCTCTATGGCGATCTTCAGGAGGACGTCTATATGGAGCAACCTCCTGGGTATGTTGCTCAGGGGGAGACACGTGTATGTCATTTGAAGAAGGCTATTTATGGCCTAAAGCAGAGCACTCGGGCATGGTTTGACAAATTCAGTGGTATTGTGGCTACCATCGGCTTTCAAAGGAGTTCGGCCGATCACTCCTTATTCATTCGCAAAACGGCCTCGGGACTGGTGGTTTTGGCCGTATATGTGGATGATATTCTCCTTACTGGCGATGACCGAGATGGGGTGGACTTGACTAAGAAGCACCTCCGTCAGCACTTGGTCACAAAGGATATGGGCTCCCCAAAATACTTTTTGGGGATAGAAATCTCTCGGAAACTTGACTCCTTGGTTCTCTCTCAACGGAAGTATGCCCTTGATCTTCTACGAGAAGCAGGATTGACAGGTGTCAAACCAGCTCGTTTTCTCATGGCTGTTGGAGAAGACAAAACGTGGACGGATGACTCGCCTCTTCTATCTGATGTCACAAGGTACAGACGTTTGGTAGACAAACTCATCTATCTCACGGTGACTAGACCCGACATCGCCTATGTTGTAGGCAAGGTCAGTCAGTTTATGCAAGCTCCCAGGGAGTGCCATCTTCAGTCCGCCCTGAAGATTTTGGAGTATATCAAAGCAGCACCGGGCAGAGGGTTACTCTTTCAGAAGAATGGTCATCTGAGGGTTGAGGCCTACTCAGATTCAAGTTACGCAGATGACAAAGGCGATCGTAAATCCACATCAGGTTTTTGTACCTTTGTTGGAGGTAATCTCGTGAGTTGGAAGAGCAAGAAACAGTCTGTTGTCTCCAGATCCAGTGTCGAAGCCGAATACCGGAGTATGGTGTCAACCACGTGTGAGTTAAAGTGGTTGCGGGCTCTCATGCTTGACCTGGGCGAGGTATATAACTGTCCTCTCCCTATGTTCTGTGACAACAAGGCCGCTATACACATATCCAGAAATCCGGTCTTCCATGAGAGAACAAAACATATAGAGGTTGACTGTCACTTCATTCGGGAAGAGATTTTGAAGAAACAGATTTGTACTCCTTTTGTCACCACTGACAAGGAATTGACAGATATCTTCACCAAGCCGGTTTCTACTTCCTTCTTCCGCATTTGTGACAAGCTGGGCATGATTGATATCTATGCTCCAGCTTGAGGGGGAGTGTTGAAGTATTAGACCGGGCGGCTTAGCGGTCTGATCCAGCGGTTTGTTGACCGGGCGGCTTAGCGGTCTGATCCAGCGATTTGTTGACCGAGCGGTCTGGCGGTCTCACTCTGAAGCCTGGAGACCGGGCGGTCTATCGGTCTACCATTGCGGCCTGTTCTATCCTGCTGGAGTTGCCGAGCGGTTAACTCATCTGTCTAACCGCGCGGCCTGTGCGGTCTCTTTTATTCTAGCCGCTCAGTACTGTAAATGTTTAGTCTCACATTGTTTGTATACTCTCTTTCTTATCTTCTCCATTCTATATAAGGGAGACCATACCTTTGTAAATGATATCTTTTTTGGATAATAAAATTTCAATTATTCAAAAGTTTATCCACTTGTTCTCTCTTGTTCGCTACTTTCTAACAAAAGTCCAACCCAATATAAAAGTACTGAATAAATAATAAGTCAATATAACAAAATCTCACCAAATAGTGGGCTGACCAAGGCACTGAAGAACCCGAAGTCGGATGCGTGTCGACGACGACCTAATGTGGAACTGGTGGCATGGAAATAGCGTGGGTGGCTGTCCTCGACGGAGGAAGGTGGAATCGGACCGAAAATGGATAGATCCAGCCACGTATGGATAGATCCGGGCGGGGAAGGGTAGATCCAATATTTTGAGATCGGATCCGGGCTGAAATTTCCAGATCGGGGTTGAGGCCATTGTAATCAATCCCTAGATGAGTTTTCTAATCAAAGTAGATGCATTCATTTCGAAATCGGAAATCAACGTCAGGTCCCGGCTATCCGAAAAAAGGCAGACTGAAGTCGCGACCCTCAAAGAACCCTACTGAAGATGAAAAAGGTCCGGAAGGGGAACGATTTTGGGAAGGTGGTTACACGGAAAGGGGGGTTGTGGGGTTGGAAACAGAGGTGGAGAGGAGGGCTCGATGTTGTAGCTGAGGGAGAGAGGTGGTTGGTGGTGCTGTCAGGCCCTGGGTGAGATGCGACAGGGAGAGGGAAGTGAGGGGGGTGGGAAGGGCTTGGCGGTGCTAGAGGGGGTGGGAAGGGCTTGGCGGTGCTAGAGGGGGATGGATGAGAGGCTGTAGGGAAAGGCTTGGCGGTGCTAGAGGGGGCTGGATGAGAGGCTGTAGGGAAAGGGAGGAAGGGGGCTTGGCGGTGGTTGGCTGGAGGGAGACATTGGAGGTCGGGCGTGGCAAATGGTTGGGAAAAAAAACTTTAGAAGTGAATAGAAAATTTCATCAAACAGTAACCAAGATAAGAAACAGGGAATGCTTCTTGGGCAGCAGGGTGTGACTCCAATTGGGGGGCAGGGGGCGGCGGCAATGGGGGTTTTGGAGTGGGAAAACGTGGGCTAGGGTTAAGGGAAATCTTGGGGAGGGAGATACACATCTAGAAGTCGTCGCCTAGGGTTCCACGGAGTCGGCACCGTGAAGAGATCGCGAGATTCCGGGAATTCTTTCACCAAAATTTGCAATGTCAATAATCAGTCCACTACTTATCTATTTATAATAAAAGGAGGCTAGGACAACTCACCATCGACAGCTATGATTGGTCGGAGGTGGGCCCACCCAAACACATCAAAACAAATGTAAATACAAAAAACTAATATATGAAATTGATTCGCAATGCGAATCCGAACGCATCAGCGGAGTTTGATCATCGATCCGGGGACGTCATATATGGAAAGTCACCAATCTGCTCCGAACGAGCCCAAAACTTATCCTCCACTACAGTTCCTCATCTTTGCTCCGCATGACCATTGGATTTTACGAGTACAAAAAATAATGAAGCAAATATCAATAAATTAACAGAGAAGACAATATTTACCCCAGGATAGCATTGTAAAACGGGCGAATAGTGCTCAAGAATAAAGTATATGTTTCCAAGAAGAGAGGCCAGATTATCAACCTCATCGCCTAAGAGATCAACCTGCAAAGCAAGAAAAATATAATAAAAATATCAGCACTTAACGCTCAAATC
This sequence comes from Platanthera guangdongensis, assembly GCA_039583875.1. Classification (NCBI taxonomy): domain Eukaryota; kingdom Viridiplantae; phylum Streptophyta; class Magnoliopsida; order Asparagales; family Orchidaceae; genus Platanthera; species Platanthera guangdongensis. Next base: position 161,615,421 of record CM077165.1, on the reverse strand, counting down.
AACGTCATAATCCATTTGACTATTCAAAACAAAACTTTTTATAGTATATTTGCAAAGGTGTTATGGTCACACACGCGTCCGAAAGTGCCCCCTCCCATGAGCCATGGGAGGGCCACCTTGAATGTTCATATGCAGAATTATATATTTTGTAATTAATGATGATTAATTAATTTAGTAATATTAAATAATGATTATTAAGTAATATTGACTGGATTAATTATATTAATTAAAGTATTTTTTATCTTATTATTAAGGGTGTCATCACCCACATATATAAAGGAGAGAGGTAATAATGATTCATCATCTTTGGATCAATTGTCTTGGAGAGCTACTCTTTGAAGGAACCAATCTAGAGTGGACCGGAGCTTGTCTCAGGATTATATCGTGTATGTTCGTTATCGTTTAATACAATTTGCTTTGACTCTGTTGGAACCTAAGTCCAGGCGGTCTGGAGGGCAGATAAGGCGGACCGGTTTGGCGTTCTGTCGGATAGCAGTGGCGGACAGGCTTAGCGGTCTAGCAGTAGTCTGTTGTAATCCACACTGGTTAATTGCAGTGCGGTCTGGTTATCAGGGGTAGTGATTGTACGGATTGCCGAGGTTAAATCCAGTTGACAGTCACGCGGTTAGCTCTTGCCTAACTACATGAAATGCTTCTATATTCTTTCTGCAGCTGTGCTCTTTATTGATCAGCAGAGACTTAACCGCAGTTGGTGTTCGCAGTTCTCAAGCACAACTCTGGTGCGACCTGGCGGTTAGGCTTTGTCTAACCGCAACTTTTTCGCCTAAAGTTGTTTGGTGGACACTATCGGATAGAGACCAGAGCAATCTTGTTAGTGTGTTTTCTCACTTTGTATAGTCGTGCGGTTAGCTCATCTAACCGCACAGCCCGAGCGTCTAGATTTTATCTATCCGTCTAGTCGCTTGTGACAGACATTGTATATTCTCTTATATTTTCCCTCTCTTTCCCATTTTCTATAAATAAGGGGCATACACATATATTATGTAACTTTTTGAAATAATAAAGTTCTGTTATTTAGCTCTGTTCGCACATGATATCAAAGCTAATCGGTCTTTTGCTTCGTTTTCTATTTTCTCACCCGTGGCACAGTGCAAGCGGTCTCTAATTTTTTAACTGTCTGCTTTTCTCTTTTTTGTCGTGATTCTCTTTCTTAACCGCACATTTTTGTTGTTTCTATTGAAAATTGTGAAGTGAAAGTGGTTGATCGAGCAGACCGCGCGGCCTGGGCGGACTGATGATGCGGTCTTGGTTTAGTCATGGTGCGGCCTAGGCGGTTTGTCTATTGCGACCTGATGGCGGTGTTCAGTCAGCTTGTTCTCCTTGTTGTAACCGGGCGGATTGTTGTTGTATCCGCGGGTATGTGGCAGACTCAGTTCGAGTCCGCGGAGTCCGTTGTGGCGGACTGAGTTTGGAGATCGCGCGATCGGCATTGGTCCATGTCCTTGATCTCTGGTGATGCGGTGGGTGATAACTGTGTTCTTGGTGGCGGACTGTCCTTGGAGCTGGCGATCTGGCTTCGTGTCCGCCGAGCTCGCGCCATGTGATTGGTTGACCAGGCGATCTGTGCCTGTTGGTCGTGGACTCGTGTGGCGGGCTGGTGCGGTATTCGCAAGCTGTGCGGGCTGGTGCGGTGTCCGCGTATAGCATGCGGACTGGTGCAGTATGTGGGTTGTTGTGTCTGCGTGCCGCAAAGCGTGCGGACTAGTGCAGTGTCCGCTAGGTTGCGGACTGGCTTCCTGACTTGGTGTCGGGCGAATCGACTGGACTGGCCTTGTCCTTGCGGACTCGGCGGACTGAGTTGTGCTAGCTGCGAGCTGGAGTGGTGACTCTATTCAATAGGGAGGTGACCACACTCCTCACCCCGCATATAAATAGGACCCTCGTCACTTCAATAGTAACTGAATGAACAGTAAGTTGAGCGTGGATTAATTGTTGCGGTCTCGGTTTTTTAATCCGCGCGGATTGAGAAGCTTTAACTGGTTGATGTTTGCAGGTTGTGCAGCTAGCACTGTGAAGCCAGGAGTCTGGTTCTGATTGTGGACAGGAAGCAGTGGAGCTTGCGGTTACAATCAGCGGTTTGCAGCAGGTCGCACTTTGCGGCCAGCCAGTCTTCTCTCCAGTAATTGAAGTTCAAGTTCAATAACCAGTTCGCCGGTCTCGGCAGACTTGGCGGTCTGTTCGTTCAGTTCGGCGGCAGCTTGTAGAGCAGTCGTCTCAGCAGAATAACGGGTAGTCCGCGGACTGCGCGGACTCCGTAGATCAGTGGTGCAGCGGCGGCGGCTTGGCGGTCTCAGCGGACTTGGCGGACTAGGCGGTCTCTGAGGCAGTCTGCCCTGCTTGAAGTTTTTTGTTTTGTATCTCTCTATTGTACTTGACGAAATCATGTCTCGCCATGTATATCTTGTCTTGTAAAGTTGATAGTTGATAATACAAGATATGTGGTTGCTCTATGTTACCTCTGATTACTTAACTCAGATTATGGTTGGAGTGTTTCTGCGCCTAGTTCTCGCTTTTCGCTTGATCAAGTGATCAGCTTGATAGCTCTGAAAGTGTTTGTTTGATACCAGAACTACTGGCTGATCAGCTTGTGAGAAATTTCAGCATGGTATCAGAGGGAACAGTGGTTTGAGCAGTGAGCAGTGATCAACCTCAGTTGTGCTCGGCGCTTCTGGAAGCTTTGTGATCAGTGGTTGGTGCAATGGAAGGAGCTTATGCAAGGGGTCTTGACATTGAACTTCTTACCGCGACTAACTTCAAGAAGTGGAAGTCGTGTAGGAAGAGCTATCTTCTGGGCGAGGAGTTGTGGGAGGTCGTCGGTGGTGACGACAAGCAAGAAGTGAGTGTTGCAACTGGTTCTGCTGAGCAGTTGAGAGTTTGTAGGAAGACTAATGCAAAGACAGAGTTTGCTCTCAAACGGGTTGTATCATCGGAGCTCTTTGATCACATCATAGGATGTGAGTCTGCTGCTGAGATATGGACAACCATTGATGGTTTGTTCAACAGGAAGAAAGTAGCAAGGCTGCAGTTCTTGCAAAATGAGTTGGCTAAGGCAACTCAAGGAGATCTCTCCATCTCAAAGTTCTTCCTCAAGATGAAGAGCTTGTGCGCTGAAATATCAGCATTGGATCATGATGAGCCCATCTCTGAAGCAAAGTTGAAGAGGCACATAGTTCGCAGGTTGCGGAAGGAGTGTGTGGCTTTTGTGACTTTCGTTCAAGGATGGGCAACTCAACCTTCCTTGTTGGAGCTGGAAAATCTGCTAGCGTCACAGGAGTGCTTGGCTAGGCAGGTGGCCGGGGTGACTATCTCTGAAGGAGGTAGTCAAGCTCTCTTCACTGATAAGAAGAAGAAGAGATGAGAGAAGAAGAAGAAGTCTGCTGCTGATGATGGACCTTCAACTTCATATCAGCAAGAGAGTAGCGTTGCTCCTAAGAAGAATTGGAAGGAGTTGAAGTGCTACAGGTGCAATCAACCAGGACACTTCAAGCGTGACTGCAAGGTCAAGCTGCAACCTGGGCATGTTGCAGACAAAGATGAAGTTGTTTCCAGTGCTGAGGAAGTCAGGTGGAGAGGGGCCTTCTTGACAAGCACGTGTGTTCGTGCTCTTTCCACTGCTGACTATCAAGATGACTGGATAGTCGACTCGGGGTGTGGTCATCACCTCACTGGAGATGAGTTGAAATTCTCTTCGCTGCAACCGTTCTCAGGTAATTAAGTTATTATTACAGCTGATGACTTTGTTCATTCTGTAGAGAAGGAGAGTGTTGTTTTTTTGGATAGTGCTTAGGGTCCGCTTACTTTAAAAAGTGTGTATCACGTACCTGGCATGAAGAAGAAACTTTTCTCAGTGACCAACGCAGTTGACGCGGGCTATCATGTTCTGTTTGGCCCAACATAAGTAAGGTTTCTCCGCAACGTATCAGCGGTAAAGGCTGATGTTGCTCATGTAGGGAGAAGAGTAAGAGACTTGTTTGTCTTATCAACAAGCTCTTATGTTGATCGGATGAGGGGCAACGATAACGCGGTTATCTGGCATGAAAGAGTAGGACACGTGGGGATGGACAAGCTGAAAGCTATGACAATGAAGAGCGTTGTGAAAGGCTTGCCAAAGTTGTCATCCTACGGAGATGGTCACGTTTGCGCAGGGTGTCAGTACGGTAAGGCTCATCGCCTTCTGTTTGATAAGTCACAAACGAGGAGCAAGACACCATTAGAATGCATCCATGGTGATCTGATGGGGCCAACGGTTACCGCTAGTCTTGGAGGCAGCATATACATGCTTGTATTGATTGATGACTACTCAAGATACACTTAGGTGTATTTCATGAAAGAGAAGTCGACAGCTTTTCAATTGTTTGTGGAGTTGAAGGAGTTGGTAAAGGGCCGACTTGGCTTGCAGATCAAGAAACTCAGATCAGACAACTGTGGTGAGTTTGTCTCATCTGGGTTCTCTAACTTCTGCAGGAAGAACGAAATCCAGAGAGAGCTTACTCGTGCTCATACTGCACAACAAAATGGAGTAACAGAGAGGAAGATCCGTCACTTGACGGAAACTTGCAAGTGCTTGCTTCATGCAAAGAGCATTTTCAGGTCCTTTTGGGCGGAAGGAATGGCCTGCGCAACCTACGTCATCAATCGGATGTCTCCGAGTTCGATCAATATGAAGTCTCTTGTGGAAATGATGTTCAAGGAGAAGCCGAGCGTGGAACACCTTCGGGTGTTTGGATCAACCTGCTATGTTCACATCCCGGATGCTCAGAGGACCAAGCTTGATGCAAAGGCGAGGAAGCTTGTCTTTGTGTGTTATGATGAGCGGAAGAAGGGTTGGAAGTGCATGGATCCTGCGACAAGGAAGTTCTTTGTATCAAGAGATGTTGTCTTTGATGAGTTGACGTCGTATGAAGGTGGCACTGTTGAGCTATAGGAGAGCAGGATTGATGAAGGGCAGAGGGAAGCTGTTGAAGATCTTCAGGTGGAGCTGTCTGTGTCACCAGGAGCTCCAGGTATTTCAAGCTCTGGGGCAGAAGCTTCTGGTTCGGGAAGCAAGGGGAGTGACACTCCAAGTGTGCCCGGAAACGGAGCTGGTTCTGAAGAAATAGAGGAGGTGGTAAGCAAGAAGCAGACTCTTCGGAGATCGAAGAGTACCATCAAGCCACCAGCTCGGTATTGCGAAGAGAACACGGTGAGTTTTGTCTCTTGTTTCTTCGTAGGCCCCCTGGATGAGCGGGAGCCTTCAAAGTTTGAAGAAGCCACTTGAGTCAAGGAGTGAGACGATGTCATGGATGAGGAGATGACTGCTCTCAAGAAGAATGAAACTTGGGACTTGGTGCCCAAGGTTGATGGCGTTACTCTTGTAACTTGCAAGTGGGTCTACAAGCTGAAGAATAAGGCGGATGGAAGCATCGAGCGGTACAAGGCTCGCCTTGTAGCTCGAGGATTTTCGCAACAGTACGGCGAGGAGTATGAGGAGATGTTCAGTCATGTGGCGAAGATGACTTCAGTACGAGTGGTGATAGCTTTGGCGGCTTACCAGGGCTGGAAGATGTGGCAGCTGGACGTAAAGAACGTCTTTCTTTACGGGGAGATCGACAAGAACATCTTCATGTATCAGCCGCTCGGTTACGTTTCTGAAGAACATTCGGACTACGTCTGCAAACTCTGGAAAGCTCTTTATGGCTTGAAGCAGGATCCTCGAGCCTGGTATGGGAAGATTGTAAAATACCTCCAGTTCTGCGGCTATCTGGCTTCAAACTCAGACTCGAGCTTGTTCGTCAAGAAGAAGGGGGAGCTTCTAGTACTGGTGTTGTTGCACGTGGATGGCATGATCATCACGGGGAACTCCAGGTAGGAAATAGCTAAGCTCAGGGCAGAGCTAGCTATCAGATTCGAGATGACGGATCTGGGTGAACCTCATCATTTCCTTGGACTTGAGGTATAGAGGAAGGAGAGCGGCATACTCGTGTCCCAGAAGGGCTATGCGGAACGGATCATTCAGCGATTCGGCATGCAGGAGGGGAAGAGTAGACCTACTCCATTTGATTCTGGCGTCAAACTTCGGCGGGATAAGGGGAGGATTCTTCCGGATCCTTTGGTGTTTCGGGCTCTAGTTGAGAGTCTTATCTACTTGACGATTACGAGCCCAGACATTGCTTACGCGGTTGGCCGAGTAAGTCGGTATATGGCGGAACCCATGAAGCCTCATCTGATGGCGGCTAGGAACATCCTGAAGTGGGTGAAGACCACTTCTGATATGGGTCTCCTTTATAGGAGAGGCACGAAGTTTATTCTTCAAGAATACTCGGATGCTGATTATGGGGGTGATACAGACGACCAGAAGTCAACATCCGGTTATGTCTTCACTTGTGGATCAGGCAGTATCTCTTGGTGCAGCAAGAAGCAAGACTCAGTGTCCGTCTCTACTACGGAAGCAGAATACAAAGCTTCGGTCTTGGCAGCTCGGGAAGTCATCTGGCTCAGGAGACTAGTAGAGGACGTCTATGAAGAAGTGCGCGGTCCTACTCTGCTGAGCGCTGACAATGAAAGTGCCCTGAAGCTGGTGAATAATTCAGTTTGTCACGCTCGGACCAAGCACATAGAGATTGAGCACCACTTCATTTGGGAGAAAGTGTTGGAGGGATCTCTTATGGTGGAGCATGTGCGGAATAAGGACAATGTCGCGGACATCTTCACAAATCAGTTGTCGAAGGTGGTGTTTACACGGTTACGAGGACTGTTGGGCTTGATCACCACTTCTCACTTCAAGCGGGAGTGTTGAAAATTGTGAAGTGAAAGTGGTTGATCGAGCAGACCGCGCAGCCTGGGCGGACTGATGATGCGGTCTTGGTTTAGTGATGGTGCGGCTTGGACGGTCTGTCTATTGCGACCTGATGACGGTGTTCAGTCAGCTCGGCTTGTGGTTCTGTTGTTAGCTTGTTCTCCTTGTTGTAATCGGGCGGATTGCTGTTGTATCCGCGGGTATGTGGCGGACTCAGTTCGAGTCCGCGGAGTCCGTTGTGGCGGACTGAGTTTGGAGATCGCGAGATCAACATTGGTCCATGCCCTTGATCTCTTGTGATGCGGTGGGTGATAACCGTGTTCTTGGTGGCGGACTGTCCTTGGAGCTGACAATCTGGCTTCGTGTCCGCCGAGCTCGCGCCATGTGATTGGTGGGTTACTGGACTTGGTCACACTCTGTAACAAGTCCAGGGTATTCGCAGTGCCCGCGGTGTCCACTGGTTGATCGGGCGATCTGTATCTGTTGGTCGTGTACTCGTGTGGCGGGCTGGTGCGGTATTCGCAAGCTGTATGGGCTGGTGTGGTGTCCGCGTGTAGCATGCAGACTGGTGTAGTATGTGGGTTGTTGTTGTCTGTGTGTCGCGAAGCGTGCAGACTAGTGCGGTGTCCGTCAGGTTGCGGACTGGCTTCCTGACTTGGTGTCGGGCGAATCAACTGGTCTGGCCTTGTCCTTGCGGACTCGGCGGACTGAGTTGTGCTATCTGCGAGCTGTGGTGGTGACTCTATTCACTAGGGCGGTGACCACACTCCTCACCCCGCCTATAAATAGAACCCCCCGTCACTTCAATAGTAATTGAATGATCAGTAAGTTGAGCGCGGATTAATTGTTGCGGCCTCGATTTTCTAGTCCGCACAAATTGAGAAGGTTTAACTGGTTGCTGATTGCAGGTTGTGCAGCTAGCACTGTGAAGCCATGAGTTTAGTTCTGATTGCGGTCAGGAAGCAGTTGAGCTTGCGGTTACAATCAACGGTTTGCAGCAGGTCGCACTTTGCGGCCAGCCAGTCTTCTCTCCAGTAATTGAAGTTCAAGTTCAATAACTAGTTCGCCGGTCTCGACGGACTTGGCGGTCTGTTCGTTCAGTTCGGCGGCAGCTTGTAGAGCAGTCGTCTCAGCAGAATAACGGGTAGTCCGCGAACTGCGCGGACTCCGTAGATCAGTGGTGGAGCAGCAGCGGCTTGGCGGTCTCAGCGGACTTGGCGGACTAGGCGGTCTCTGAGGCAGTCTGCCCTGCTTGAAGTTTCTTGTTTTGTATCTCTCTATTGTACTTGGCGAAATCATGTCTCGTCATGTATACCTTGTCTTGTAAAGTTGATAGTTGATAATACAAGATCTGTGGTTGCTATTCGTTGTCTCTGATTACTTAGCTCAGTTTATGGTTGGAGTGTTCCTGCGCCTAGTTCTCGCTTTCCGCTTGATCAAGTGATCAGCATGATAGCTCTGAAAGTGTTTGCTTGATACCAGAACTACCGGCTGATGAGCTTATGAGAAATTTCAACAGTTTCTTCTATTTTGCGGTCTTCTCTTCTTCAATGACGATTTCTTCTTTCCGTTGCTTCTTGTCGTCTTTTAGCCCTCTCTTTGATATTTGTACTTCCTGCAAATAAGCTCTCTTCTTCAGCGGTGGTTTCTCCTTTCCGTTGCTTCTTGCCGCCCTCCCTTTGCTATTCGCTTTTCCTACGAATAGCTCTCTTCTCGCTGCCTCTTGGTCTGTTCGTGCGGCCTCTTCTTTGTTCGCTTTCTGCGACAAGTTCTTTTCCGGTCTCTCCCTCTAACTGTGCGGTTAGAGTCTCTGTGTCGGTCTTCTTTCTCTACCCGCTGCGAATGGACCTCTTCGTGCGAATAGATCTCTCTTCTCGTTGTGGATAGACCTTTCTACCTGTTTTCTCTCCTTTTTATGGAGATGTTTGATTTCTCTTATCCTTTACTCTATCTGTTCCCCCTGTTCTGTCCGCTCCTGTCTCTACTTCTGGTAATTTGAGTATTTCTTCCAAACTCATTGGGCCAAATTATCCTTATTAGAGTGTTACATTTGTCTTTTTGCTACTCTCTCAGCATAAACGTCATCATCTCACTGATAACCCTCTTGCATATGTATCTGCAGCTTTTGATGACTGAGATGTCAGTGATGCTCTGGCGAGAACAAGGATTGCTAATTGTCTATCAGATGAGTGTCTTCCCGTCATTAGACATGATGTGACGGTTAAGGCTGCTTGAAATCATCTTTTTGCTATGTACTTCAAGGGCGCTCAAACTTCACGCATATATACATTATAATGATTGTATACAGATCTTTTTGCCCGACTGGTCATGACTCCTGATGCTGCATATCAGGAGGTGCAGGCTCTTGGTGCTGAACTTCTTCAACATCGGCCCTTTTTTGCTGATCTCGCTGAGCAACATAAACACTTTCATGAGCTTCTGGTTGTGTGTTATTTGTTTAGTTTGCTCGAATCTTATGATATGATTCGGCAAGAAATTTTTGGAGAGACTGCTACTCATACTCTGGATGTTACTGCTGCGCATATTTCGGCTGTTACTATTCTTCTTCAGCGTCCTTTGCTTGTCTCTCCGCCTCCTCCTGACATTGTTGCTCATCAGGCCCATCGTGATATTCCCAGTGGTCGTGGAGGCCGCTCTGGTGGTCGTGGCCCCTCTAGATATCTCTGCTCTCACTGTGGCAAGACCGGTGACCTTGTTGATCATTGTTGGGTCAAGCATCATCATCTTCGCCCTGCTACGAGTGATGCTAACTCGAAGAAGTCTACTTCACTTGCTACCTTGAATAGTGCAAATATGGTCACTACGGGTAGGTGACTCGTTAATTCCGGTACTACTAATTATATGACGGATAATCCTCGTCTTTTTGCTCATCGGAACAAACACAATCGGTCACCTCCGGTTTTTATTATGGATGGTTCTCCATCCACTGTGTGTGGATTTGCAATAGTGCATGTCACTCCATCTTTTCAACTTGCAGACACTCTTTATGTCCCAACTTTTCCGTGCAACCTACTTTTTGTTACTACTCTATGTAAATAACTAAATTGCACCGCTATTTTTACCACTACTTGTTCTTTTCAGGATCCTCAGTCCAAGTAGAAGATTGCTAATGAGACTGAAAGTGACAGCTTATTCAATCTTGACACTGTATCTGCTTTTTCTGCTTTTATTTCTCTTCTACAGTGACATCTTCGTTTTGGGCATTCTCCTCGTCTTCTTCACCAATTCTTCCCAGATCTACCTCGAGCAGACTCTTCTCTGAATTGTGAAGCTTGTCAACTCGGCAAACACCACCGTTTGTCTTTTTCAGCGAAGGACGTAACTCTTCTCGTCTTTTTGAGCTTGTTGATTCTGGCATATGGGGTCATGCTCTTACCAAATCTGTTGGTAGGGGTAGCCTGTATTTTGTCACATTTATTGATGATTTTTTTCGATGTACTTGGTTGTACATGTTAAAAAAACGTTCTGAACTTTTTTCTGTTCTTACTACGTTCTGTAATGAGGTTCGTACTCAGTTTGATAATGCTATTAAAGTGTTTTGCACTGACACTGCTAAAAAATACCTTAATCATCAGTTTTCAGTGTTTTGTACGCATCGTGGCATTATACATCAAATTAGTTGTTTTTACACCTCTCAACAGAATGAGGTTGCTGAACGCAAGAATCGTCATTTTCTTGACATGACTCGCACTTTTCTCACTCAAATAAGCGTTCCTTGATCTTATTGGGGACATGTCGTTCGTCTCTTTTGTCACCTCATCAAATGAATTCCTTCATCGGTTATCAATGACAAAACTCTTTTCTTCATTCTGTATCCAAGTGCGACACCCTTGCCGTTACCTCCGCGTATGTTTGGATGTATAGCGTTTGTTCACTCTCCCTCCTGGACGTGAAAACTCTCCCTTCGCTCAGTTAAGTGCATTTTTTTGGGCTACTGTCTGACACAAAAAAGATATCGGTGATATGATCCTCTTCTCAGGAAACAGTATGTTTCTGCGGATGCTACTTTCTTTGAGGATGCTCCTTACTTTTCTCGCACCTCTACTCTCCCACCTTCTGACGATTCTTCTTCTCAACATGTTATCCCTGCGCCTCTACTTGATCCTGTGTTTCTTCCTTTTCTACCAGCCTCTGATTCTCCTTCTCTTTCTCTTGATTCTGCCTCTCTTCCTGAGCCGCTGCTGACAGTTCCCGGGCTAGCAGTCTCTCTGACGGATGGATCTAATACTACAGACAAGTTAGACCTTGATCTTTTGATTGCTCTTTGGAACGGAGTTTGCACATGCACTCAACATCCTCTTCGTGATGTTTTTTATGCTCAGTTGTCTCCTTCCTGCAAGAGTTTTACTCTCGCTTTCTCGGTCAATGTCATCCCGGCTACCTATCAAGAGGCTCTTGTCATTCCTCATTGGAAAACCACCATGAATGAAGAGATGAAAACTTTGACTAAACAGAGTAGTTGGACTCTTGTCCCTACTCCTCCAGGAGCCGATGTGGTTGGCTGTCACTGGGTCTTTGTGATCAAGTTTCTTCCTTATGGTACCAACGATCGTTATAAGGCAACTTGTTGTCAAAGGCTTTACCCAAACCTTTGGTATGGACTTCTGTGACACATTCTCTCCAATTGCTCGTATTGCAACGATTTGTGTTCACTTTTTTGTGGTTGTTAACAGAGATTGAGAAATGTCTCAGCTGAATGTCAAGAATGTCTTCTTTTATGAAGATCTACGAAAGATAGTTTATATGAAGTAACCTCCTGAGTATGTTGCTCAGGGGGAGTCTCAGATATGTAGACTGAGAAAGACAATCTATGGACTTAAGCAAAGCCCGCAGACCTAGTTTGAGAAGTTCAGTGAGGGTATCTATATTATTGGGTTTGCTCGAAGTGCTGCAGATCACTCTTTATTCATACGCAAGATTTCTACAAGGCTAGTTGTTCTTACTATTTATGTGGATGATATTCTTCTTACATGAGGTGATAAGAAGAGAATTGACCTAACAAAGAAACAACTTCGTCAACATTTTGTTACAAAAGATATAAGGTCTCCCAAGTACTTTCTGGAAATTGAGATCTCTCGAAAGTCCAATTCTGTAGTGTTCTCACAACGGAAATATATCTTGGATCTTTTAAAAGAGACAAGTCTTCTGGGAGTTAAACCCGCTCGGTGTCCAATGGTCGTTGGTGATGACAAGTGTTAGAGTGAAGATTTATCTCTCCTTGAAGATGTCTCAAGGTACCGACGACTTGTGGGAAAACTCATTTATCTGACAGTTACAAGACCGTGTATTTGTTATGCAGTAGGAAGGATGAATCAGTTTATGCAAGCTCTCAAGGAGTCTCATCTACGATCAACTCTAAAGATCTTGGAGTATGCGAAAGGATCTCCGGGAAAGGGACTTCTGTTTCAGAAGAATAATAATTTAAGAGTTGAAGTCTATTCTGATGTCAACTATGCAGATGACAAGTAGGATAGGAAGTCTACATCTGATTTTTGTACATTCGCAGGAGGAAATCTAGTAAGCGGGAAGAGCAAAAAACAGTCTGTTGTCTTCAGGTCAAGTGTTAAAGCTGAGTACATGAGCATGACTTTGACCATCTGTGAGTTGAAGTGGTTACGGGCACTGATGCTTGATTTGAGAGAAGTTTATGATCATCTTCTGTCAATGTTCTGTGACAACAAGACAGCTATATATATTTCTAAGAATTCAATGTTTCATGAAAGAACAAGTCATATTGAAGTAGATTGCGACTTTATCAGAGAAGAGATGTTGAAAAATCAAATCTGCACTTCGTTTGTCACTTTGGATAGAGAACTTGTTGATATCTTTACCAAACATGTATCCTCTTTTTCAGAGGTCTGTGACAAGCTAGACATGATTGATATATATGCTCCAGCTTGAGGGTGAGTGTTGGAACCTAAGTCCGAGCGGTCTGGTGGACAGATAAGACGGACAAGTTTGGTGGTCTGGCGGATAGTAATGGCGGACACGCTTAGTGGTCTAGCAGTAGTCTGTTGTAATCTGCATCGGTTAACTGCAGTGCGGTCTGGTTATTAGGGGTAGTGGCTGTGCGGACTGCTGAGGTTAGATCCGGTTGACAATCACACGGTTAGCTCCTGCCTAACCACATGAGATGCTTCTATATTCTTCTCGCAGTTGTGCTCTTTGTTGAGCAGCAGAGACATGATCGCAGTTGGTGTTCGCGGTTCTCAAGCACAACTCTGGTGCGACCTTACGGTTAGACTTGTCTAACTGCAACTTTCTCTCCAAAAGTTGTTAGCTGGACATTGTCGGATAGAGACCAAAGCAATCATGTTGGTGCCTTTTCTCACTCTGTATAGTCGTGCGGTTAGCTCATCTAACCGCACAGCCCGAGCAGCTAGGTTTTATCTATCCGCCTAGTCGCTTGTGACAGGCGTACATTTTCTCTCTTGCATTTTTTTCTCTTCCCTTTTTTTATAAATAGGGGGCATACCCATGTATTATGTAACTTTTTGAAACAATAAAGTTCTGTTATTTAGCTCTGTTCGTACAGTCTCTTTTCTCGCACGCGCCTTGAGTATTCTCTCATCTCTCTCGGGATGTCATTCATGAGCAATGTCAATCTGTTTCTCTCTCAAACTCTAGCAATTTCCTCATCGGTAAAAATAGAAGAAATGTATAGAAGCCCAAAATACAAATGATCTCTTCCCATGGCCCATTAGGAGTCTTGTTTATCTCGTATGGATTAGTCTCACATTGTGGATAAACTCCTTACTATAAATATGTGTATATGCTATTGCATGTTTTATATACTTGAAGTAATAAATATTGTTATGTTGCTTGGTGTTTTATCACAGCAACAAAAGTCTTATATACTCTTAAGCTCCATTAAGTATTTAATAGTACAAGTTGCATACAGGTATGAATAAGTTAGCTTATATTTAATATAAGAGACATCATGTGACTTATGCAAAATATTTAATAACGGTTTTATGAGTTCTTCGTCAGACATCATTCTAATAGTTGCAGGATAAACTCCAATTTTTTGGTTATTGAATCTTTTCTGGCATATTCTAATCATGTCACCTTTCATATTTCAAAAAATTTAACATAGATATACAATTCGTTGCTAAGCTTAATATTACTGCTCGGACTCTCTCATCAAGGCTTGGCATTGCCAATAAAACTTTTAAGTCAGAAGAGGCAGAAAAAACATATACCTCGATTTCAGCCTTCTGAAGATCTTCACATTTCCTTTCAAACGCCTCTTTGTTCGACAGAACCCTCTTCTTAACCAAGTTGGCCTGCTTTGAGAGCACATGACATCGACAACTTAGCGCCTTTAATCTGAAGAGAACAGGACGTTAAATAAAGGAAGAGCTACAAGATTGGAAGACAGGGCGAAGCTATCATAATGTTATTGGAGAAAATAAAGGCATAACAAAGTCGAACTCAAATAATAATGATAGGCTTTTATTACAAACTTACTTGCAAAGCCACAAATGTACAGAAACTTGGAATAATATAAATAATGATGCATTCTCACATGCCAGGCGCCAGTGTCGGGGGCATGGTGTTCCCATGGGTGGCGATGTTAGTCGACAATAAAAAATTTGAGGGCAGTGAACATACCACAGCGGATTGCTACGGTACTCCAGACATTGCACAATATTGGGGTTAGGCACCTTCAGTTAACATGTTCTCCATTTTTTAAAAAAAAATTTAAACTCTAGTGCGGTAGCCCGAGATTTCAAATTTAAAAGGGCTTACTTGCTTCTCGTTCCTATAACCAAAAAACTGAAAGGAAAAAGGGAGAAACCCTAGCGCGGCTGTGGACGTAGGCAAGGTTGCCGAACCACGTAAATCTGTGTGTTTGCTGTGTTGATTTCTTGTTTTTTCTTCGTTGTTTTTCTGACCCCTTCATTCCTAAGATATATATTTTAAATGTTATATTTTATGTTAGTTTAAAATCATAATAAAAATGGTAGAACAATTGGATTGTTGTGATGAGCTTGATGGTGCCACCACCAAATGTGAAAATTCTCTTAGTATAAATAAGTTCAAGGTCAAAAACAAAATATTTTCCTTTGCAGAAATATAAATTGCACGGCACACTGATCTAACGTGCTAAGCTAATAAAATCATCATCATATGATAATCATATACATGTTCCAGACTTCCAGTAAAGACAATATTCATAAACAGTAACACAAGCCAATTGCACTCAAAAGCTGCTCCAGTTTTAACCCTTTGCAATAATCAAACTTGAGTTGTTACCATTTGATGCAACAATGACATGAAAAGTGGCGTTCCTCCTAAAAAAGGTTCATAAAGAAACAGGAATTCCTTGAAATGACTATTAGATTACATTAAGACCTAGACACTAGACAGTAAAGCGAAGGATGTGGAGAAATTATGAGTATGAAAATGGCCATGAATTGTTAAGTTCATAATAATAATAACTGACGAACTCCAAGAAACAAAATACTTAATGCTTCAGGTAAAACTGCATATGAAGTGCTTCAAATTGGCTAAAGTAGAAGACTTTGTTTGTTACTCCATTTCCCTTTGAATTGCTTTTAAAAACATTCCATATTCTAATTTGTGCATTAAACACGGTGTAAGAATTCCATCTTTCCTCCCATCAAGGATTTGTATAGATCATAACCAAGGTAAGTACACTGTAAGAGAGTTAAATATAAAACAAATAAAAAAGAAGATAAAGTTATCAAAAATGTAAATCACACCTTGATTCATTGTGCTCGATTTTACATTCTACTTTGTATTGTAGCTTTGACATGAAAATAAGTATAGACTCCACCAGCTTTCTGTGTTCTTTCATCATTTTAACTTCTGATGCAAGCTTTGCTTCAACATCCAAAAGTTCAGCTTGAAGAATGCTTTTCTGCTTCTCAGCATCCTCTAAAGCAACCGAAACACTCTTGAAATTCTGATTTATTATATCTATCTCAGCTTGGTGTTGATGAATCTGACAGACATGTTTACTTAATGTGCAGTTTATCAGATCAAATTCTTTTTTGCTCTCTGCCATAATTAGTTCTTGCTTAATGACTCGGTCTCTTAGCGCATCATGTTCACCACTTATTGAGTCGCGTTGGTCACTCAAACGCACTAAAGCTGCCTCTAAATCTGATTCGAGAATTGCTTTGGATTTCAATAAGTTTGAAGATGACTCAATCTGCTTCTTTAACATTTTGTTCTCTTCAACTTCTACAAGTAATGCTTTTTGCATAACCAAAAGTTTTTCTGAAACATCATTTCTCTCTTCAAAACATTTCAACATACCAGAATTTACCATAGAGAGAGCATCTCTTACAACTTCTCCGAGTATAAAGGAGCAAGTACATTGATAAATCTTGGTTTCCATCTCCATTCCTTCAACGCTATCTCCAAATTCACCATACAATTCCTGCAAAGAACTCTTATTTATCACATCTTTAATACTCATTTCGAATTTCAAAACCTCTATATCCTCTTGGAGTTTCTCTATCTGATCTATATCTTCTCCACCAACAAATAAATTTGGCAAATTGTTTGTCGTACCCGAAACCTTGGAAGAGTCAGGTGGAGTTTCCTTTTTTTTAGCAGCTAAAAGATATACCAGACGTCGATTTTCTAAAAACATAGCATCAAGTTTTTCCCTCAAGCTGCATAAGCCTTCATCATCACGAATAGTGCTCAGATTCTCATTTTCCAAAAGAATATCATCTAAATTGGATACAATTTCTGCAATCATATTCCTCACTAATTCAACCTCCTTATCCCTTTTTAAATTCACATGACCGGAGCCCTTCTCCTTGAGGAATTCACGTTTTAGGATGAACAACTCCTCTGTCTTCTGTTGCAAAGTAGCATCATGTTGTCTATTCATCTTGATCATTTCAGTTTTGAAGTAATTTATAAGTTCCTCCTTAGGCATGCACATCAACTGCGGGGAATCAGAAAAAATAGGCTGTTCAGAATCATCAATTTTCTCATTTGCATATAGATTATGATCATCATGGAATTTGATATTACTCCCCGTCGACTTCCTTTGGACTAGATCTTTCCTCTTCAATGTATTTCGCTCTTCCAATACCTCATGGTTAATGTGTGGGAACATCAATCCTGGATCCAGTAACGATTTATACAAATGATCAAGTTCATGCCGTAAATTAGCAAGTTCCTTACACTTCTTCTGCCACTTCTGCATTAAATCAATCATGAAAGTTTTCTGACCAAGGATATTTGTTTCGCACTCGTGATGCAGATCTGCAATAATGTTTTGAAGAAGTAAAGCACTACTATTTATTGGAATATCTTGCTCCAATTCTCGTTCAAAAGCCGGTGTTCTATATGAAGAAACTACTGCACTAGGATGTGTACTCATTTCATGTGTACTCAAACACTGATTGAACATGAACGTATCAGTCGAGATAGCATCATGATTCGGAAACTTGTTAACCAGATTCAATACCTCTTCTTCATTCATGAAAATTGTTTCAGCACACTCATCCTCTATGGCATTGACCATCCCTTTGATAATTGTATCTGTCACCATCCTATATCTCATCCACTAATTCTCATAAGAAGTGAAGTTATTCCCAGTATTTTCACTCACTGTGGAAGCAACATTCAGTGGCATCAGTATATCTGGGCAGGTGGAAGCACGGAATTTGAGTCTAAAACAACAGCTTTCCTTAACAGCATGTCTGCATCTTCATTTTTACTACAAATCCAAAGCATAACCAGCTTGATTTAAAATTTAACTTCTTTAAATTTTATACAAGGGCAAGATGACAAAAAAAATCATATATTTCATATCGGGATGAAAGTAGGGTTCGTGATGGAATTAGAATAGATCAAACTCGATGAAAACAGAAAACTAACGCAACAAAACAAAATCCAAAAACAGTATAAAACTATTTGAAATCCCCACAGAATTAGTATCACATCGTAGAACAGACAAACAGAAAAAAAAAACAGAGAAGATAAGCAGCATACGGCCAAGAAGAGTGTTAGCAGCGATTATAGAATCAGACAAATCACCGGAAGCCAAAAAATTTGAGGCCGAAGATTCCGAACTCGAGCGAGAGGAAGGAAACGAGCATTCAACTAAAAAGTAAAAACCCTTCTAATTGCTACTCCTCCTGTACGCGAGGAAGGCGAAGAGCTTTTCGTGTTATAAGCTAACCACATTTCTAAATCAAAAAATATAAATATTCAAAATATTAATATTTATGTTATTGAAATGAATTCTTTACAAATCTTATTTCTCTTGGTAAGTTTCATGTTGAATAATTTTTAATTTGAGGCCGTTTAAGTACTCGAAAAAAGTTATGCTGAACCCGAATGTTCGTTCATGTGTTTGTCGTGATTTTTTTCAAGGGACAAATCGGGCATCTAATCTGCTTCAAATAAAAAAGTGTTCAACATGAAAGTTGTAGATTTTGAAACCGTTTGGGCCTCTGATTTGACCCCTAAAAAGTCACGCTGAACCTGTGCGTCTATAAATATGTTTGGCGTGACTTTTTTTCGGGGGTTAAATCGGGCATCTAAACTGCTTCGAATCAAAAAATATTCAACATGAAAATTGTAGATCTCGTCGAGATCTATAACTTTTATGTTGAACACTTCTCATGAAAATGCACATATAAGACGCAGTACAAAAAAGACACGTATATATACACACTTAACTCGTATATACAATAAGACGCAGTTCATGATCCAACATTTCAGTTTTCTTATTTTTTATTTTGTTTGCTAGTATGCTGGAATGCTAAATGCTCGGTTTTCTGTAGGTATTCTGAATCAGTTTATGAATGCTTTATTTTCAAGTTCTATATAGCAGACTGAAATTCAAATCAATTTTTTGTAGGTATGCTCTTGCAATTGTTGACAGGTGCATCATTTGGAGCAAAAATTGTTACTCAAAGAGAATTTTCATGATGAATTTTAAGCTTTTGTCGTTGTTGCGGCCAACTCAATGGTCTTTGTAGATTGGATTAAAATAGACCATTTTAGCTCGTTGAGCGGTCGAGCGCTCAAACAGTCACAAAATAAATAAGGAAGTGCACAAGACGATTTTAAAATGAAAATACCTCTCAACTAGGTAAAAAATCACATGACCGGTTCGGTGTCGGTCAAACTTCGCTATTGACGGCGATTTACAGATAGTGAGTGAAATCGGGTGTGACAGACCGTTGTTCGTTATAATTCAGAAATGAGAGAGAATCTTGCTGCGCTTGGTGGGCGACGGACCGCTTCACACGAAACTCAGCTCCTACTGCTTTCTGGCAGTGGTGAACGTTCTCGGACGCGATCCGGTTGTTCAATACTGCTGCGAGGTTCGTAATGATGTGTTGGTGGAAGCTTGTGGGATGTTACGCATGTAGGAGAATTCTCAGAGTAACTGGCGTGACGTCTTTTTCTTTGGAGCGTTGTGGTCATAGACGGATTTTTGGGTGGCTCGACGGGTTGAGATGACTCGTAGGAGGATTTCGGCAGAGCTCTGCCATGAGAAAGAAGAAAACTATGAGAAAAAAATGTTAGAAATGAGATGAGTCTAGGGCCCTGCCTTTTTATAGACTCCAGGAGCTCGTTATGGTAGTTACGTGACTATACGCACACTGTAACCACACAAATTACTGGGTGCAAACCGTATTTAGTATAGTTTTAAACATGCATTATTTCTATAATATTTTCTATGTACAAGCCATAATTAAATAAATAAATCACCTACTTGTTGGAAATTTCCCGTTAAGTGGACTTGACTCATCGAGATGTCCCGGTGAGTTCGTACGCTAGTATATGGTCTATTCGGACTCTCACGAGCGTGCGTTAATTTAGTCGCGCGAACGATCGAAGTCTGTGATAGGTGGGCCAGATCGTCTCGTAACTTCAGCCGCGAACTCGGTCTCACCCTAGGCACAAAATTTGGCATTTATTTTGGTGTAATATGAAGTCCTACTTAATTTTATAGGTTTCATATTCTCAATTAAATTTTGGAGTTAATGGGATTAATTTGCTCATTATTTTTGTAACTCCAAAATTTGGTTTGCCTATTAAACCTAAGATGATTTTATGCCAAATAGAGAACATAAGTTTTCTGCCAAAGTGTGAACTAGGGCTGAATATTCTGAGCGCCTCTCTTCATTTTCCTGAAAAACGTCGCTCCTCGTCTCGCGAAAACGCCCCCCCCCCCCCCCCAATTGACCTCCCCTGCGATCCAGAGGAGAACGGAGGTCATCCTTCTTCTTCCTCTGTTTGGTTCTAGAGGATCTTCTACAAAACCGCCTCTTCGCGCTCTTGGACAGCTGCCAGTTCTAGGGCAGGAAGCCGATCGGGATACCGAGATCCGGCCTCCAGTAGCCGGCGAAATCGTTTCCTCTCCTACAGATCTAAAGCTCTAGCCGTGCCTTTAGAAGATCAGACTCTGCCGACCTTTGGATCGTCATTGCCTTTTGGGAGAGGAATCGTTGGTCTCATCTTCTCCAGCCATTAGACAGCTTCAGGAAGCCCTAGAACGCTGGGATTGACTTTCTTCTTCACTGCGAAACTGCCATATCCGCTCCTATTGAAGCTTCCTGGTTCGCGACAGTGTTGAATCTGCATCATGTAATTTCTGAATGCTAATGAGGTTTTCATTAGATATAATATAGTTGTATAGATTCCTAGATCTGCATCGGGGATCACCTTGATCAGATTCAAACTTTCTAAGTGGAAATCTGTAGATTTAGATTCTGATTTTGTGAGCTGTCACATTCAGAAGAAATTTATGTCTAACATATTATTTACTTTCACTGACACCGTATAACCACTGCATCGAATCTTCATCAGGAAGTGGACAAAGCTAAACAAATGTTTTTTTTTATTGTGTGTGCTGATTTTCTAAGTGCAGACAACAAAGTCTCGGATAATCTTGGCCAAATATTGAATGTTAGTGGGATCCGCCAATGTCGAGGAATTCATAAGGAACAACACATCACAACTGTTGCGAATTTCAGCAATCATGAAAAACAAGCAAGAATCCAAAAACAGTATAATCTAATTTCCGCACTTCAGTAAATTTACCGTTTAATCTAGCTCGCTTTATTTTTGTGTTCTTAATATAGAAAAGAAATTTAGTATAAACTTCAATTTGAGATTAATAGAGTTTGGTTATAACGATCCTGTAGAATTGTGCGTTGTTACATTAAGTAGAATCTTTCAAGTAACACTTATTCATCGTAGTGACACGCACTTCTAATTTTATAACAGTTGGTATCAGAGGGAGGTTAACCTAAACCTATTAGTCTTCTTAATAATTTGGAGTTTATTTTTCTACTAAAGAACACTATTTTCAAAACCCCATTAAGTATTTAGAGAGAAACAAATTTGGGATTGATATTCAAAGTGCTTTCATTAATCAATCCCTGATAAAACTTCGTGCTTTCTATAGACGATTAAAGAGCACATACGTCATTAAGCAAAAGAAACACGACATTAATTTTAGGGCAATATTCAGATATCCCGGTGTGAAAGGATCTCGTGGATTGATAAGAACTGTAGCCGCCCAAGTGGCCTTTTCGAGTCGATTTGTGAGATTACGGTTTCACATGTTTTAGGGAGTTCTCTGAGACTAGTGCGCAATCATTCACCCAAAGGTGGTGCTTGCGCAATAGGTTCAGAGGGTTACACGAGGACATTTGAACGGTAGTGCGGGGCTCTAGTAATCTATTCACCCAAAGGTGGTAGTTTTACGAAAAGCTCAAACGTAACTGTTGCTCGTTCTTGTGTGGAGAATTACTAATTGTGTGACACGTAGTCTGCCCAAAGGTGTTGCGTGTTGACGCGCCAGGATTCTCCGCCTAGTGTGCTATTTAGGGTTTTATAACCACTGTTGCCCTATCTGTCACCGATTTTTCTTTTTTCTCTTTTCAGTCACCTTTACAGTCCACAACAACATGTCGACTATTGAAAAACTCACTGGATCGAACTTTAAGAAGTGGAAGTCCGACATCATGTTTGCTCTCGAGATGACGGGCATAGAGATGGCCATGAATACCAACTAACCTGCAGCCCTCACAATGACTAGCACTCAAGCTGAAAAGGATCACTATGGTGCATGGAACAAGTCAAACAAAATCTGCTTGTTGACTATGAAGCGTTCCATTCCGGAGCACCTATTGAGTGGTCTTCCAGACACGACCGTCGCCAGGGATTTTCTGACTGCCGTTGGGCAAAGATATAATGTGTCTTCCAATGCTGAGATTGGAACTCTAATTCAGGACCACTTCTCCATGAGGTATTCAGGAGGAGGCGGAGTTCGTGATTATATACTGAAGATGGTCTATTACCAGACCAAACTGCAGGAGATGGAGATTACTCTCCCTGAAGTCTTGATAGTGCATCAGGCACTAAATACAGTCCCTGTAGAATTCAGCATTTTGAAGACTACCTACAGTTCCCAGGATGAGGCGTGGAAGATAAATGATCTTATCACTCGTTGCGTTGTTGAGGAGGAGAAACTGAAGAAGGAAAAGACGAACACTGCGTTACTCGTTGTCAAACCCTCATTTAAGAAGAAGAAGAAGTTCAAAGCTCCTTCTAAAGCTCAGGATGGACAAACTTCAGGAAGCAAGGACACTGGTGGAAATAAGCATCTTAGCTGCTTCTTTTGTAAGAAGAAGGGGCACGTGAAGCACGAGTGCCTGAAATTTAAAGCTTGGATGGATAAACGTGGATTTGCGCCTAAAGGTAACTCTTTAGCCTTTGTCCTTTGTGAATCCAATTTAATTGAAGCTCCATCTAGTTCTTGGTAGCTCGATAGTGGAGCAACTAATCATGTTGCTTACACACTGCAGGGGTTTATAAAAAGGAGGAGGCCAAGCAAGGGTGAGTGCAGACTCACAGTTGGGAACAACGCTGAGGTGGAAGTAGAGTTTACTGGAGATATTAGCTTAGTTCTTTCTTCTGTATATGAACTTATTTTTAGAGACATTTTCTATATTCCTTCGTTTAGAAGGAACTTGATTTCAGTATCTGTTTTAGATAAACTTCATTATGGTTTTAACATTTGTAGTAATTCTATTGATATTTCTTATGAATCGCAAGTTATAGGCCATTGTTCATTATCTAACGGATTATATAGTTTATGTCTTGCTCCTACGAACATATATGCGGCCACCTATAATGTAGAACGCGTTGGCAATAAAAGACCTCTCATTAAGGAGCAGTCCTCCATGTTATGACATAAAAGGTTAGGTCATATCCCTAGGGAAAGAGTAGAAAGATTAATTAAGGAAAACATTCTCCCTACTCTAGAGTTCAGTGACCTAGAGACATGCGTGGACTGCTATAGAGGGAAGATGACCAAGATTAAGAAGAAGGGCTCAACTCGTAGTTCAAGTGTGTTAGAGGTTATTCATATGGACATCAGTGGTCCTTATTCCACCACCCTTTGTAGGAACACCTATTTTATTACATTCATTGATGACTACTCTCGTTTTGGCTATTTGTACTTAATTAAGGAGAAGTCTGAATCCTTTGAAAAGTTCAAGATTTTCAAGACTGAAGTTGAGAAACAAATAGGGAAAGACATCAAGATTGTTAGGTCCGACAGAGGTGGCGAGTATTTTGGTAGACATGATGCCTCCGGGCAACATAAAGGTCCGTTTGTCAGATACTTGGAGAGTTGTGGCATTGTTGCCCAGTACTCCATGCCGGGTAGTCCTGAGCAGAATGGTGTGATCGAAAGGCGTAATCGCACCCTTAAGGAAATGATGAGGAGCATGATGAGTAGAACGAATTTTCCTAAATTTTTATGGGGTGAGGCGCTTAAGACTGCATTGTATATCCTTAATAGAGTCCGGTCTAAGTCAGTACCTAAAACCCCTTTTGAGTTGTGGACTGGTAGACGACCCGACCTTAATCATTTGCGTGTCTGGGGTTGTCCTGCAGAAGTCCGTTTGTATAACCCATCAGAAAGTAAGATTTCTCTTAGGTTTTGTCATTGCTATTTCATTGGCTACCCAGATCACTCCAAGGGATTTAAGTTCTATTCCCCTTTAGGAGGACCCAGAATTGTGGAGTCACAAACAGCTAAATTTTTAGAATTGGATGTCGCTGATGAACCTAGTTGCTCTCATCCTATTAGTGAAGTCGAGGAAGTTGTGCCCATTAATTTATCTGTGCCCTTGACAGGAAATCATGTGGTGCCTGTACCTGTGACGGAACAAGTGGAGGATGTGGAAGCGGTCTTACCACTGATTCCAGTTGAGGTTCCTCCTCATGTCCAGGAGGTTCATCCACCCACTAGGAGATCCATTAGGCAGAGAAGGCCTGCAATTTCCTCAGACTATGAAGTCTATTTAGGAGATAGTGATTATGGCATTGGTCAAGTAGTTCACCCAGTGACATTTAATGAAGCTGTGTCTGGACCTCATGTTGATCTGTGGTGGGATGCGATGAAAGACGAGATGGAGTCTATGAAGCTGAATAAGGCTTGGGAGTTGGTTGAGTTACCCAAAGGCTGTAAGCTCATTGGTTCTAAATGGGTGTTTAAGACCAAGAAGGACTTTAAATGAAAGGTCGAGCGGTTTAAAGCTAGACTGGTAGCCAAGGGATTTACGCAGAGGGAAGGAATCGATTACCACGAGACCTTTTCTCCCGTTTCCTCTAAAGACTCTTTTAGAGTGATAATGACATTAGTAGCCCATTATGATTTGGAGCTACACCAGATGGATGTAAAGACCGCGTTCCTGAATTGTGTTCTTGCCGAGGAGGTCTATATGGTGCAGCCTGAGGGGTTCAAGTCTGGTCATTCCGACCAACTTGTATATAAGCTTAACAAATCCCTATATGGTCTGAAGCAAGCTTCTAGACAGTGGTATTTGAAGTTTGATGAGGTAATTACTTCATTTGGTTTTGTAGAAAATAAGGTAGACCGTTACATATATCTCAAGATCAGTGGGAGCAGATTCATCTTCTTAATTCTTTATGTAGATGACATCTTGCTTGCGAGCAGTGATTTGGCATTATTGCATGAATCTAAGCAATTTCTGTCAAAACACTTTGATATGAAAGATCTTGGAGAAGCATCTTTCGTTCTAGGGATTGAGATCATTAGGGACCGATCTCACTATTCATTAACACTCTCTCAGAAAGCCTACATCGAGCGTGTACTTGAGATATTTAGCATGCTCGGTTGTAAGCCTGGTGAAGTACTTGTGCTTAAAGGTGATAAGCTCAGCTTATCACAATGCCCCAGGAACGACATAGAGAGAGAGCGCATGAAAGATATACCTTATGCTAGTGCGGTAGGCAGCTTAATGTATGCCCAAGTCTGTATCAGACCGGGCATTGCCTTCGCAGTGGGACTTTTAGACAGATATCAGTCGAACCCAAGACCTGATCATTGGGTGGCTGCCAAGAAAGTCCTAAGGTATTTAAAGGGAACTAAGGATGTAAAGTTAGTCTACCATAGAGTTCAAAACCTTGAGTTAGTGGGGTATACGGATTCTGATTTTGCCGGGTGTGAGGATGATAGAAAGTCTACTTCAGGTTATATATTTAAGTTTGCTGGTGGGGCCGTTTCGTGGAAGAGTGTCAAACAGACACTCATCACTTCGTCTACAATGCATGCAGAGTTCGTCGCTCTCTTTGGAGCTTCGACTCACGCAGTGTGGCTTAAGAATTTTATTACAGAGTTAAAGGTTGTCGATTCTATAGCTGGACCCATCCGGATGTACTGTGATAACATCTCTGCAGTTATGTTCTCGATGAACAATAAAAGTATCACAGGGTCCAAGCATATGGAAATTAAATTGTTGACCGTTAAGGAATTGGTCAAAAAGGGTGACATTTTATTGGAGCATTTCGGGACAGATGATATGTTGGTCGATCCACTTACTAAAGGACTTCGCCCTAACGTGTTTCAAAAACATGTTATTAATATGAGCCTTAAAGAGTCGATCGATGTGCTTGATTAGTGGGAGGCTTCATCAAGCTCCAATTCAGTTATCTGTCGTTTGGTTTGCACTTTACTTAATTCATTAATAATTAAAGAATTTTGATTCAACAATATTATTAAGTTTCAATATTTGTTGAGTTTATGTGACACGTCACACTTCATACAAAGTCTCATGACTTGTGTCAGTCGGAGCATAAGGCCTAGGACACTTCATTTGAATTATGACATGTAGTATGTCTTTTGACGCATGAATTTTGGAACCTTAATGTTAGACATACTTGTTCTTTTGAACACTTAAGAACTTCTCGTAGCATGATTTAGTGCATTCATTTGAGAAGTTTGGTTGACAACCACATTAGAACAACCTTTATGTGCACATTTTAGCATGTTGTTCTATGTTTTATTTGACCGTGTTTGTCCATGTCGATTGAGTCCGTAAGCTGCTGTGACCATAGAAGGTCCCGTGTCGCTCAATGATGCGATTGCCGCCATGATTCGGAGTGAAGGGTTTGATTGGACCGGATTGACGTGAGAGTGAACCCAATACCGCGTTCGCTAATTGGTACCCTTAAGTTTAGTGACGATTTTATCGGAATGTCATAAATTACGTTGAGCACAAGTCCAAGAGGGAGAATGTTGCAAATTTCCCGTTAAGTGGACTTGACTCATCGAGATGTCCCGGTGAGTTCGTACGCTAGTATATGGTCTATTCGGACTCTCACGAGCGCGCGTTAATTTAGTCGCGCGAATGATCGAAGTCTGTGATAGGTGGGTCAGATCGTCTCATAACTTCAGCCGCGAACTCAGTCTCACCCTAGGCACAAAATTTGGCATTTATTTTGGTGTAATATGAAGTCCTACTTAATTTTATAGGTTTCATATTCTCAATTAAATTTTGGAGTTAATGGGATTAATTTGCTCATTATTTTTGTAACTCCAAAATTTGGTTTGCCTATTAAACCTAAGATGATTTTATGCCAAATAGAGAACATCAGTTTTCTGCCAAAGTGTGAACTAGGGCTGAATATTCCGAGCACCTCTCTTCATTTTCCTGAAAAACGTCGCTCCTCGTCTCGCGAAAACGCCCCCCCCCCCCCCCAATTGACCTCCCCTGCGATCCAGAGGAGAACGAAGGTCATCCTTCTTCTTCCTCCGTTTGGTTCTGGAGGAGGATCTTCTGCAAAACCGCGTCTCTTCGCGCTCTTGGACAGCCGCCAGTTATAGGGCAGGAAGCCGATCGGGATACCGAGATCCGACCTCCAGTAGCCGGCAAAATTGTTTCCTCTCCTACAGATCTAAAGCTCTAGTCGTGCCTTTAGAAGATCAGACTCTGCCGACCTTTGGATCGTCATTGCCCTTTGGGAGAGGAATCGCTGGTCTCATCTTCTCCAGCCATTAGACAGCTTCAGGAAGCCCTAGAACGCTGGGATTGACTTTCTTCTTCACTGCGAAACTGCCAGATCTGCTCCTATTGAAGCTTCCTGGTTCGCGACAGTGTTGAATCTGCATCAGGTAATTTCTGAATGCTAATGAGGTTTTCATTAGATATAATATAGTTGTATAGATTCCTAGATCTGCATCGGGGATCACCTTGATCAGATTCAAACTTTCTAAGTGGAAATCTGTAGATTTAAATTCTGATTTTGTGAGTTGTCACATTCAGAAGAAATTTATGTCTAACATATTGTTTACTTTCACTGACACTGTATAACCACCGCATCGAATCTGCATCAGGAAGTGGACAAAGCTAAACAAATGTTTTTTTTATTGTGTGTGCTGATTTTCTCTAAGTGCAGACAACAAAGTCTCGGATAATCTTGGCCAAATATTGAATGTTAGTGGGATCCGCCAACGTCGAGGAATTCATAAGGAACAACACATCACAACTGTTGCGAATTTTAGTGATCATAAAAAATGAGCAACAATCCAAGAACGGTATAATCTAATTTCCGCACTTCAGTAAATTTACCGTTTAATCTAGCTCGCTTTATTTTTGTGTTCTTAATCTAGAAAAGAAATTTAGTATAAACTTCAATTTGAGATTAATATAGTTTGGTTATAACGATCATGTAGAATTGTGCATTGTTACATTAAGTAGAATCTTTCAAGTAACACT
The DNA here is from genome assembly GCA_039583875.1 of Platanthera guangdongensis. Taxonomy (NCBI): domain Eukaryota; kingdom Viridiplantae; phylum Streptophyta; class Magnoliopsida; order Asparagales; family Orchidaceae; genus Platanthera; species Platanthera guangdongensis. The sequence goes on along the minus strand of CM077165.1, from coordinate 161,587,554 downwards.
TATTCATCGTAGTGACGCACACTTCTAATTTTATAACACTACTAACTATGGTGATTACGCGGGTGGTTACCCACGTAACGTACGACAGTGATCGCGGTAGAATGATTGGATGGTGGAGAGGGATCGCCATCAACGGGCGGCAATCTCTGGGCGGTGGGCGACCGCCGAGGGAGAAAGAGGGGCCACTATCGGCGGAACGGTCGGCAGAACGTCTGGCCGTGCACGAGCGAGGAGGGCGGTCGCCTTAGCATCGGACGCACCTTGCAATCGCATGCGCAGTCGGCCGGCCTTGGCGGTGCCCTCGCCCTATGGCTGCGGCGCCAGCCACTTGAAGTGTGTGCGGTCGGCCGAATGCGCTCGGTCGTGGGGCCAAGAAAAGTCGGCTGCGGCTCGCGACGCCGACCACTTCACGCGGCCGCGGTGTGGGGACGCGGCGCGCAGCGCCGACCTCTCTACACGACCGATGTCGCACGACCGCTTCTTGCGGCCGCGGGAGAAGTCGCGCCCGTGGTCGGGAAGGCCGCAGCTGACCTCCCTTAACTGGTGTATGGCAGGTTGTTGAGGTCGGGAGACGTTGCGCTTTCCCGGCCTTGATCCTCTGACCTCCTTTCGATGAGAAGTGATCCAATTAAGCGCCCCTACGGGAACTTCCCGGGAGGTCACCCATCTCGGGACTACTCTCTCTCGAGCACGCTTAACTATAAAATTCGTTCACTTCCCATCACCAATTGAGCTACAGCTAAATTGGATATGAGAAGTGAAAAAACTCCATAGTTAAGCATGCTCGGGCCGGAGTAGTCATGAGATGGGTGACCTCCTGGGAAGTTCCCGTGGTGTGTGCTTGACTATCGAGTTTGGTTCATCTAAGGGAGGATGTGGCCTCGAACAACCCGTCACGTGGCCAGTTTAAGGTAGGCCACCCGGTGTTGGGCTTGGGCCGAACGCGACACGTGGAGATGAGTTGGGTCGGTTTGGCTGCAGCCCTCTAAGGGAGTTTAAGGAACGCAACCCAGCTACCTTACGTGGTGGGATACCGTCGTATGCCCCTTCTAACAAAAACCATTCACTGTCATGGTCGGCCAAGTTTTTGTCGTAATATGGGAGAACAACCTTGACAATAAGGTACAACGGGATAACACCATCCTCTTCGGGGATGAGGACCTATAGGAGTGCGCAAGCAACACCAAGACCCCTTCGCCATCATCGTGGGGATAGGAGAACCTTGTCTCAGTGTCAAAAGGATTCTCGTGGACAATGGGAGTTCGGTACACACCCTTTTCATATTTGCATTTTGAAGCATAAAGATCCGCAAATATTCTCTTTGTCCGGCAAACAGGCATGTCTGTGGATTCAACAACCAGCCTGTCCTGATGCGCAGGGGCGGATCTAAGTGTAGTCCAGGGTGGGCAGCTGCCCACCCTAAATTTGCGAAATGTTCAATAGATTATGGCGCATTGGCGCGCATTAAATTTTTTTAATATATAGACATGCATATATTATATAAATAAATATATAAGAACTTTTCATTATTTCTAGTTTGGTGCAGTGGTTAAAATTTTAGGCCTCTATGATGACGTCCTGTGTTCAAATCTCACAACTGTTTTTTGCTTTGAATTTTTTTATCAGCTGGATCTAATCCAACGGCTCTAAATCTCTCATCTCATTTTATCTCATATATTCTAATGTGACACACACATATTTGGTATGTAATATTATGTCATGTTTGAAGTAAATAATCACTTATATGATAATGTGTAACGAAATTTAATTTATTACAGGTAACGTCCCCGATGATGAAAAGAGAGTTAAGCAGTATTGAATCGGTGTCGCCATGAGCTGTGAATCGGCGTCGCCATGAGCTATGATTCGGCGTCGTGCGAGTTCTTCCTATGAATGTGTTATGCTATGTGTTGCGAGTTACTGAATATTGTTGTATGTATAACATTTTATTTTTTTGTTGCTCTTATGATGTGGACAACACATAATATTGTTGCATATATGTTGTAAATTTAACGGTTGACTGGTTGGCTTGATTTGCTAGTGCTGTGGGTTTAATTCTATGTGGTAATGTTATATTGGCTGAGCTGGGTTGGCTGGTTGGTGCTTTTGAGCTGGGTTGGCTGGTTGATGCTTTTGGGCTGGGTTGGCTGTGTGGCTGGGTTAACCGGTTCGACCTTTCTATATAGGGCTTTAGCGGTGGTTTTTTTCTTATGACCTTTCGAGTCCCTGCTCCTATTCTGCATTCGCGCATCTCTCTGCAGCCCGGCGAAACCCGATAGCTAGGGTTTGGTGGTTTTCTCCTTCCCGTCGCCTGGTATGGTGAAATCTTCTGCTCCTTTCTTCTCTTCTACGTGTATAAGCTCTAAACGCCTCTTCTTTAGCTTACTCTGAGACCTTTGGATCTTTCTTGGCCGTGGTGGGAGAACTTTCAAGTTTCTTGAAACTAGGTACTTGCTTTCCTTGTATGTTTTTCTTTTACTTGAGAGTTTTAGTTGTTGTTTGGCCGGCTGTACCCATGTGGGCTGCTGTTTCTGGAGTTGTGCCCTAGTTTAATTTTTGTTTTTGGACTGTTGGCCGGCTGGTTGTTTTGCTGTCTTCTCTGCACTGGTGGCCGGCTGGTTGTTTTGTTGGCTGCTGTTTTTTGGACTGTTGGCCGGCTGGTTGTTTTGATGCTGCTGTTTTTTTGGCCTGTTTGGCCGGCTGGTTTCATTGGAAGCTGCTGTGTTTGTGGGCTGTTTGGACTGTGTTGTGCTTGTGTGCTGTTTTAGTGGGCTGTCATGTGGACTGTTAGTGTGGGTAACCGGCTATATGAAATGTTGCATGCGTTGGCTTAAATACGTTGGGTCGCTGTATGGGATGCAATCTCATGAAATAAATATTGTTGTCTTATATATGTACAGATATTGCGAAGGATGACATCTCCAAGTCGACGCGATGTCTATTCGAGACGGGGCAAGGAAAAGGAACGAACCGCGGTGAGAATTTCTCTTTTTAATTTATGCTTTGCTTTATACAATATATGTTGCAAATGCTATGAATGACCTCATTTAGAGGCAATCAAGCAAGAAAATAATTTCTGAGGGGTCTAATGAAAATAACGAACTCATCATACATAAGCTAATGTGTCGACACATGAAACTATTAAGGGTAATATAAAATGAAGAATACTGATGTTGTGTACTGAATTACCAGGCCAGTCGAGCCGAAAGGCATAAACGCGTGTTGTACGTACTGGTCTGTAGACTGATGATCCCAAAAAGGGGTCGGGCCCAAAGACTGAAATACAGAATACTGAGACTGATATAGAATTCATTGAATTGCCCTTAATAGTGTCTATATGAAAAGAAATACAAGCAAAATGAATATTGTCGTATGACTGACATATGTTTATTGTTTACTGTTTATGATTTCTTATAGCCTAAGCCTATACTGAAACACTATTGTTAGTTGCTTCTATTGATTTGACTGCAAGACGAATTACAGAACATGCTCTAAATTATGTCACGAAGGAAATGAACTGTTATATATATGAGCTTATTTAATTACAACAGTACTTATTCTTATTATAAAACTATTACTGTACAGCAGATTAAAAAGGTAAATTTTCACTTAGTCTTATACAAGACTAACGGTTGTATTCTCTAAATTTTTAGGAACCGGAAAGACAACGACCGGTCGTCGTTAGAGCTCAGGTAGAAATTTATTGCTTTATTTCCTTTTTGTACATGTATATAGAATGTTATGTGGCTTATGTTTCAGATACGTACTCGTTATGAAATGCATACGTATAACGAAATTTGGCATACAGTTGATGTTCTTTCAATGTTTGCAAGGCCAATCGCAAATGCCAAGCATGTTCTTCGTCTGACGGGAAATAAATCAGTATATCGTCAATGAACACAATCACGAATCGATCCAGATAATCTTTAAAGACCTGATTCATCAGATCCATAAATGCTGCTGGTGCATTGGTTAGCTCAAATGACATAACCATAAACTCATAATGACCATATCTGGTACTGAACGCAGTTTTGAAAATATCTTCTTATTTTATCCTTAGCTGGTGGTAACCAGATCGCAAATCCAACTTAGAGAACACTCTAGCATTGACGAGTTGGTCGAATAAATCCTCAATACGAGGAAGAGAATATTTATTCTTCACAGTCAACTTATTGAGTTCACGATAATCTACGCACAGGCGTAACGTTCCTTCTTTCTTTTTACAAACAATACGGGGGCACCCCACGGAGAGAAACTTGAGCGAATGAAATTTTTATCAATCAAATCTTGTAGCTGCACTTTCAATTCTGCCAATTCCTTTGGCGTCATACGATATGGTGACTTTGCCACCGTTCTAGCCCCTTGCTCGAGGTTGATTTCAAATTCAATTTCTCTCTTTGGAGGAAGTCCAACCAACTCTTCCGGGAATAACTCTTGAAATTCACATACGACTGAAATTGTCGTAATGTCTTTCTTTTCTTCTGGAGGTCCTTTCACCATTACCAAAATAGCTTGACCGCCCTTCCAGATTTGTGAAAGCGCTTTCATTGCAGAAATTAACATTTTTGACACTTCACCTAATCCTCGATACGTAATTCTACTTTGATCTGCACACTTTACCGATACTTCTTTGGTCTTACAGTCAATCACTGCCTCCTGTTGGGTTAACCAGTCCATGCCCAGAATAATATCGAACTCGTTCAAGGGAAGAACCACTAAGTCTGTTGTAAATGACTTATCATTCAGGGCAAACGTAATAATTACTCGTTGTTGTGCAGTGAGTATCTGGTTATTTGGTAACGTAACGTGCAAAACCTCTTGTACCCGATATGGTTTTGCCGCAATTGCATTCAATATTGTGGTAGAAATAAAGGAATGGTTTGCTCCCGTATCAAATAACAGTTTAACTAAATAGTTACCGATAGGTATAATACCTGTCACAACGGTGTCATCCGCCTTTGCCTCTTGCTGATTCAGATTGAACACCTGCGGCTGCACTCGACGTTCTTGTCCTTGACGTTCTTCTATATATGCTCATGCTGACACGAAAGTAGAAGCTGAGGTTGTGTACTCACCTCCCGTAGAACGACCCATCAAATACAACCTCTGGCCCTGTGGCACTGAAAACTGCTGTGCTGCTCTTTGTCCTTCTCGGTTCTGAGGGCACTCCCTCTGTCGATGCCTAGGCTGACGGCATAAATAGCAAACATTGCTTCCCACCAAACACTGCCCCTTGTGGCTTTTGCCACACTTGCCACATCGTTGCTCAACTGTCGGTGCACTACCACTGCTTTCAATGGGACGAGACCGCTTTCCTGAATCACTTGACTTCCCTGATGTGCTCGTCTTGCTCGAGGACTCCTTACTCGAAGACGACCACGTTGATCTTTTCTTTGCAAAGTCCTTTCGCTTTTGTGTTTTCTCCGCATCAATTTCCATCAAACGGGCTTTCTTTACCAAAGCCCCATAGTCTGTGATCTCCATCGGTATCAGAATCGAACGAATACTATCTCGCAGTCCTTCCTGGAAGCGTCGACATCTTTCTCTTTCATTAGGCACAAAGGCCTCTGCATAAAACGCTAAATTGGCGAACTCTATCTCATAGTCCAAAACTGATCGAGGACCCTGTACCAAACGCAAAAACTTATCCTGTAACAACTTCTTTTCTGATTCTAGGACGCACCAATTAGTAAACGCTTGAATAAAGGTGGCCCACGAAATACTTGCTTGTGTGTGGCCCGCCAGTCCGCCACGCACACTCTGCCACCACCGCTTCGCTTCTCCTTCCAATAAAAACGTGTCCAAACTCACTTTTCGTTCATCTGGACAAAGCATGACTTCCAGTATCGTCTCAATGCGTGAGATCCAATCCTCTGTTTCCAAGGACGATAACCCTCCCCGAAACACGGGTGGCTTCAACTCCAGGAATTGCTTCAAATCGACATCCAACTGCCTCTGCTGTGACGGTCCTGCCACTTCCGGTGCTGGTGGAGGGGGCATATCTCTAACCATTTTAATAGCCTCTGCCAACATCAGCGTCAGATCCATTAATTGCGGTGGTGTCTGTTGCTCTGTCTGTGAGGGTATCATTTGCGGCAGCTCTTGTTGGGCCTTCCCCGATGCACTTCCCTCAGACATTACCTCTTGGTCTTCCTGTGCATCCATCGAAATCACACTTAGATGGGTTTACCGACAAGCATACATACTCGTTATGGCCAGGGTGCAATTGACAACCTGGGAAATAAAGCAATAAATTTCTATTGTCGTATGACTGGCAGAGTTACAAAGGTTGCATCATGTATTTCATGTGTCAGCATTACGAAAGTATGTTCGTGACCCTGAAACGATTGTTGCAACCACAAATATACAAATTGAACTAGACCTCTCTAGCCCGACGGAACCATATCAGATTATAGATCCGCAAAGTAAATAGTTAAGAAATCGAGATGTGACGTTTGTGCTAGTTTGGTGGAAGGGTCACCCTTGGCACGAAGCGACGTGGGAACGTGAAGAAGCAATGCGGAATCTATTTCATGTACTGTTTGATAATATGGAAGAATGATTTTCGGGGACGAAAATTATTTAAGGAGGGGAGAATTGTGACGCATACATATTTGGTATGTAATATTATGTCATGTTTGAAGTAAATAATCACTTATATGATAATGTGTAACGAAATTTAATTTATTACAGATAACGCCCCCGATAATGAAAAGAGAGTTAAGCAGTATTGAATCGGCGTCGCCATGAGCTATGATTCGGCGTCGTGCGAGTTCTTCTTATGAATGTGTTATACAATGTGTTGCGAGTTACTGAATATTGTTGTATGTATAACATTGTATTTTTTTGTTGCTCGTATGATGTGGACGACACATAATATTGTCGCATATATGTTGTAAATTTAACGGTTGACTGGTTGACTTGATTTGCTAGTGTCGTGGGTTTAATTCTATGTGGTAATGTTATGTTGGCTGAGCTGGGTTGGCTGGTTGGTGCTTTTGAGCTGGGTTGGCTGGTTGGTGCTTTTGGGCTGGGTTGGCCGTGTGGCCGGGTTAACCGGTTCGGCCTTTCTATATAGGCCTTAGCGATGGTTTTTTTCTTATGACCTTTCGAGTCCCTGCTCCTATTCGGCATTCGCGCATCTCTCTGCAGCCCGGCGAAACCCGATAGCTAGGGTTTGGTGGTTTTCTCCTTTCCGTCACCTGATATGGTGAAATCTTCTGCTCCTTTCTTCTCTTCTACGTGTATGAGCTCTAAACGCCTCTTCTTTAGCTTAATCTGGGACCTTTGGATCTTTCTTGGCCGTGGTGGGGGAACTTTCAAGTTTCTTGGAACTAGGTACTTGCTTCCTTTTATGTTTTTCTTTTACTTGAGGGTTTTAGTTGTTGTTTGGCCGGTTGTACCCATGTGGGCTGCTGTTTTTGGAGTTGTGCCCTAGTTTAATTTTTGTTTTTTTGGACTGTTGGCCGGCTGGTTGTTTTGCTGGCTGCTGTTTTTTTGGCCTGTTTGGCCGGCTGGTTTCATTGGAAGCTGCTGTGTTTGTGGGCTGTTTGGACTGTGTTGTGCTTGTGGGCTGTTTTAGTGGGTTGTCATGTGGACTGTTTGTGTGGGTAACCGGCTATATGAAATGTTGCATGCGTTGGCTTGAATGCGTTGGGTCGCTGTGTGGGATGCAACCTCGTGAAATAAATATTGTTGCCTTATATATGTACAGATATTGCGAAGGATGGCATCTCCAAGTCGACGCGACGTCTATTCGAGACGGGGCAAGGAAAAGGAACAAACCGCGATGAGAATTTCGTAGCCGACAAGCATCCTTCCTTCCGTAGCCGGCCCTAATTGCAATCGCGCTGCCCTTTTCGTGCTTTCCCATCCGCCAATCCGCCATCGAAGGTCTCCGACAGTCCGACTCTCTGGTGGGCGTGGTCACCGGTTCGCCGGCTCGCCACCCCGCCTCGCCGACCCAGGGGGCCAGGCCTCGCTGCAATTCCTCAGGTCTGTTCTTATGGTTTTCCCGCTTTCCTCTCACGCCACCCCGCCTCGCCGACTGGTTTTAAACTGCATCTTTCAGGGTTTCTTCAAAAATTGATGTTATATTGTTATCTCAGGGGAAAAGACCACTGATTGGCACCAAATGCAATCCAGACGAGTAAGCTACTGAACCTGAGATATTCTAAAACCTCTTGAACTTTCTGCTCCAGTTTATGCTACTGAACCTGTATATAGACTTGGTCTCTTGACTATGTATGATTAGTCATGTTATCAATAATCATGAAATGGGAATAATCCACGATTTTTTGCTGTCAAAAGCTACTGAACTCCCTTCATTTGATGAATCAAAACTCTATAATCATGAAAACCACAAGTACCAAATTAGAATAGTCCGCAATTTTTTGCAATGAATGAATAGTCTTGTTATCAATAAACAACCTGCGATTTTTTGCAATGAATGAATAGTCCTGTTTAATAGGAATCATTCTGATGTCTTCATGATCTTTGAAAATTGTTAGCACTTTTTCTTCTTCTTCAAATTTTATCATTCATAATGATATTTTCTAACATATTGCATTAACTTATTTTAATATTACAAGATACCTAACAAATACCATCCATTTATTTTCTTGATAGCGGTCATAAACTTTGATGATTTCTGCAGGAGGGATTTTTTGCAGGAGAAATTGGAGTGAAATTGTAGCTGATGAACGGTCCAGATCTTTCTGCAGGAGAAATTTCTTTGATTGTTGTGCGACGACTATAATCTCTTGGTTGAGGTAACGACGTTCCTCCACTTTCCTCTTGTGCAATTTGTCTATGTGTTGATTTTCTGTGGTGGTAATTTTTTGCTTTAAAAAAAATACGCTCGAGAAGGCTTGGTGAACCTCGTTGTTCTTTGTTGTGAGAGACCACCCCCTTGCGAAATGTTTGTTTTGGGTGGTTCTCTTTTGGTACAACATCACTCGTTCGGATCGTGTGGGTCTCTTTCGCTTGATCGAACATTGGTTTTATAGCCTTTGGGAGATCTAAAGAGGCTTAGCGAACCTTTGTTTGAGCAAGTGTTTCTCTCTTGCCCATCATTTTCGTTGTGTAGACGTTTGGGCTAATTGTTACGGGCTATGGTTATTGTATAGGGAATCTGATCACAACGAGCACACTGAAAGGGGATTTTTAATTACAAAGATGGATAAGTTTTTAAGGAAACTTCCAATTTCTGAATCAGTTCTTAAGAAAAAACGAATTTGTCAAGATAATTTGAACTCAAATTCAAAGAGGGGTCTGATTGAAACTAATCTGGACAACATAATAGTCGATCCAGGGTTACGAGTTAGATTATCAGGTTATAATGTTAATGATAGAGATGAAATTAGACGAAAATATCTATTGAAAAGGCCATGTTCGCACGGTCTATGTGGACTGGGCGATCTGTCAGCGCGGTCTATGTGGAAAAGTATGACGGTTAGCCAAGTCGGCAGAGGTGCTGCGGTAGGTTTGCTTTCTGGCGGCCTGAGCAGTTTATTCACGCGGTCTGTGCGGACAGAAGCAGCGGATAGCCACGCCGGCTTGTGCTCAGTAGGCTGCTCGTTCCCAGAAGGTAACCTGGCGGTTAGCTTGTCTAACCGCGAAGTTCACCAAGACCAGTTTGGAGCGGATTGGTGCCGGAGTTCGCCGGGTTGAGCGGACTGGTGCCGGAGTTCGCTAGGATGAGCGGACTGGTACTGGAGCTCGCCAGATAGAGCGAACTGACTGGGGGTGTGGACTTGGTTTGGATCTAAACCAAGTCCAGAATTGCTCAGTCTGGGAGGTCGCGCAGGTTGCGCGGACAGGTTCGTTGTCTGTTGAGCTCGGCAACAATCAGCCTTGTGTTGTGGCTGCGAGCTCAGGGTATACAGACTGAAGCTGTCTCCGTAGGGGCGTGCAGACTGGAGCAGTGTCCGATGGCATGCAGACAAGTGGTGTTGTCGCAGGGTCTGCTGGTGGCGGCTTGTCTGGTTTGGCCCTTGGCGACTGTTGAGAACAAAGGTCCAGCGGGATTGGGTAAGGGGGGACGGGGGTACATAAACACCAAGGACCACCCACTGCAGGCAATGTGGGACTAATCCAACCACGGGATGGCGGGGATATTCTGCCATACGGGGGGCCCACCGGGGTCAACACCCAGACCAGGAACGCGATGGGGAAGCCCAAATATGCGGTCCCACACACACCCAATCCCGCTGGACCTTTGTTCTCAACATGTTGAGATTATATTAGCCAGCAAGACACGTATGTGTGGGACCGCATGTTTGGGCTTTCCCCATCGCGTTCCAGGTCTGGGTGTTGACCCCGGTGGGCCCCCCCTTGTGTGGAGGAATATCCCCGCAGTCCTGTGGTTGGGGTTAGTCCCACATCGCCTGCAGCAGGCGATCCTTTGTGTTCATGTACCCCCGTCCCCCCTTACCATCACCTCGGGGTTTTGGGAAGATGTGTGGTGACGGGTGGTTTCCACATGGTATCAGAGGGAGGTTGTCCTGCTACGGGGGTGTGTTGAGATTATATTAGCCAGCAAGACACGTGTGTGTGGGACCGCATGTTTGGGCTTTCCCCATCGCGTTCCAGGTCTGGGTGTTGACCCCGGTGGGCCCCCCCTTGTGTGGCGGAATATCCCCGCAGTCCTGTGGTTGGGGTTAGTCCCACATCGCCTGCAGCAGGCGATCCTTTGTGTTCATGTACCCCGTCCCCCCTTACTATCACCTCGGGGTTTTGGGAAGATGTGTGGTGACGGGTGGTTTCCACATGGTATCAGAGTCATCCCGCTGCGGTGGTGTGTTGAGAACAAAGGTCCAGCGGGATTGGGTGTGTGTGGGACCGCATATTTGGGCTTCCCCATCGCGTTCCTGGTCTGGGTGTTGACCCTGGTGGGCCCCCCGTGTGGCGGAATATCCCCGCCATCCCGTGGTTGGATTAGTCCCACATTGCCTGCAGTGGGTGGTCCTTGGTGTTTATATACCCCCGCCCCCCTTACCATCACCTCGGGGTTTTGAGAAGATGTGTGGTGACGGGTGGTTTCCACAGCGACAAGGCAGATAGGTTTGCTATCCGACCTTGGTGATGCTATTGGCGGTCTTGGTGCCCTGCAAAAGTCACGGCGGACTATTTGTGTATCCGCGGCTTGCGGATACACTTGGTGCTTGTTGCAGGATGGGGAGGTTATCCTATCATCTAGGGCGGTGATCACACTCCTCTTCACGCCTATAAATAAGACCCCCCCCCCCCCCCCCGTCATATCAAACATATCAAACTGAACAGTAATTGAACTTGTGGATAGTTGTTGCGGTTAGGTTCTTGTATCCGCGTGGTTTGAGGAGGATGACTGACTTGTGCTGTGCAGGCTGTGCGGGTAGCGCTGGAAAGCTAGGGACTTGGTTCTGACTGCGGTCAGGGACAATGCGGACTCTGCGGATAGCAATCAATGGTTAAACAGCATGTCGCAGTTTGCGACTAAGCGGTTTATTTTTTGTAACTAGTTTTCCAGTTCAATAAGTTGTCTGGTCTGGCGGCTTGGTTCAGTTCGATAGTAGTTCACGCGGTCTGGCAGCTAGCAACCTTGTGATTAGGCGGCTTGCAGATCGACGAGTAGAGTTGAGCATTGGAATAACGGGCAGTTCGCGCGGCTATATTGCGGTTTGGCGATCTGTCGGTTTGAGTGGACTCTGTAGCGGTTAGCAGCATGGTCAACAGATACTCTTAGAGTCCGCGTGGCTTGTTTTTCTCTGCCTTGTAATTTACTTCCATCGGGCACATCTGCGAATCTTGTCTCACCATGTATACTTCGCCTTGCAAAGATTTTTGATAGTACAAGTTTCTTGCTCTTCTATTTGCATCTAACTTATTTGGACCCGGTTAGGTTGAGTGTTTATGCGCCTGGTTTCCCATTTTTCGCGACTATCCATTTCTAACATGGTATCAGAGGGAACAGAGGCCCGAGCAGCGGATCATCCAGCAGTTTGCTTCATTGCTTTTGGGTGTCTTAGTAATCAGGGATAGTGCAATGGAAGGTGGATATACAAGAGGTCTTGGAATTGAGCTGCTTGCATTGACTAACTTCAAGAAGTGGTAGTCATGTATGGAAATCTATCTTTTAGGCGAGGACCTTTGAGAGGTCGTCTGTGGTGATTAAATGCAAGAGGTGACTGCTGATGCTGACAATGCTGGAGCGGTGAGAGCTTGGAGGAAAACAAACACAAAAGCATAGTTTACTCTCAAGTGTGCTATCTCATTGGAACTCTTCGACCACATCGTCAGATGTTGGTCTGCTGCAGAGATTTGGACTTCCCTTGATGGGTTGTTCAACAGGAAGAATTTAGCTCGGCTACAGTTCTTGGAAAATGAGTTGGCGTGAGCCACTCAGGGAAATTTGTCCATCTCCACATTCTTCCTGAAGACGAAGAACTTATGCACTGAGATTTCAGCGTTGGACCCTGATGAGCCGATTTCGAATGCGAAACTAAAGAGGCACATAATTCACGGTTTGCGGAAGGAATATGTGGCCTTTGTCACTTCCGTTCAAGGCTGGGCCAATCAGTCGTCTTGCTAGAGCTGGAGAATCTGATGGCCTCGCAGGAGAGCTTAATAAGTCAGGTGACTGGAGTCACTGTCTCTAGAGGAGACAGTGGGGCTCTCTTCTCAGGGAAGAAGAAGAGATGGGACAATAAGAAGAAGTCGGTTGCTGGTGATGGACCTTCTACTTCATATCAGCAAGAGTAGAGGTGTGCTCCTATGCTTGATGGGAAGAGGAAAGAAGGGCCAAGGTGCTATAGATGCAATCAGCCTGGCCACTTCAAGAAGGACTGCAAGGTTATCTTTCGATCAACGAACGTCACTCAATTAGGGAGAAGGAACGAGAACTTGGTTATGACTTCAACAAGTTCTTATGTTGATTGAATGAGGACCAATGATAGTGCAGCTATCTGGCATGATAGACTGAGATATGTCGGGATGGACAAGTTTAAAACAATGGTGAAAAGGAACCTCGTGAAAAGCTTGCCTAGGTTATCATCCTTCGGCAACGGTCATGTTTGCGTGGGATGTCAACACGGTGAGGCCTATCACTTCACGTTTGATAAGTCGCAGACAGGGTGTTCTCAACCATTGGAGTGCATCTATCGTGAGTTGTTGGGACCGACCGTCACCGCCAGTCTTGGAGGCAGCATGTATATGCTGGTGTTGATTGATAACTATATGAGGTACACTTGGGTGTACTTTATGAAGGAGAAGTCAGACACATTTCGTTTGTTCGTAGAGTTCAAGAAGCTTGTGGAGAGCCAGCTTGGCCGGCGAATCAAGAAGTTGAGAACGAGCAACGGAGGTGAACTTGATTCAACTGTAGTCTCTAACGTTTGCAGGAAGCAGGGAATCCGGAGAGAGCTTTCTTGTGGGCATACTCCACAACAAAGTGGAGTAGCAGATCAGAAGATCTATCATTTGACGGAGATCTGCAAGTGTTGGCTTCATGACAAAGACACTCATGAGGCTTTTTGGCGGAAGGGGTGGCCTGCGTGGCGTATGTCATCAACCGGATGCCTCTGAGTCTGATTAACATGAAGTCTCTGGTTGAGCTGATGTTCAAGGAGAAGCCCAGCGTGGAACACCTTTGGGTGTTCGAGTCAACCTGTTATGTACACGTCCCAGATGCTCACAAACAAAGCTGGATGCGAAGATGAGAAAGCTTGTTTTCATGGGCTATGATGAGCAGAAGAAGGGATGAGAGTGTATGAATCCTGCGACGAAAAAGTTCATCGTGTCCAGAGACGTTGTCTTCGATGAACTGGCGTCATATGGAGGTAGCTCATCGGTGGAGCTAGAGGAGAGCAGGTCAGACGGTGGGCTGAAGGAGGCTGTTGTTAAAGATCTTCTGATGGAGATGTCTGTGACACCAGGATCTCCAGGTTGTTCTAGCTCCGGGGCAGAGGCTTCTGGTCTAGGAAGTAGGGGGAGCGATGCTCCAGGTGGTTCTAGTTCAAGAGCAGAGGCTTCTGGTTCATGAAGCAGGGGGAGCGATGCTCCAGGTGCTTCTGGTTCCAATGCGGTGTCTTCTTATTTAGGATGCAAGGGGAGCATTATTCCGGGTTTGCCCGAGAACAGGGCTGGTTTAGAAGGAGCAACGGAGGTGGTTAGCTGTGATCAAGCTCTTCAGAGGTCGAAGAGGGCCACCAACCCACCATCTCGATATATCGAAGTAAACACAGTGAGCTTGGTCTCATGTTTCTTCACAGGCCCTCAGATCGGCAGGTACTTTCTAGCTGTGTTGACTCCACCGAGGTCGAGGAGGTGGTTAAGGCCAAGGTCGTTGGTGTTACTCATGCAATGTACAAGTGGAGGTCGCAGCGAAAGAAGAAGACAGAGGGAAGCAATGGCTCCTTTCAGGAGATGCTGGAGGGATCCCTTATGGTCCAGGATATGTGGGGAGTCTTCTCTACGACGCTATCAGAGGGGCCATGTGCATGGTTACGGGAACTGCTGGGGTTGCTCACCACTTCTCACTTCAAGGGGGAGTGTTGAAAATGATGAAGTGAAAGCGAGTGACTGAGCGACTTGTCCGTGCGGTCTATGGGGACAGGTTTGTCGGTTATCCAGGTCGACAGAGGTGCTGTAGTCGATTTGCTTTCTGGCGGTCTGGGTAGTTTGTTCGAGCGGTCTATGCAAACAGAAGCAGTGACTAGTGTAACGTCCCGGTTTAGAGCTCAGAGGCCCACGACGTAACCGTGCAGCATGTCTCGCCTCGGTGCCCCGCTACAGGACTGCAGTCAGTGCCACCCAAACCCTTCTCTGGCCCGTTTCTCAGCACAACGAGTTTTTGCGCACGCGGGGATTCGAACCCAAGCCGCCTTGATAAGGCACCTTCCACGGTACTCATCACCAGCTCAGTTGGTGATGAGGACTGTGGAAGGTGTCTTATCAAGGCGGCGGGGGTTCGAATCCCTGCGTGCGCAAAAAACCGCTGTGCTGAGAAACATGACAAAGATGAGTTTGGGTGGCACAGACTGCAGTCCTGTAGCGGAGCACCAGGGCGATACATGCTGCACGGTTACGTTGTGGGCCAGTTCGCTCTAAACCGGGACGTGACAACTAGGAGGGATCATGAGGGACGTTACGATCGGATGGCGACCGACTTGCAAGCGGTGGCGACGGTTGACGGCGGCGGCCGGCGGCGGTCGGTGGCGGCCAGCGGTTGTGAACGGCGGCGGCCGGCGGCGGCCGGCGGCGGCCGTTGACGGTGACGGTTGTAGAGTAAATGTATTTGACCCTATGTATGTTTCAAAAGGATAGTTGTAAGTTGTAACCCATAATTTTTCATAATTGAGACAATTGACCTCCTACAAATTTCATTTAAAAGGGATCAAATATCTTGCTTATGGTAGATTAGGGATTACCATGGGCGGACCTACCATAGGCCCAATGTGAGTAAATTTTTTTTCTGCAAGTAGTATTGCCACGGTTTTTAGCCGTGGCAAATACTATAAAAATTGTGGCAAATACTAATGAATCAAATAAATAAACTGCATTCCACATTCGTCCCCGACCGACCGATCCTAGGTTTTAACGGAAGCATTCGCACGACACTGCTCCTTTCTTCGCATGCTGATCACGACAGGAGTCTTCGCCGCCGCCGCCGGTGAGTTTTCTGGCCTCTTCATTCCTCCTTGTCTTCCTCTTCATCTTTCTCGTCTTCACCTTCCATTCTTCCTTATTTCTGAGTTGAGGTTTTTGTAATTAATCCTATAAATTATAATTTGCTACCTTATCTTTCCATGACTATGCTTAAGAAATAATTTTACTTACAATCCTTTGTAAGTCGAGTCCATCCGGGTATAGTATGGTATCACTCATTAGACTGACCATTACATCTTCTTTTTTTGTTATTAAAAAGATTTCTAAGATTTAAAAAGTATCATAATGCTAATTAATTCTAAATTTTGTGTTGACTTTCTCGTGCAGCTCCAACGTGAAATTTCATAATGGTAAATGCTGATGAAAACATAAGTCCAAATATCTATTATTCTTCAGAAAATACAACATATATAATCTTATTTTGTTAACTAAAATATCTTAATTTAGATAATTTTTTATGCAAATTTGTTATTTTTTATCACATGTAGAAATATTTTTCATCATTATTTTACTGTACGCCCCCAATGAAAAATTCCGCTGGGTCCGCCTTTTGGAGATTACAACAATCTCTTTAAAATATACAGATGATCAATTATCTTTTCTTTACAAATGATGCGAGCACTTTTAATTTATATGGATTCCGGGCTGCGAATAGCCGAAATCCCCACACCCTCACTAACTTAGTAGGGGTCATGGAGGTAAAGTGTGGTTGACCATAATCTACCCCAACAATCCCATGGTGAGAACTGCCCCGAACTGTCGCGCGCGGCCGAACCATCACTGACCCTCTAGCCGCCCGACCCCATGGTCATGAGCCCCCGCGGCCGGCTGGCCCACTGGCCACACGACGGCTCTCAGACGTGCGCCTTCCGCGCGGGGCCGCAAGGGCCCGAGACCGGCCATATAATCGGCCGCTGCCGCCGTACTGCACGGCCGCAAGGGCTCGAGGCCGGCCGCCTTCCCCGTAACGCGCGACCGTTTGGCCGCGCGACCACGCACTTCGTGCTCGTGGCCGTAAGACCCCACGCGGTCAGACTCTCGGCCGGTCGCCACTGCGCAACCTGTCGGCCGCCAGCCGCGCAGCAGTCCTTGGCTGCATGTGGCCAGCCACCCGGCCGGCGGTCGTCATGCCACGCGGCCGCGTAGGCCGTGGCCTTAAGGCGCTGCTGCCTCGCCCCTCGGCTGACCGACCATCCCCAACCAGGAACGGGATCCTCTCCAGTTGGAATGAACCGGATAGTATCCAGTTCATCATCCAACAGCGGAGGATAAATGATCGCAAAAGTTCATCATTCAGCTCAGTTCGCCAGCTAAGCTTTCGCCAGGTCACGGTCTCGCGCTCACCGTCAGATTTTGGGAGAAACAATCACTACCGGGAGCTGGATAGTATCCAGTTCACTCGAACTGGAGAGATCCCTGTCCCCCCAACCAACCCCCCAATAGTTTTGTCTAATAAATAATAAGTATTAATTTTCCGACAAGATTCAGTTGGTGACATTGATTGTTAGAGACATCAGCTGTCATCCGTCATCTTACACTGCACTCGGTCTGAACCCTAGCAAGTTTGCCCTCTCGGTCAATGTATTATCTGGGAAGAGCAGTAATACAATAGGCCAAAGGCTAGCCGGAACACCTCAAATATTGTTCTGACTAACACAAGTTAATGTCCAGAAAGCCCGCGGCATGGTCAGGAAGCTTGGAAGTGTTGACAAAGGCCGGTCAGCGGTCAATTGGAAGCGAACCAATCCATGTAGGAGTAGTAATTGAAATTTTGGACCCATTACCCAACATCCAAATATTGTTCTCGGCGGCCACCTTGACATTCACACATAATTTGTTGAAATTGTTGAAGTGATAGTGAAGGTGGGTGGCTTGGAGTGACAGTCCACTCAGATCGCAGAGACCGCCGCTGTCTGGCGGGTTGAAGTTGACAGATAGCCGGGTTGACCTCTTCATTACTCCTGCGGTCTGGATCAGCAAACACCTTTAGTGGAGTAACTGAGCGGTTAGAGTTGTTTAATCGCGGTTGTGACAGTCTCTTTCTGGAGCTCGCCGAGTCTGTTTGTCTTCTGTGTTTGCGGTCTGGTGACGAGATCGTGGAGATTGACACGGTTGCTTGGTCAGGACACCTATAGACCGCGCTGTCTGGATAGGGGCAGTCCGCAATTTGTGTGGACTGGTGTTAATGTTTGCCATTGGCGCTGTCTTGGTCTCAGGTGGCGCGGGCTGTTTGGAGGCCACGGAGTTTGCTTGTTGTGGACTTGGTCATAGGAGTGTGATTGTTGAATTTTCTTAAAGTGATCAGCAAGATAGTCTAAAGCCAAATTAATATTCTCAGCACTACCAAGATCACACATTTATCAAGCGGAAGCCCAAAGAGCAAGCTTAACATCAAATGCAAATGAAAGAACAAGCAGATCTTATATTTATACACTTCTTTACAAGGCGAGGTATACGTGGTGAGACATGATTTCGCCAGTACACAAGGAAACAGAAAGAACAAAAACAAGCCAAGCAGACAACACTGGAGACCGCCGAGACCGCCCAGTCCGTCGTAGTCGTCGAAACCGCCCGAACTGTTGCTGCTACAAGCTGAATAGAACACGGAGTCCGCCGAGACCACGAGGTCGCGCGGCCACACCGTTATTCGCTGACTGCTGCTGAACTGGATAACAGACCGCCTACCCGTTTGAGTCCGGCGGACAGGTTATTGGACTTGGAAATGCTGAAGAAGAGAAGAACTGACAAGCCGCAGAAGCGACCTGCTGAGACCGCAGAGACCGCAAACTTCGCTGATCCTGACCGAAGTCAAAGCCAAACTCCTAGCTCCTCAATGTTAGTCGCGCGACCTGCACACAACAAATAGTTATCTCTACTCAACCCGCGCGGCCAGGAAAAACCAGACCGCAGCAATTGACCAAGCCCCACTTATTGTTCACTCAGTTACTGTAGATGTGTCGGGGGGGTCTATTTATAGGCGAGGTGAGGAGTGTGGTCACCACCCTAGTGAATAGAGTCACTGCCCCAGACCGCGCACTAACACAACCCTGTCCGCCGAGTCCGCAAAGACTTAGTCGGGTTTCAACTAAATTGCCAGGAGCCAAGACAAAGATGTTCACATCAGGAGGACTCGCGCCAGTTCGCCCACATTATGCGGACAAGGCACCAGCCCGCAAACACCACCGCACATGGACGACCACAAACTCAACTGCATCAGTCCGCATAGTAAATGCAAGGAGTCAGCCCGCACAGCTCGTGAACAATGCCTCAGTCCGCCACGAGTCCACGACCAACAGACAGTCCGCCCGGTCAACAGTGGACACATCGGACAATGCGGACACCCTGGACTTATCACAGAATGTGACCAAGTCCAGTAAACCAACAAGAGCCAGGTGCGAGCTCGGCGGACAAATCCCAGTCCGCCAACACCCAAAGCAGATCGCCAACACTCCACTAGAGCAAGGCAGAACTTGCAGGCACCTACTCGCACAACTGCCAAGCCAGTGGCCACCTGCCGGACTCGACACCTGTCCGCGCAGTCCGCCACAGAGCAGCTAACGCCCGCTGCAACACCGGAGAAGTCGGCAAGGACCAAAACCGATCTCTAAGGCCAGTCCGCAACAACGGACACCGCAGACTCAAACTCCAATCCGCCTGGTTACACAAGAGCTTGGTAAACTGCAAGGCCGCAGATTAAGCTGAGCACCGCCAACAGTCCGCGAAGCACAGTCTGCTCAGGTCGCTTCGTTAGAAGCACGACTTCCTTGGCCAAAGGCCAACCACGCCGCTCAACAGACCGCTCAGGCCGCACACCAGGCCGCACAGGCTGCTCCTGAAGAACAACCACGCCACAGAGACCAAGCCATGGTCACCCAGGCCGCAACCCGCAGTCCGCCCAGGCCGCGGACTCAGACCGCTTAGGCTGCCCAAACCACTCGGCCTGTCATCACCCACTTTCAATTCACAAATTTCAACACTCCCCCTTGAAGTGAGAAGTGGTGATCAAGCCCAACAAGCTTCGTAACCGAAGAAAAGATCCCTTCGACAGCGGCTTCGTGAAGATGTCAGCAAGATTATCTTCACTTCGAACATGCCCGACCAGAAGAGATCTCTCCAACACCTTCTCCCTTATGAAGTGGTGCTCGATCTCAATATGTTTGGTCCTTGCATGACACACTGGATTGTTTACCAGTTTGAGAGCACTCTCATGGTCACCCTGGAGTAAAGTAGGACCTTGCACTTCATCATGAACATCCTCTACAATCCTCCTTAACCAAATGGCTTCTCGAGCAGTCAAGGCCGAAGCCTTATACTCTGCTTCTGTAGTAGACACAGACTCTGAGTCTTGCTTCTTGCTACACCACGATATGCAAGCTGATCCACAAGTGAAAACATAACCCGAAGTTGATCTTCGATCATCCGAGTCACCACCATAATCAGCATCCGTATATCCAAGCAAAGAAAACATTGTGTCCCTACTATAAAGGAGTCCCATATCAGAAGTCGTCCTGACATACTTCAAAATAATCTTTGTCGCCACCAGATGAGACTTCCTTGGTTCGGCCATGAATCAACTTACTTGGCCAACAACGTAAGCAATGTCTGGCCTTGTAATCGTCAGGTAGTTCAAGCTCCCAACTAGAGCTCTGAACACCAAGGGATCATGAAGAATCCTTCCTTCATCTCGACGAACCTTCAACCCATGATCTAGTGGAGTAGAGTAACTCTTTCCTTCACCCATGTCAAATCGATTCACAATGCGATCCGCATATCCCTTTTGTCAAATGAGTATCCCGCTCTCCTTCCTCTCCACTTCAATACCAAGAAAGTGACAAAGCTCTCCCAAATCTTTTATCTCGAAGCATATAGCAAGCTCAGCCCTGAGCCTAGCTACTCCCCCCTCCAAATTTCCTGTGATGATCATGTCATCAACATATAGCAGGACCAAGACTTGAAGCTCCCCCTTCTTCTTGATGAACAAGCTTGAATCCGAGTTGGAAGAAAGATATCCGCAGAATTGAAGATACTCTGTTATCTTCTCATACCAAGCTCTTGGAGTTTGCTTCAACCCATAGAGAGTCTTCTTGAGTTTGCAGACATAGTCCAGATGAACTTCAGAAATAAATCCAAGTGGCTAATCCATGAAGATGTTCTTGTCAATCTCTCTGTAAAGAAAAGCGTTCTTCAAATCAAGCTGTCACATCCTCCATCCCTTGCAAGCAGCCAAGGCGATCACCACCCGAACCGAAGTCATCTTTGCAACTGGACTAAATATCTCCTCATAGTCTTCTCCATACCGTTGAGAGAATCCTCGAGCAACCAGGTGAGATTTCTATCTATCAATGCTCCCATCAACCTTCTTCTTCAACTTAAACACTCACTTGCAAGTCACTGGAGTAATGTCATCAACCTTGGGCACAAAGTCCCGAGTTTCATTCTTCTTGAGAGCAGCAATCTCATCCTTCATAACATCTTCCCACTCCTTGACTCCAGTGGCCTCATTGAAGTTTGCAGACTCTCTCTCATCTAGAGGACCTGCAAAGAAGCAGGAGACAAAGCTCACTGCATTCCCATCGCAGTACCGAGCAGGTGGCTTGATAGTCCTCTTTGACCTTCGCAAGGTCTGCTTCTTGCTCGCTACCTCTGTTGCTCCTTCAGGCTCAACTCCAACTTCGGGCAATCTTTGAGCAATGTTCCCCCTGCTTCCTGAGCTAAAAGCCTCATCACCAGAGCTTGAAGCAATAGGAGCCGTTGGTGATGCAACAAGCTCCTCTTCCAGAACTTCCGCAGCCACCTTCTGCTCTTCATCAACCTTGCTCTCTGGTAGATCAACCGACCCACCTCCATACGACGTCAGTTCATCAAAGACCACGTCTCTTGATACAAAAAACTTTTTCGTCGCAGGATCCATGCATTTCCATTCGTTCTTCCGCTCGTCATAGCCAATAAAGACAAGCTTCCTTGCATTTGCATCAAACTTTGTCCTTGAACCATGCGGGACATGCACATAACAAGTTGAACCAAACACCCGAAGGTGTTCCACACTGGGCTTCTCCTTCAGCAACATCTCAAAAGGAGTCTTCATGTTGATCGGGCTGAGTGACATTCGATTGATGACATAAGAAGCACAAGACATCCCCTCTGCACAGAAGGATCTAGGAATGTCTTTCGCATGAAGCCAACACTTACAGGTTTCCGTCAGATGACGGATCTTCCGCTTTGCTACTCCATTTTGTTGTGGAGTATGAACACAAATGAGCTCTCTTTGGATCACTTGCTTCATGCAGAAGTTAGAAAACTTAGAGGAGACAAACTCACCACCGCTGTCTGTTCTAAACTTCTTGATCTACAAGCTAAACCGGCCCTCCACTAGCTCCTTGAACTCCACAAACACCTGGAAAGCTTCTGACTTCTCCTTCAAGAAATAAACTCAAGTGTATCTTTAGTAGTCATCAATCAATACAAGCATGTATCTGCTTCCACCAAGGCTAACAGTGACGGTTGGTTCCATCAAGTCTCCATGGATACACTCCAATGGTCTTTTGCTTCTCGTTTGCGACTTATCAAACGGAAGGCGATAAACCTTGCCATACTGACACCCCACGCAAACGTGACCGTCACCAAAGGAAGTTAGCTTAGGCAAGCATCTTACAAGGCTCCTGTTTTTCATAGCTTTTAACTTATCCATTCCTACATGCCCCAGCCTTTCATGTCATATAACAACGCTATCGTTTGCTCTCATCCGATCAACATAAGAGTTCGTTGCAAGAAAAAACAAGTTCTTAACTCTCCTCCCAACATGAGCAACATCAGCCTTAATCGCTGAAACGTTGCGAATGAACTTCACTTCTGTTGGCCCAAACAGAACGTGATAACCAACGTCAACCGCATTGGTCACAGAGAAGAGGTTCTTCTTCATGCTCGGTACATGATACACACTCCTTAACGTGAGTGGCCCCTTATCACTACCCAAAGACGCCACCCCCTCCTTCTCTACGGCACAAATAATATTATCTGCAGTTATGATAGCTTCGTTACCTGAGTAGGCTTACAGAGAAGAGAACTTCGAGTTCTCTCCGGTGAGGTGATGACCACACCCGGAGTCCACGATCCACTCGTCGTTGAAGTCGACATCGAACAAAGCACAAACACAAGTACTCGTCATGAAAGTTTCGCCCCATCCAGGTTCTTCAGTGCTCAAGTAAGCTTCCTCCTTGCCTGCAGCATCCTCATGCTGCAGTTTGACCTTGTAGTCATGCTTGAAGTGTCCCCGTTGATGACACCTATAGCACTTCAAGTTCTTCTTCCAATCCTTCTTAGGAGCGGTGCTCCTCTCTGGTTGATAAGAAGTTGAAGGCTCATTTTCAGCAGCATGATTCTTCTTCTTCCCTTCCCATCTCTTCTTCTTCTTGCCTGTGAACAACGCTTCACTACCTCCTTTAGAGATAGTCACTCTTGTCATCTGCCTTGCCAAACTTTCCTGCGAAGCAAGCAGGTTCTCAAGCTCCAGCAGAGATGACTGAGTAGCACAACCTTGAACATATGTCACAAACGCAACATACTCTTTACGCAAGCCGCGGATTATGTGCCTTTTCATCTTAGCCTCAGAGATAGGCTCATCAGGATCAAGCGCTGATAGCTCAGCACACAAGCTCTTCATCTTTAGAAAGAATTTCGAGATGGTCAGGTCCCCTTGAGTTATCCTAGCCAACTCATTCTCCAGAAACTGAAGTCTAGCTACATTCTTCCTATTGAACAACTCATCATAGTTGTTCAAATATCAGCAGCGGACTCATATCTAATGATGTGATCAAACATTTATGGTGAAACAGCCCTCTCGAGAACAAACTCTGCCTTTGCATTTGTTTTTCCCTAGAGCCTCACCTGCTCAGCAGTACCAAAGGCAGCAGTAACTTCCTGTCTGTCGTCACAACCGATGACCTCCCATAGCTCCTCGCCCAGAAGATAACTCTTCATGCACGACTTCCACTTCTTAAAGTTAGTCGGCGTTAAGAGTTCAATACCCAGACCTCTTGCATAGTTCCATTCCATTGCAACAAACTTTGGTTAAGCTCCTAGAAGCACAGAGCAACAACAGAGCAACAACACACGTTGATCACCGCTCAAGCACATTAACCTTGCTCTGATACCATGTTGAATTTTTTCAAAGTGATCAGCAAGATAGCCTAAAGCCAAATTAATATTCTTAGCACTACCAAGATCACACATTGATCAGCGAAAGCCCAAAGAGCAAGTTTAACACCAAATGCAAATGGAAGAACAAACAGATCTTATATTTATACACTTCTTTACAAGGCGAGGTATACGTGGCGAGACATGATTTCAGCAGTACACAAGGAAATAGAAAAAACAAAAACAAGCCGAGCAGACAGCACTGGAGACCGCCAAGACCGCCCAGTCCGCCGTAGTCGCCAAAGCCGCCCGAACTGTTACTGCTACAAGCCGAATAGAACACGGAGTCCTCCGAGACCGCGAGATCGCGCGGACACACCGTTATTCTCTGACTGCTGCTGAATTGGAGAACAGACCGCCTACCCGCCTGAGTCCGGCGGACAGATTATTGAACTTGGAAATGCTGAAGAAGAGAAGAACTGACAAGTCGCAGAAGCGACCTGCTGAGACCGCAGAGACCGCAAACTTCACTGATCCCGACCGAAGTCAAATCCAAACTCCTGACTCCTCAATGCTAGTTGCGTGACCTGCACACAACAGACAGTTATCTCTACTCAACCCGCGCGAACAAGAAAAACCAGACCGCAACAATTGACCAAGCCCCACTTACTATTCACTCAGTTACTGTAGATGTGCCGGGGGGGTCTATTTATATGCGAGGCGAGGAGTGTGGTCACCACCCTAGTGAATAGAGTCACCGCCCCAACCCGCGCGCTAACACAATTGTGTCCGCTAAGTCCGCAAAGACTTAGCCGAGTTTCAACTAAATCGCCAGGAGCCAAGACAAAGATGCTCACCATCAGGCGGACTCGCACCAGTCCGCCCACACTATGCGGACAAGGCACCAGCCCGCAAACACGGCCGCACATGGATGGCCACAAACTCAACTGCATCAGTCCGCATACTAAATGCAAGGAGTCAGTCCGCACAGCTCGAGAACAATGCCTCAGTCCGCCACGAGTCCACGACCAACAGGCAGTCCGCCCGGTCAACAGTGGACACAGCGGACAATGCAGACACCCTAGACTTATCACAGAATGTGACCAAGTCCAGTAAACCAACAGGAGCCAGGCGCGAGCTCGGCGGACAAAGCACAGTCCGCCAACACCCAAAGCAGATCGCCAACACTCCACCAGAGCAAGACAGAACTTGCAGGTACCTTCTCGCACAACTGCCAAGCCAGTGGCCGCCTGCCGGACTCGACACCAGTCCGCGCAGTCCGCCACAGAGCAGCTAACGCCCGCTGCAACATCGGAAAAGTCGGCAAGGACCAAAACCGATCTCTAAGGCCAGTCTGCAACAACGGACACCGCGGACTCAAACTCCAATCTGTATGGTTACATAAGAGTTTGCTAATCTGCAAGGCCACATATCAAGCTGAGCACCGCCAACAGTCCCCGAACTGCAGTCCGCTCAGGCCGCTTCGCTAGAAGCCCGACTTCCTTGGCCAAAGGCTAATCATGCCGCTCAACAGACCGCTCAGGCCGCACACCAGGCCACACATGTCGCTCCTTAAGTACATCCACTCCACTAAGACCAAGCCATGGTCACCCAGGCCGCAACCCGCAGTCTGCCCAGGCCGCGGACTCAGACCGCTCAGGATGCCCAGACCGCCCGACCTGCTCATCGCCCACTTTCACTTCACAAATTTCAACAGTGACAAGTCTCGTTGTTTCCTAGTTCGTGGAGTCCGCCAGGTGCGCAGACTGGTTGCAGAGTCGGCCGAACTGCGCGGACTGGATGTGGAGATCGGCAGTTCGTCATTAGCGCGAGGTGGATCAGAACATGTGGCTGAGATGTTAAAGTTCGCGCAGACTTATGGTTTTTTCGACTCAGATATGCGATTTGACGGAGTTGTTCTCATTGTCTTGCAGCTTGGTTACACGGACAAAGTTGTGTGCCCGCACTTCTTTGCAGACAGCTCTTTCTTCGGCGGCGGACTGATGCTTATATCCGCACTTGTGCGCATACATGGTGTTAGTTGCAGGATTGACTGCGGTTATCCTATCGCTATGAGTAGTGACAACACACCTCCTCACACCTGTAAATAGGAGTTCCCGACTCGTCATATATAATCGAGAACAATGAGAACTCAATTCGCGATTAGATCTCGCGTTTACGTTTATTCTAACCAGCGCGAATAAGCGAGGTTGACTATCTGTGCAGGCTGTGCGACTAACACTGAGACAACTAGTGGAGGTTTGGTATGGAACAGTCCACGGTTCTTGTGGGGGGGGGGGGGGAGTGGCCAACTACCCGACCGACCATTCTTCTGCCGGCACAGGTCGGCCCATTTGCTTCCGCCGACCGGTTCTCCTCCGATCAGTCCCTTGGGCGCCGCCTAATCTCCACCGTATGATCGCTGCGTAACCACCTCGGTGTAACCACCAGAATATTATGATGAGAACGCGCACAGTAAATCAAATAAAAATATGTCATAAAAATATAAGAAACCAGTCTGCATATAACACATAAATCGGTTCTGGTGTGCAGATAACCACATAACCACTCTAAAAAATTATAAATAGAGCCCTTGACCCTTCTTCATTTCATCATTCCCTTCTCCCGCTTCACCTCCCGCGCACGACAGAGCTCTGAGGAAACCTTCAAAGGTCTCCTTGCTCCTTCAAAGATCTTCGTACGTCTTCAAAGATCTTCGATCTCCTTTGAGCACCTCTACGCACTGTAACAACCTCACCTAAACCTACCCCCCCCATAATAATAATAAAATTACAAACCTAAACCTACCCCCCCCCCCTCTTTTAAAAGCGAACCCGAGCCGACGGATACCCGCATCCCGCACCGTCGCAACCCGCAGCCTCGTCTCCGCGAAGTCGGACGGTTCGCCGCTCCCGATCCCGCCTCCAGGCGTCCCGATTCTCCTTCCCGTGGCCGGATATCACTTCCTCTAGGCCCGACACCTCATCCTCTTATTTCCCCGTCGTCTCCAGCGCTCCCCTTGGCCGGCATCTTCCGCAACTCCTCCTCCTCTTGGCCGACTGTCCTCTTCATCAAGGCAGCAACCATCTCTTTCTCTTCCAAGGGGTTGACAACCACTGTCTCTCCCTCCGGCGACCTCTCCCGCTCCGTTTGGGTTGGTGCTTGCGAGAGGGACGACTAGGGTTTCCTCCCCTCTCCTCCTTGGGCCGGGATTCGGCTTCTCTTGGGTAAGAAACTCATCTTTCCTCCTAAGTTCAGTTTTCTCATAATGTTTTAGGCTAATTTTCGCTCCCCAATCAATGTAATCACGTCAAGTCAACGTGTGTTCGTCGTTTATTCGACTAAACCAGATTTATTTGTGTTTTCCGGTACATCTCCTCGGATTTAGGTGGTGGAATCGCTCCAAGACCTCTCCGAATTAGGGCTTTCCGCATCTAAACGCCGCCAAAATCCCCGATCCCTCGCGGTAGCCTCTTTTCCCCTCACTCTCGAGGGAGGTATATTCCTAACTCCTTTCTTTTTGTGTAGCGCTGTCACCAATGCGTGTGCGAGTGTAGGAACCTTATTATTGCTTTGATGTATAGTTTTGATCTTGGAACAGGTTTAGCTAAAGCCGTTAACCTCGCTTGCACCATTTAGCTGTCGCTAGCGTTTTCGACGCCAGCTTAAGGCAAGTAGAGAACCCCCTCTCACTTGCAAAACTTTAGATTTAATCTGGATACCTGTCCTTTTACAATGCTTTTTTTTTTACAAAATTCTGAACTCTCATAATGTTGACATAATAAAATATGATAAGTAACCAGCTAAGCATGAATCATAAAGACAAATCCGTAGTTGTAAGCAAATCTTTGAATTGTAGCGTCTAATAGGGCATCTGTCTGCTGGCATGGTCACGACAAGCATGATTACTTTTCTAATAAGACTTGCACTAGATCTGAATGTGAGTCATGTGCGCCCGCTATAACACCTACACTTCATCGATCGCGACTTACAACATTTTTTTGCATTATGCTGTACTCCAGAG
The DNA here is from genome assembly GCA_039583875.1 of Platanthera guangdongensis. NCBI lineage: Eukaryota > Viridiplantae > Streptophyta > Magnoliopsida > Asparagales > Orchidaceae > Platanthera > Platanthera guangdongensis. The sequence continues at coordinate 161,559,752 of CM077165.1, read as the reverse complement.
TAGGCTAATCTTTCAGAAATGTCTGTTTGACCTGTTTTTGATATGTTTGGTAGCTTCGTACAAGATAGATCAGTACTCGAATATGTCTGTTTGTTTTTGCTCACATTTTAATTAATAAATTTGCTCCTGTTTAAATCTTAAGTTCTAAGGCATTTTTCTTCTGTCTTGAATTTGCCTTAGGTTTCGTGACTGCGTCGTCTGCCCCCTGAGCTACCTCTCGTTCAGCTGCAGTTTTGCTTGGAAGTTTTTCCCTTGTAGTTTCTTGTATCAGGTTTTATAAATCATTTACTGTCTATTCGTTTATCATGTACTAGTTATGATAAGACATTTTCCTTTGAATCATGGACAGCTCCTAGGATGTATCTAATGTACTAATCGTTTTATTTTATGACATTACATGTACTTCTAATTCACCACTGTGTGTAGCATTAAAGTTTCTTTTAAGAAAATACATGTGCATTAATTTTCACTGTTTTAAAATCTTGAACGCTTCCGCATATACTTTTTTTGTAAAATAAAAATCATAATATTTTTTTAACAAAACAGCTATTTAAATTTCAGATTTTCTCTGTATCCGCCTTAGCAGACATGGTTTCTTTTCGCCCATGCCTGTGGCATCACGGCCCGCCCGAAGCGCACTCTGACTTTCGTCGAGACGGGTCGTGACAGTTGGTATCAGAGCCAGGTTAGCTCAAAAAAAAAGGAAAAATGAAGTATTTTGAAATTTATCAAACATTTTAAATGTTATTATGTACATACAGAAACACGCATCATATCTCACTCACCCTGTCATTATTTGTTGTTCGCGACTGAAACATTGCACACACTCACTCATAATCATGAGTAGTATGCACACGAATGTTAAAGGGTTATGGGCAAACTTAACATTTTTGTGCATATGAATTTCCACTAGTATATACACCGCTTGCGAATATTAAATTGTATGGGCAGTTTAATATTCTCAAGTGCGATGACATTAGAATCATAATATGCATGTCATGTTAAGTGATATGGGCGCTTAACATGACATGTGTATCCATTCATGAACATTCGTAGGAATGCATTTTAGACATAATTGCATTGCATGCATAACATGACTCATTACACAAATGTTAAGTCAAGAACAGCAGATGATGATTGTACACACATGGATTTTAAAAAAAAATTTGTTTGACATTGCATGAGAATTTTTGTCATTTTAACATGAGCGCACATTACCTAGAGTTGTCCAATGAAAATGTTGTAACTAATATATGATTTGTGTATTCGACAGTATCAAAATTCTAGAACCTGTTGTTCCGTAATCTTCTATGATTAACGTAACTGTCTCTCTTAATCGATTTCTTTGTGTTCCTGATTAGATGACCCCTAAGAGATCTCAGCGCAAGAAGGCTACCCCTCCCGCCGGGGCAGCTCATGGAGACGCCACTGCCCAGCTGTTGAGGCAGATTCTCGAGCGTCTCACTCGCTTAGAGGAAGATCGTCAAACTCCTGACACAGCTCCTGATTCTAGCAGTGCAGGGACAGCTGGAGTCACTGCTACCGCCGCTCTTGGAACCACCCCTCTTGCACTTGGTTCAGGAACGGGCTTGCGTACTGACACCCTGGTGGTCCCGCTCGTGCCAGGTCTAGTTGCTCCACCTGTAGCGATGGCAGATACGCTGATGTTCAAGAGGCTGAATCCGCCGTCCTTCAATGGCAGTCGTAATTTCTTCGTCATTTCAGAATGGCTCTCCTAGATGGAAAAGCACTTCGAGTATGTCGGTGTCCCTGAGGCACAAAAGGTTCATCTTGCGGCCTACCAGCTGACCGAGGATGCATACACCTGGTGGCTTCAGCGCCGCAGTCTCCCCAATTCTTCCGCTATGACCTGGGAACAGTTCAAGAATGCGCTCATGGAAAAGTTTCTTTCGTCCGTGGAGCGAGACAAGTTAGCTGAGAGGTTCCTGTCCCTTCAGCAGCCCGGCAGGACCGTGACTGAATATGAGATAGAGTTCTCTCGTCTATCTCTCCTTGCCGCAGAGTTCGTGCCCGATGAGTCTAAGAAGATCAGTCGATTCGTGAAGGGCCTCCGACATGACTTCCGCCAGCATGTGGTAGCCCACGGCGCCACCACCTACGCCGAGACTGTTGGGGCCGCCTTTAAGGTTGAGGCTATAGAGTTGGACCGCACTGCCACGAGAGTTCAGCATGGTACGAGCAATGCCGCTGCACCTGACCACAAGCGTAAGAGTGCTCCACCGCAGGAGCAAGGTCCCAAGGCACAGGAGGTGTGCGCCTACTGCCATAAAGTTGGTCATACCATTCTAGTCTGCCGCTCCCTCCTGAAGAAGCAGAAGATGATTGTGCCTGCACAACAACCCCGAGTTACGCTTTCCTCTGCCTCCTCCGTCTGTACCTACTACAAGAAGTCGGGTCACATGGTGAGAGATTGTCGCCGCAAGATGAATACCTGCTTCAGATGTGGGCAGTTTGGACATCAGATTAAAGATTGTCCCGTGAAGGAAAGTCCGATCCCCGCTCAGCCTTTGCAGGCTATTTTTGGTGCCCAAGATAAGGGCAAAGCTGTGCTGAACGTTACCACTCAGGGCGAGGCGCTCGCATCTACCTCTGTCATCTCTGGTATGTTTTATGTAAAGTTTATTTTGTTAATTTCCTGCATTTTTTTCTTTCATTTGCTGCCTTAGTATCTGATGATCTTGAATGTGCCCGTAATGTTCATTTCTAGGGAGTTTTAGGGTCAAGAACAAGTGGATGCAGATCCTATTCGATTCTGGGGCATCTCACTCTTTTATAGTACGTCATATCGTGGATCTCCATAGTTGGCCTACTTCGCCACTCGAAGTCCCTTTCGAGATCTCTGTGCCCGGTCATGTGCACCTTTCTAGCAGGGGTATTTGCAATTGTCCAATCCTGCTTGGCGAATTGCAAGTCTTCGCCGACCTCATAGTCCTGGATATGACAGAATTTGACGTAATCTTGGGTATGAACTGGCTGGTCGCGTATCGAGCAAAGCTGGACTGTGTGGCAAAGAGGGTCAATCTCAGTATCGATGGGAAGGACTTCAGCGTACATGTTCAGACCACCCGTAGCCACCTGAAGGTAATTTCTGCTGTGCGCGCTTCTCGACTTCTTAGCCAGGGATGTTTTGCTTGCTTTGTTTATGCTTCACATTCAGATGCTGTCATACCGCAACTTGGGTCTATCCCTATTGCTTCCGAATTCCCCGACGTGTTCCCCGCCGAGTTACTTGGAATGCCTCCTGTTCGTGAAGTAGAGTTCTCCATCGATGTAGAGCCTGGAACGCGCCCCATATCTAAAGCTCCATACCGCATGGCACCGCGAGAACTGGATGAGCTTAGGTCGCAATTGGATGAGTTGCTTGAGCGTGGGTACATTCGTCCCAGCTCTTCTCCTTAGGGAGCTCCCGTTCTCTTCGTTAAAAAGAAAGACAGATCCATGAGACTGTGCATCGACTATCGGGATCTGAACAAAGTAACCATCAAGAATAAGTACCCCCTCCCGCGCGTAGATGACCTATTTGATCAGCTCAAAGGCAGTACCGTCTTCTCCAAAATAGATCTCAGGTCGGGTTACCATCAGTTGAAGATCAAGGAATCCGACATCCCCAGAACAGCCTTCCGGACTCGGTACGGACACTTTGAATTTTTGGTGATGTCTTTTGGGTTGACTAACGCCCCTTCTGCTTTCATGGATATGATGAACCGTGTCTTCCGCGACTACCTGGATAAGTTCATCATTGTTTTCATTGATGATATCTTGGTCTACTCAAAGACTCGTGAGGAGCATGCAACTCATCTTAAACTCACTCTCTCCACTCTTCGTCAACACCTGCTTTATGCCAAATTGGCGAAATGTGAGTTCTGGCTGGATCGTATTGCCTTTCTGGGGCATGTCATTTCAGGCGATGGACTTTCCGTTGACCCTGCAAAGGTCTCCGCTATTATGGACTGGAAGCAGCCTTCTACCCCTACTGAGATTCGCAGTTTCCTTGGTTTGGCAGGCTATTACCGGCATTTCGTCAAGGACTTCTCCTCTCTTGCTGCTCCCCTGACACAATTGACCCAAAAACATGCCCGATTCGAGTGGTCAGATCAATGTGAGCATGCCTTTTCTGAATTGAAGCAACGTTTGTGTTCAGCGCCAGTTTTAGCTCTTCCTTCAGAGGGGTTGGATTTTTCAGTTTATACCGATGCTTCCGGAGTGGGCTTGGGCTGTGTCCTGATGCAAGAAGATCGTGTTATTGCTTATGGGTCGAGACAGTTGAAGACCCATGAACGCAACTACCCCACTCATGATCTGGAGTTCGCTGCTGTGGTGTTTGCCTTGAAACTTTGGCGTCACTACCTCTATGGCGTGAAGTGTCACTTCTTCACTGACCATCAGAGTTTGAAATATATTTTCGTTCAGAAGGATCTCAATCTTCGTCAGAGGCGATGACTATAATTCATAGCAGATTATGACCTGCAGCTCACCTATGTGCCTGGGAAGGCCAATTCAGTGGCGGATGCTTTGAGTCGTCAAGCTTCAGTTGCCACCTGTGCACCCATGTCAGCTTCTCTCGCGGCCCTGATTGATGACCTCGAGCGGATGGACATATTCTTCTCACCTGGAGGCCAAGGAGAAGTCTCTGGTCCATTATGGGTAGAACATATGAAGGATCTGCAACCATCTGATCCCGCGCTCCAGCGCATTCGCCGACAGGTTGAACTTGGTACTCTTCCGGATTTCTCTATCTCTGACGATGTTCTACGTTTCCGAGGTCGCTTATGTATTCCCGATGTCCCTGAGTTACTGGATAGTATTTGCCGAGAAGCTCACGAGTCCCGCACATCTGGCCATCCTGGTAACAACAAGATGTATCATGACCTGAAGCAGATCGTGTGGTGGCCTGGTATGAAGAATTATATTGCACGCTTCATCTCTCGATGTCTGACATGCTAGAAGGTGAAAGCTCAGCGTCAGCGTCCTGGTGGACTTTTGCAGCCTCTGCCTATCCCTGAGTGGAAGTGGGAAGATATCTCTATGGACTTCATCACGGGTTTGCCCCGCACTCTGAGGGGACATGATGCGATTTGGGTCATAGTAGACCGCCTGACTAAAGTGACCCATTTCATCCCGTATAAGGAGGGTCATTCCCCCGAGAAGATGGCCCGGATTTATGTTTCTGAGATCGTTAGGCTCCATGAGATTCCTCTGCGGATTGTTTCTGATCGCGACTCGAGATTTGTATCACACTTCTGGAAGGGATTTCAGCAAGCTTTGGGCACAGATCTCAACCCGAGTACCGCGTATCATCCGACGACCGATGGCCAGACTGAGAGAGTTAATCAGATTCTTGAAGATATGCTACGGTGTTATATTTTGGACCACAAGGGAGCTTGGGATGATCATCTACCCTTGGTTGAATTTGCCTACAATAACAGCTATCAAGAGAGTCTCAAGATGGCTCCCTTCGAAGCACTGTACGGGCGTCGCTGTAGGACCCCGCTTTACTGGTCAGAGGTTGGCGAGAAGGTGGTATTGGGTCCAGAGTTACTTCAGGAAATGGAAGAAGCCACCAAGAAGACTCGTCTTCAGCTCAGTCGTGCCATTGAGAGGCAGAGAAAGTATGCAAATCAGCGCCGCCGTCCGTTAGAGTTTGCTGTGGGCGATCAGGTGTTCCTGAAGGTTTCTCCTACTCCTGGGGTGAAACGGTTCGGTCGCCATCATAAGCTCAGCCCAAGGTTCGTGGGACCGTACTCCATTTCAGAGCGTGTTGGAGGATCCGCCTATCGTCTGGAGCTACCTACTTCTTTGGCCGGTGTCCATGACGTCTTTCATGTTAGCCAGCTTCGGAAATATATCCACGATCCAAATCGTGTTCTTGAAGAAGTTCCAGTGATCCCTGAAGCCAATCTGTCTTATCCGATCGAGCCTTCGAAGATCGTCGAATTTCAAGAACGCAAGCTTCGCAAGAGAACCATTCCGATGGTGAAGGTATTTTGGCTGCATGGCAAGTCCGAGGAGTACACTTGGGAACTTGAATCTGATATGCGCAGCAAGTATCCACAACTCTTCTCTTGATCTTGGTACGTCTCTTAGTATGACTTCCTTGTTATTTTAGTATCTTTCATTGTTAGCATTCATGCGTTTTATCCGCAAACTTCTGAAGTATATGTCATCTGAAACTTCGTTGTTTAGTATCATGCAGAGAATTCTCTGGAAAGTTTCGGGACGAAACTTCCTAAGTGGGGGAGAATGTAACAACCTCACCTAAACCTACCCCCCCATAATAATAATAAAATTACAAACCTAAACCTACCCCCCTCTTTTAAAAGCGAACCCGAGCCGACGGATACCCGCATCCCGCACCGTCGCAACCCGCAGCCTCGTCTCCGCGAAGTCGGACGGTTCGCCGCTCCCGATCCCGCCTCCAGGCGTCCCGGTTCTCCTTCCCGTGGCCGGAGATCACTTCCTCTAGGCCCGACACCTCATCCTCTTGTTTCCCCGTCGTCTCCAGCGCTCCCCTTGGCCGACATCTTCCGCAACTCCTCCTCTTGGCCGACTGTCCTCTTCATCAAGGCAGCAACCATCTCTTTCTCTTCCAAGGGGTTGACAACCACTGTCTCTCCCTCCGACGACCTCTCCCGCTCCGTTTGGGTTGGTGCTTGCGAGAGGGACGACTAGGGTTTCCTCCCCTCTCCTCCTTGGGCCGAGATTCGGCTTCTCTTGTGTAAGAAACTCATCTTTCCTCCTAAGTTCAGTTTTCTCATAATGTTTTAGGCAAATTTTCGCTCTCCAATCAATGTAATCACGTCAAGTCAACGTGTGTTCGTCGTTTATTCGACTAAACCAGATTTATTTGTGTTTTCCGGTACATCTCCTCGGATTTAGGTGGTGGAATCGCTCCAAGACCTCTCCGAATTAGGGCTTTCCGCATCTAAACGCAGCCAAAATCCCCGATCCCTCGCGGTAGCCTCTTTTCCCCTCACTCTCGAGGGAGGTATATTCCTAACTCCTTTCTTTTTGTGTAGCGCTGTCACCAATGCGTGTGCGAGTGTAGGAACCTTATTATTGCTTTGATGTATAATTTTGATCTTGGAACAGGTTTAGCTAAAGCCGTTAACCTCGCTTGCACCATTTAGCTGTCGCTAGCGTTTTCGACGCCAGCTTAAGACAAGTAGAGAACCCCCTCTCACTTGCAAAACTTTAGATTTAATCTGGATACATGTCCTTTTACAATGCTTTTTTTTACAAAATTCTGAACTCTCATGATGTTGACATAACAAAATATGATAAGTAACCAGCTAAGCATGAATCATAAAGACAAATCCGTAGTTGTAAGCAAATCTTTGAATTGTAGCGTCTAACAGGGCATCTGTCTGCTGGCATGGTCACGGTAAGCAGGATTACTTTTCTAATAAGACTAGCACCTAGATCTGAATGTGAGCCATGTGCGCCCGCTATAGCACATACACTTCATCGATCGCGACTTACAACATTTTTTTGCATTAGGCTGTACTCCGGAGTAGGCTAATCTTTCAGAAATGTCTGTTTGACCTGTTTTTTGATATGTTTGGTAGCTTCGTACAAGATAGATCAGTACTCGAATATGTCTGTTTGTTTTTGCTCACATTTTAATTAATAAATTTGCTCCTATTTAAATCTTAAGTTCTAAGACATTTTTCTTCTATCTTGAATTTGCCTTAGGTTTCGTGACTGCGCCGCCTGCCCCCTGAGCTACCTCTCGTTCAGCTGTAGTTTTGCTTGGAGGTTTTTCCCTTGTAGTTTCTTGTATCAGGTTTTATGAATCATTTACTGTCTATTCGTTTATTATGTACTAGTTATGGTAAGACATTTTCCTTTGAATCATGGACAACTCCTAGGATGTATCTGACGTACTAATCGTTTTATTTTATGACATTACATGTACTTCTAATTCACCACTGTGTGTAACAATAAAGTTTTTTTTAAGAAAATACATGTGCATTAATTTTCACTGTTTTAAAATCTTGAACGCTTCCGCATATACTTTTTTTGTAAAATAAAAATCATAATATTTTTTTAACAAAACAACTATTTAAATTTCAGATTTTTTCTGTATCCGCCTTAGCAGACATGGTTTCTTTTCGCCCATGCCTGTGGCATCACGGCCCGCCCGAAGCGCACTCTGACTTTCGTCGAGACGGGTCGTGACACGCACGGTACACCATGCTAGCGTTTCTCCCTGCGCACGTTTCTATCTGCGCGCGCTCCACCATGCAGGCGCTTCTCTACAAACGCAACACACTCCGCGCACACTGCGCCTACCACCCAACTGCATGCCTTTCACTCATCAGCAAGTCCTCCATCTAACAACTTTTCAGTGCCAGACTCCTCCAAGCGCAATAGGTGACAAACCACAAGCTACAAGACGTGCAAAAATTCCCGCCAAACTTCCGTGCACCAACAAAAGGCTTAAGAATGCTCAGAGTGCAACCTTCCCCATTGTACAAGAAACAAACACTTTGTTGCGCGAGCGGTAACCTCTCACTTTTGGGGCCCTTCTCATTATTCCCCAGCAATTGTAACGAGAGACAGTCTGTCATCCTCAAGTCCTCTAAAAAATCATGTAACAACACAAAAAAGATGGTGAAAGTTTGGTCGATACAGTCCTGACTACATAGTTTTTTTTCTGAGTTTTTTCACGTTAAAAAAGTCTCATTGCCATCTATCTCATTTTACATTAACTTTTTACACACTCCACACTCCCAAATTAAAACAATTCAATTTCAAACCGGTCTATCAAGAAGTCAACGAGTTTGGCAGCAACAACAGTATTTAAAGATATTTGCTAAAAAAGATTTTTAAAGAACCACCGTTGACCGTTCAACTACCACACGCCACGCATATATTTTCCACCGAAATTATCAACGGCTCTTATTTTACCGCTAAAAACACACACAAAAAAACACTTTTTTAATACGTGGACCCACACAGTCTCTGCCATGTGCACAAAAATTAATCTATATTAATCATACTTTCCAAACCACTCTTTTATCTTTCTCTTCGTCCATCGTCAGCGCTGACGGCTGTATCAATACGACTTCTTCTTCTGCCCGATTCGCCCAATTATAGCATTGCATCCAGCGAACCCCAGAATCAGGGTTTCGGCAGCGTCCAGGTATAGTTTCTCTCCCAACGCTCCAATCGGGAGATTTCATCCATCATCAAAGCTTGCATTATCTGCTGTATATCCATTTTGCGTTGACGATTTCTCGGGTTCTGATGAGAACCATGATTTCTGGAAGAAGAACGGAGGGAATTGCTGCTTACCGCTCAGTCGCTTCCTAGATTAATGGCGTTTTCGTTTATTATAGCGCGCGCGCGTATGGTTTTAACTTTTAAGCGCTCGTCCTTTTCCGAGTTTCGGAAAAGCTTTTTGGGAATGAAATTTTTTTCTTGGATCGAAAGAAAAAAAACGAGCTTAGAAGCTTGATTATAGTATCTGAACATTCATTTTTGTTGTTGCCAGAGATATGAAGAACTACTAGAAGAAGAAAATCACCACCTATTTCAGCAGGGATGGCGTTTAAGCCCTTGGCGTGGTATTGCCGGCCGGCGGAGAACGGAAGGTGGGGATTTCTTGTGGATAATGCATTCGGAGCTTACACACCATGCGGGATCATGACTGTGATGCTCGGCATCTCCTATTTAGTTCTATTGCTCTGCTGCGTTTATAGAATCTGGAGGACAAAAAATGATTTTAGTGTTAAGAGATACCGGCTGAGGTCTCCTTATTACAATTACTTGCTGGGTATCTTGGCTTTTTATTGCACTACGGAGCCATTGATCAGGTTGGCTATGGGCTTATCCATTGCAAATTTAGAGGGGCAGTCCAGTTTTGCTCCCTTTGAGGTTGGTATGATTTAGTTTTTCTCCCGTTGTTTACATTGATTTCTTCAAGTTTTCATGCTATGCCTGCATCAGAGGGTAACAAGACATCATAATATATTTTTGATGCATTTATTGTCTTTATGATAGTTAATTTTCTTAGGCTTCGTTAGAGGCAGCCTTTTCAAAAATGCCACCATGATAGAATGTATGTATGTTTGGCATGACAATGGTTACCACCGCCACTTATAAAATAAATCTGGTTTAGAACATAAGAGTGGATGAATTTCCTTAGACGAGTTATGGAGTTCATGAACAACGGTTCATAACCACCACGTTCATGACTGCCATCGCCGTGCCAAACGGAGCCTTATGTTGTGTTTGATGCGGCTTATCGCAGCTTATTTGCTCTGGTGAGGTTGGACAAAAACGTCATTGTCATAGAATGTATGTTTGATATGACAAATGTTACTACCGTTATCAAAAAAAGAAACTAGTTTGGGACATAAGATTTTGATGTGACAATGACATTTTTGTCCAACCTTACCGGAGCAAATAAGCCGCCACAAGCTGCGCCAAATGCAGCCTTAGTTAATTGATTGGTGCTTGCTATATTAAGTAGAATGGGTTCATAGATGGTCATGAAATTCTAAGAAAAATTATCTGAAGCATGAAAATTGTACATTTCCTTTCAAATTGGATTATAAATCATTGAATCATCTTTGTGTAGGTGGTCTCACTTACTCTTGAAGCAGCTGCCTGGTCTTGCGTGCTAATGATGATTGCTATGGAAATTAAAATTTACATCCATGAATTCCGGTGGTACATACGGTTTGTAGTCATCTATGTTCTTATCGGAGATGCAGCTGCATTCAATAGTTTCTTCGCTTTAAGGGAGTACTATGACGAGTAAGTCAGCATGCTATTTCAATGTTTTTTTCATGGTCATAGACTATGATTATTTTGACAAGTTGGTAGTTTTAGATGCATCATGTTGATTGCTCGTGGCAAAAGATACAAAATTAATGACCCTAATGCGCGATTGTTATTTGCATGACTTTGTTATTTTTTAATTTTATTATTATTTCTGTAAAGGAGTACTATTATAATTAATAAGTCATCACATCATGTTTACGCTTATTTTAGGGTTTTTTCTCATGGTCATGGATTATAATTATTTTGACAAGTTGGTCACTGAAGATGCAACCTTTCTTTAGATATATAGTGTTGATTACTCCTACTAGAAAGCTAATAAATTAATGGCCCTAATGCGCGATTTACTTCGCGTTGATGATGCTTCACGACATTTTTTGAATTGAATTTTAGAAGAGATGGGCAAGAAATTGTTGTTTGCACTGAGAATTTGCTAATTTTTTGTGATACTGATACGATCACGAATAAATTCCAGGAGCAATCCGGCAAGGGGAAGGACCGGTGGGGGTGAGCGAGTATGAAGGAGGACGAGAATAGACAAAATTAGGGAGCAATCCCAGAAACCTTCATACATTCCAAGATAAAGATTACAAGGTCCGTCCGCCCTCTTATAGTGTCGAGGAGAGAATATAAAAGGAAACACTGAAATTAGGAAATACTGAAAATTAGGAAATACTGAAAATTATGAAATACTGAAATTAGAAAATACTGGAAATACTAAAAATGCGTCAACAAACATAGCAACCTATTAATTATTAAATATTATCCGCGATCTCGGTGGGCCCTTGCGATATACGCGCCCAACGCGTGTAGACTTGTCATGGTGGCTCGTTGTCGTGTAGTTTCGTAACATTTGGACCCGTAACACTCCATCCTTTCTTCAAAACGAGCTTGCCCTCAAGATCGTGTACCAAGCTGGTGGTCGGATCATCTGGTACCTTGACCTCCCGCCAGAACAAGGCCAGGTAGCACGTAGCAGTGGAGGCGATGTTGGTGAGTAGCGGCGGCGCCATCAGAAGGACAAACGACAAAAGTAGTGGCTTCCGCAAGGTTGGTGGGGCGGTGGTGTGCAACCGCCACAAGAATGTCGGAGATGCGACGACCGACAACAGGAACAGATCCGTCGGGGGCAGCGGGGCACGAGGCGGCAGAAGAGGCGACGATGCGGCCGGTGGAAGAGGCAGGGCAGGGGCCGACAAAGCGAGAGCTGGGAGAGGAGACAGTGAGATGATCTGAGAGGGTGACAAGGCTGGAGCCGACAGAGTAAGAGCCGGTAGATGGGGTGTCGAGTTGACCGGACGGGGCGACAAAAAAGGCTGTGATGCGGCCGGTAGAAGCGACGAAGGGACGAACATCATAGAGAGAGGTGGTGCATTAGCGACCGTGGAGAGATGTGACATGACCACAACTTTCTCATGGTGCAGGAGGCAGCCGTGGTGGAGACGGCTTAGGGCAGGGAACCTCGTGGGGGGTTGTAAAAGCCAGCCCGTGGTACACGAGAAGACGATCGATTTTGGCATGGAGGGAGGCACATATGTCCAGGATTTGTGCAGCTAAGTCAGAGAAATCTAGCTGAGGGTTGGTGGTCGACGACAACAAGAACAACGGCCCGGGTGCGACAGATTGGGCGACGACCATGGTACCCTGGAGGTAGGCTGGATGTTATGTCGGCGATGTCTGTGGTGGCACAACGGTCGACACAGCGGAATAGAGGCCCGGGGCGGCGGCCTTCCTGCAACAGAAACGGAAGGGGAAGCAGATCCGACTGACAGAAGCTCTGCCGTACGTGCGAAGGACGGTCGATACCTGGAGCGGAGCGGGGCCATACGCCGAGAAGAGAACGATGCAGAACAAAGGCCATGGGCGGCAGAAGATCCAGAGGGCTGCGGCGGAGGGGTTGGGGCGCGGCTGGATCAGCCGGTTGTTGGAGGAGGCTTTGTGGCAGATCGGGGCAGATCGAGTGCGAAAAGGATGCCGGAGGCCGATCCGGTTGCTGAAGGGCCGATCCGGTTGCTGGAGGGCAGGACGCGGCGGATCGGCGCTGACGGCGTGATGCCAGAGGCGGATCGGGGTCGGGATGTCCCGCAAGGGTGAACCACACGTCGGCTGGGTTGCGCGTCGTGCGGAACGACAACAACGATCGGGCCACTCGTCTTTCTTATGGCAACGCAGGATCGGGTGCTGTGTCGTGGAAACAGGGCTATTTCTCGATGATGCGGGTCGGCAAGGATCGGTTGTTTTGCGGGTCAGTGGACCAGGGAGATAAATTTATGAATTCCTCAGGCAAACTCGAGCACCGGCGGCGAGAGCGGGCAGTGCAGCAGGTCGGACCAATTGATACGATCACAGATAAATTCCAGGAGGAATCCGACAAGGGGAAGGGCCGGTGGGGGTGAGCGAGAATGAAGGAGGACGAGAAAAGACGAAATTAGGGAACAACCCTAGAAACTTTCATACATTCTAAGATAAAGATTACAAGGTCCGTCCGCCCTCTTATAGTGACAAGGAACGAATATAAAAGGAAATTCTGAAATTAGGAAATACTGAAAATTAGAAAGTACTGAAATTAAAAAATACTGAAAATACTAAAAATGCGTCAACAAACATAGCAACCTATTTATTATTAAATATTCTCGACGATCTCGGTGGTCTCTTGCGATATAATCAAATGAGAGGAAAAAGAATTGTTGTATTCATCCTCTTAGGGGGAAACATGTATACATATGAGATACAAGGAGAATTTCATCCACACACATAAACCCGAAATAAAATAAGGAGATATAAAAATAGCACGTCAATACTCCCCTCTAGCTGGCGCGAAGAGGTCAAGCAAGCCCAACTTGTTACATGTAGAGAGAAGTCTGGAAGGCCCTACCACCTTGGTGAAGGCATCTGCGATCTGCTCTACGGAGGGAACATAAGACGCTTCAAGAGTCCCTGAACGGATGTGCTCCCTGAGAAAGTGAATATCAACCTCAATATGCTTAGTCCGCTCGTGCAGAACAGAGTCAGAGGCAAGCATGAGAGCGGACTGTTGTCGCACACAAGAGTCGAGGAACCAGAGGGAGGAGAGCCAAGCTCGGTCAAGAGAGTACCCATCCAAAGGAGCTCAGTAGCGCCCTGGGCCATAGCCCGATACTCAGCCTCAGCAGAGGAGCGGGAGACAACACTCTGCTTCTTGCTCTCCCAGGAAATAAGATTGCCACCATAGAAAGTGCACATCCCCGAAGTAGAACGTCGATCAGTGAGAGAACTAGCATAGTCAGAATCTGTGTAACAAGTGAGGCCAAGGGCCGAAGATGAACGGTAGAAGAGCCCTAGGCCAGGATATCCCTTCAAGTAGTGGAGGATCCGAAATGCTGCATCTAGGTGAGAAGTCCGGGGAGCATGCATGAACTGACTGACCACACTCACAACAAAGCTAATGTCAGGGCGAGTGTTGGTCAAGTAGATAAGTCTGCCAACAAGATACTGATATCTGCCCGGTTCAGGGAAAGGATCGCCAGGCTCGGCGTGAAGGCGGTGGGTTGGATCCATGGGTGTAGACACATGAGAGCACCCAAGAAGGCCAGTATCACTTAAGAGGTCGAGTGTATACTTGCGCCGAGACGAAGAGATCCCCTGCTGAGATCTTGCAACCTCAATCCCGAGAAAATACTTCAGATGCCCCAAATCTTTCACTTCAAATGCCTTCTGAAGAACCCCCTTGGTCTGAAGTATCCCCGAGTTATCGTCACCGCTAAGAATGATATCATCCACATAGACAAGGATAATGACCCTACAACCATCCACAACAGTCCGAACAAAGCATGTGTGGTCGGCATGACATCTGGTGAACTCACTCTGAAGCACAACAGTACCGAACCGCCCAAACCATGCACGAGGAGACTGCTTCAGCCCATACAAGGACTTCTGCAAAAGGCAAACATGACCCAAATACTCCCACTTGAAGCTTGTAACCGAGGGGCGGATCCATATAAACTTCCTCAGCAAGATCGCCATTGAGGAAGACATTCTTCACGTCCATCTGATGAAGAGGCCACCCATGACAGGCAGCGAGAGAGACAAGTAGACGGACAATAGAAAGCTTGACCACCGGTGCAAAGGTCAAGTCGTAATCCCCAGGAGTCTGAGCGAAGCCCTTTGTGACAAGACAGGCCTTGTAGCGGTCAAGAGAACCGTCGACATTATACTTGACAGTGTAAACCCAACGACAACCAACAGTTTTCTGACCTGCAGGAAGAGGGACCAAACGCCAGGTGCCCGCCTTTTGTAGTGGGGTCATCTCGTCCTCCATGGCAGCCACCCACTCAGGGTGTTGGAACGCCTCAGTCATCGAACTCGGAGCTCTGATCTGGTCGGTAGCAGTCAGGAAAGCCTAGTAACCCTGAGAAAGACGCTGGTAGGACACATAGCTTGCCACAGGATGATCAGTAACTGATGTACCCTGCGTCACCTCGTAATTTTTAGCCGTATATTTATTTCTATTATTGGTATTTTCATTTTGTGTACTCGTTCTCATTTCATGTACTTGATTTGGCTCGTCGGTTTGACCGACCGATAAAACCCTGAATAAATAGGTTCGGTAATTTGAGTAGTTAGGATGGTAGAGACAACCTTAATTTATGTATCAGAGCGCGTAAAATTATTTCCAAGGCAAAAAAAAGTAGAAGAAGAATAACAAGTCAGAGCACTTTGGAAATTAAAAATCATTTTTGGTAGAAACTATTCACGGGCTATAACTTCAGAGAAATCCTCAAGTGCTGAAATTAGGGAAAAAATAAGGAATGAATATCTTGGAAATAAGGAAATTGCTGATAGCTAATGCTATTCACAAAATATAAATATCACTGTTCCTGTATAATAATGGTGATGCAGGACGGTGCGTAGGGTTTACGCACCTGTCGGCAATTTCTAGGAAACCCTAATTGTATGCAACGAAATGTGATTTTAGCAAGTAATTGAAGCGGAGGTTGCGCGAATTTTATGAGTCCTAAACAACTTTTATCAAAACACGAGAAATACTATTTTGCTTAAAAGAAAAGATTTTCTTAAATAGAGGGTTCGATTTAAATTCAGGGAAGGAAACTCGCAACTTCGTTCCGTTCCCTTTGTTGCAGCCAAACGGAAATCGTGAACTCCAAATGCGTTCCCGTTTGGAGTTCTCGACGTAGCGTTGGCTGACAAAATTTTACGAAAACCCAGCAATGAGTCCTAATAATTCCTAAGAGAAAATGAAGACACACGCAAAGAACGGGATAGAAGCAAATTACCCACGGAAAGAGTCGTCTTTCCGTATCCGAAGTCGAAGGCGATCACGCAAGGAGTTCCTCGTCACCTTCGATTTCCACTCCGAGGTCGGCCGCTTTCGCACACGGGCACCACGGAAATTAACACTCCCTCACACGAGATGGTTCCACGGAATCACTCAACAAAGGAAGCCACAAACCTAACACACCTAAATTCACTCGCTTCTCTCACTAGAGGCTCCACGAAATCTCAAACACTTGCGGTGGCTCCACGAAACCTCCCTAATGCAGGACTAGCACTTGGCCTTTCACGGTTCACTAGACAACCCACTAGCAGATATCTAATGTTCACTGTTTATGGAATAAAATCAAACAATTCACTGTTCACCATCATCACGGGAGGCAACAAGCAGCAAATACAATTTTTCCTTCAGCAATACTTCAAACACAGATTTCTTATCTCTACACTCACGGACGCACAGGGCCAAGCAGCAGATTTCAGTCACAATATTTTTTTTGTTCTCATCCTTCACCAATCGAGAACAGCAATACAAGTCTTCTCCTATCTAATGCAACTGATCAGCAACAGCAACTGGTATTATCAAATCCAAACAACAATTTCAAACACAAAGCAGCAAACTCAAACATTCATCCCACAGAAATCATACACTCAACATCATCACTTGCAGGACTTAAAAGGGGAAGAACAGAGACAACAACCAAAATCATTCAACCTTACGACACTCGTACAGGAAATCGCACGCGACATTCAATAATCGGAAGCAAAACTCAAACAATAAAGTTTCAACTCAACATATTCATCAACAAGAACAAAACGATTAAAGAGAGCCCTTTTTATAGGGTTTCGAAACAAAATCGGGAGTCAACGAGGACCTGCACACGACGCTGGTGATGGCTGGACGAACGATCACGGCGAAATCACGGTTGCGTCTTTGTGGAGCTTGGACGTGGCCAGGTGGACGGTCGCTGGCGCTGGCGGTTGTCGAAGGGCGGTTGCTGACCGGGCGGTTGTCGGAGTGGAACCCCGTGCTAACTGCGTCTCCCGCGGCGTCAATGGCGGAGACGAGCGTGCCTGGACCGCGGAATAGGGCAGAGAGCTGGCCGCCGTTTCGTCCAGATTTGCGGAACCCGGTCGGGTAGGGCTTGAGATTAAAGATTATAATGTATATATATATATATACTGTATATATATATATATATATATATATTTTATAATTTTTTCTTTTAAACACTTATGTGTGTATATATATTTATACTTATATATATATATACACACACACATATTTTCACAAATACGAAACAAACACAATGCGACATTTAGGGCCGATAGAGGTCCGGACGGGTGCGGCGGCGGGCACTTTTGCGACGCCCTGATCGGGGCTGGTCTCCACCAACTCTCCCCCTCTCGAAATCACTCATCTCTGGTGAGTGCTCCGAGCGGTACTGTTGTAGAAGATCAGCATCCATGCGTTGTAACTCCTCGGCCAAGACCCAACTGGTCTCGGTTTCAGGTCTGCCATGCCAACGAACCAAGTATCTCTGAAAACCACCCTCAGTAGTGGTCACTGTCTCGTCATCCAATATCTGCTCGGGAACTGGAATCTGTCGCGGAAGTCGATCAGTAGCTCTGGCAACTGGTAAAGTAGACTCATCTGGTATCTCATGCTCGACCTGTAAGCTGTCAGTGAAAATGGGAGAAACTGCAGTGGACGTGTCAGTAGCGAAATGAGTATCGGTATGTCCTGAATGTGGCTCCTCACTCTCACTCACCAACCCAGAAGAATCAATTGGAGGAGAAGACAATGGAAAATCTACAGACTCATGCGGGTAATCGTGAAATAAAGTCAGATCGGCTACGTTAAAAACAGGATTTGCTCCCCAAACGGAAGGCATCTCAAGTTCATACGCATTCTGCCCAATCCGTTTCACCACTCTAAAGGGTCCAGTTCTACGGTCAGCTAGCTTCTTTACGGTTCCTGATGGTAACCGTTCTGGATTTAGCCGAACCATCACTAAGTCATCCTCTTTAAAACTAGTAGCTCTCTTGTGTTTGTTTGCTTGAGTTGCGTAAAGATCATAAGTACTATGCAACTTCCGCTCAATTTCTTTATGCAAGTCATGCAGATGCAATGCATACTCATGTGCAAACTGGCTAGTCCTAAAGGTGTGTGGTAGTGGTGCTAAATCTAATGGCACTCGTGTAGTGTGACCATGAACAACCTCATTAGGTGATAAACCCGTGGATCTATTCTTCGAATTATTGTACGCTAACTGGGCGTGTGGAAGAATAAGATCCCAATTTCCCTGGTGATCTCCTACCAAACATCGCAACAAATTTCCTAAACTTCTATTTACAACTTCAGTTTGACTGTCTGTTTGCGGATGATAAGCGGTCGAAAATAGAAGTTTAGTACCTAAAAGTTTCCAGAGTGACTTCCAAAAATAGCTGGTGAACTTAACGTCTCGATCGGTAACGATAGTCTTGGGTATTCCTCGGTGTGCGACAACATCTTTATAATAAATACGGGCTATGTGAGAGGCGTCATCGGTTTTGTTACACGGGATGAAGTACGCCATTTTAGAGAACCGATCAACCACAACAAGTATGGAATCGTGTTTCCTAAAAGTGCGCGGCAACCCAAGCACAAAATCCATGCTAACATCGTCCCAAGGAATACTGGGGACCGGTAAAGGTGTATATAATCCAGCGGGTTGTTTATTGCCCTTCGCTACCTGACAAGTACGGCAGCTACTGACAATTTGAGCGATAACCCGCTTCATCCCGGGCCAATAGAAGCGCTCTTCTACTAAGGCTATCGTCTTATCGCGTCCAAAGTGTCCACCTAAGCCTCCACCATGTAATTCCCATACAATGAAATTTCGTAACGAGGTGCGGGGAATACACAGACGGGTCCCACGAAACAAATATCCGTCACGAATCAGATAATCAGTCTCATCGTGATGAGGATCTGAACGTATCGCATCATAGATACCGCTAAAATCAGGACAACTAGAATAATCATCCTTGACACGCTCAAATCCTATCACCTGAGTACGCATCTGTGATAATACAAGGGTGACTCGACTGAGGGCGTCGGCAACCCTATTCTCCGTTCCCTTACAGTGTTTGAGAACGAAGGTGTATTCTTGTAAATATGATACCCACTTAGCCTGTCGAGGGTTCAACTTCTGTTGCGAATTGATATAACGTAACGCCTGATGATCAGAGTGGAGGACAAACTCCTTAGGTAACAAATAATGCCTCCAATGACGTAACGTCTGTACAATCGCATAGAACTCGCGTTCATAGTTGGAATAATTCAGCTTCGGCCCTGAGAGCTTTTCACTGAAAAATCCCACGGGGTGACCCTCTTGACTAAGTACACCTCCTATCCCAACTCCTGAGGCATCACAAGATACCTCGAATACCTGACTGAAATCAGGGAGTCTCAAAACAGGTGCAGTGGACATCTTATCCTTGATAATCTCAAAGGCTCTAGCTGCCGATGGTGTCCACTGAAAACTTCCCTTCTTCGTACATTCAGTAATGGGTGCCATTATCGTACTGAAGTTCTTGATGAATCGACGATAAAATGTGGCTAGTCCATGAAAGCTACGGACATCGTGAATGTTCTGAGGGGTCGGCCACTCACGAATCGCTCGAACTTTCTCGGGATCCATAGTGATGCCAGCGGAGCTCACTATATATCCAAGAAAGATGACGGACTCGGCCAAAAAAACACACTTCTTCAAGTTGATATACAGTCGTTCGGCTCGCAGGAGCTCGAAAATGGTTTGTAGGTGAATCAAGTGATCATCCTCAGTCCGACTATATATCAAAATGTCGTCGAAATAAACCACTACGAACTTCCCAATATAAGGTCTAAAGACCTGGGTCATCATCCGAGCGAAAGTACTAGGGGCATTGGATAACCCAAAGGGCATCACAAGCCACTCATAAAGGCCATCCTTCGATTTGAAGGCAGTCTTCCACTCGTCTCCTTCGCGAATGCGAATCTGGTGATAACCACTACGAAGGTCGATCTTAGAAAAGATCGTGGCCCCAGTCAACATGTCCAACATGTCATCCAGTCGAGGTATTGGGAACCGGTATTTCACAGTAATTTTGTTGACAGCACGACTGTCAACGCACATACGCCAAGTACCATCCTTTTTCGGGGCAAGGAGGGCAGGCACCACACATGGACTAAGGCTATGACGGATAAAGCCTCTATCAAGTAACTCTCCGATCTGCTTCTGCAGCTCCTCATGGGCGGCAGGATTCAATCGGTAATGCGGTAAGTGTGGGAGGGAAGCTCCAGGAACGAGATCTATCGCATGCTGAATACATCTCATGGGAGGTAATTCAGCCGGAAGCTCATCAGGGTGTATGTCCTGGAACTCCTCTAAGAGTCTCCTAGCAGGTATAGGAATAGACTCGTACCTCTCTAGTATGTCAGATGCCTGTAAAACAACTAAGGCATAATAAAATCCACCATCGAAGCTCTCTCGATGGAAATCAGCGCCTCGTATAATGCTAAGAGTCTTCTTCCTTTCAGTGGGAGGAAGAGATTCCTTCGCACTACTACTCGTGCGGGATGTTGGTGCTGTGGGTCGCACCGGGTTCAACACTACTCTCTTTCCGTTTAGTAGAAAGGAGCACGTGTTGGACCTGCCATGTATGAGTACATCTCGGTCATACAACCAAGGTCTCCCTAGTAATACGTGGCACACATCCATAGGCATAACATCACACCAAATCTTATCGGTATATGGACCGATAGTGATGGGTACTAAACATCTCCTAGCCACAGATACGGTAGTCTTGGTAACCCAAGCTACCTGGAATGGGGAAGGGTGCGGCTCAGCAGTGAGTCCCATGCGGGCTAATGCTGTCTCAGCTATCACATTCATACAACTCCCGCTATCTACTACTAAACGGCACACTTTCTCCCCTGCCTTGAAGTAGGCTTGGAAGATGTTCGTCCGCCAATAATCGACTGATTCCTTTGGTGTAGATAACATGCATCTCACCACTAGGACGCCGAGATCTATCTCCTCATCACTAGGTGTACCATACACTTCATCATTCAAAATGTGTGAGTCCCTCTCGACTCCAACTTCTTCTATAGGCTCATCCTCCTCAGTCACCTCATGAATAACTAGTGTGCCTCTCCTCTTAGGACAATCCCTAGATATATGGCCCATCTGCTGGCACTTATAACATCGGATCTGTGAATGGGTCACAGTTCCCATGGGGGCTTTTCCTTTAGGATCCCTCGTAAAGGTCGAGGTGGGCTTTGAGGCACTCTCCTTACCTTTCCATTCATCTTTCTTATAAGGGGTGTTTGTTTTGTTTTGAGGTTTGAACCGGGAGGTTCTCTTCTGATGCTCCTCTATATCGATGGCGATAGATACAGTCTCAGCGAAAGAATAGTGACCATATCGAATCAACTCATCGCGAATCTCAGATCGCAGTCCACACTTAAATTTAGATAATGTATCTCGTGAGTGTTCGACTACGTTGCACCTAATCATAAGATCCTTCATCTCAGCTAAATAATCAGAAACTGATTTGGACCCTTGACGTAGAGACGTCAGCTCGTCTCGTAGACGGGTCTGGTAGTGCTGGGGAATGTACTGCTCCTCCAATATAGCTTTCATGTGGGCCCAATGTGTAATGGGAGGGCGCCCATTCCTCTCTATAATACGCTCCTCACCTATCCAAAAGATTTTCGCTCGCCCAGATAACCTCATCTTGGCAAACTGAACTTTCTGATCTTCCGTCATACGATACCAATCAAAGTAGGTCTCTATGTCTATAACCCAGTCTGAAAAGACTTTGGGATCCATAGATCCATCATAAAGTGGCGGCTCTAATTTCACTACACGTGTAAGATCCGGTCGCCTATCCCGGGGAGGATAGTCGTAATCATCGTCGTAAGGATCACGATGGTCTCGACGCCGTGGGGGTGGCGGTCGATGCCAATCTCTCGGTCGATCATCACGATGCATGGCCGGTATAGGCCTACGATGGTCTCGTGGACGTTCTTCTCTAGCTACGTCATTATAGGGTCTCTCCTGATAATGATCTCGCGTACCTAGGAAAGGCTCACGTGGGTTTTCAGGAAAATTTCTCTGGAAATTCCTACCCTGATTATACTCAGACTCATATCTATCTATGGGATTTCTAATCTCCTCCTCGAAAAGAGGGTTTCTCCTAAGTGCAGACCTCTCTCCATAAGGTGGGGGAACCTCATAATGGGGTCGCACTGAATGCTCATCTCTAGCTAAAGGTGGCATTGACGCTCGAGGTGGTACTTCTAAGCTATTCACCCTGACACTAAGGTTGGCTAGCCCTTCTCTCATTTGGTGAACACTTTCGGTTATCGTTGCCATTTGGTGGGCAAAAGGTACAAACCACGGGGGTGGTTCATTCCCTTCGATCCCTCGACTCGGTTCACCATGTTCAACTCGACGCAGTTCCGGGTTTACCTCGTGGAGGTGTTCAGGTGGTGAATTGTGGTGTTGTGAACTCATACTCACTAACCTACCACTACGCAAATGCATGCAAGTAAATAAATGCAATGATGATAAAAATATATAATCTCTTTTTTTTTTTTTTTTTTTTGAAAATATTTTTAAAAGTTATGTGGGTTCCTATTCTACACAGGGCGGATCCCAAAACTTAGAAAATTTTTTGGAACCTGGCTCTGATACCAAATTGATGCAGGACGGTGCGTAGGGTTTACGCACCTGTCGGCAATTTCTAGGAAACCCTAATTGTATGCAACGAAATGTGATTTTAGCAAGTAATTGAAGCGGAGGTTGCGCGAATTTTATGAGTCCTAAACAACTTTTATCAAAACACGAGAAATACTATTTTGCTTAAAAGAAAAGATTTCTTAAATAGAGGGTTCGATTTAAATCCAGGGAAGGAAACTCGCAACTTCGTTCCGTTCCCTTTGTTGCAGCCAAACGGAAATCGTGAACTCCAAATGCGTTCCCGTTTGGAGTTCTCGACGTAGCGTTGGCTGACAAAATTTTACGAAAACCCAGCAATGAGTCCTAATAATTCCTAAGAGAAAATGAAGACACACGCAAAGAACGGGATAGAAGCAAATTACCCACGGAAAGAGTCGTCTTTCCGTATCCGAAGTCGAAGGCGATCACGCAAGGAGTTCCTCGTCACCTTCGATTTCCACTCCGAGGTCGGCCGCTTTCGCACACGGGCACCACGGAAATTAACACTCCCTCACACGGGATGGTTCCACGGAATCACTCAACGAAATAAGGAGCCACAAACTAAACACACCTAATTTCACTCGCTTCTCTCACTAGAGGCTCCACGAAATCTCAAACACTTGCGGTGGCTCCACGAAACCTCCCTAATGCAGGACTAGCACTTGGCCTTTCACGGTTCACTAGACAACCCACTAGCAGATATCTAATGTTCACTGTTTATGGAATAAAATCAAACAATTCACTGTTCACCATCATCACGGGAGGCAACAAGCAGCAAATACAATTTTTCCTTCAGCAATACTTCAAACACAGATTTCTTATCTCTACACTCACGGACGCACAGGGCCAAGCAGCAGATTTCAGTCACAATATTTTTGTTCTCATCCTTCACCAATCGAGAACAGCAATACAAGTCTTCTCCTATCTAATGCAACTGATCAGCAACAGCAACTGGTATTATCAAATCCAAACAACAATTTCAAACACAAGGCAGCAAACTCAAACATTCATCCCACAGAAATCATACACTCAACATCATCACTTGCAGGACTTAAAAGGGGAAGAACAGAGGCAACAACCAAAATCATTCAACCTTACGACACTCGTACAGGAAATCGCACGCGACATTCAATAATCGGAAGCAAAACTCAAACAATAAAGTTTCAACTCAACATATTCATCAACAAGAACAAAACGATTAAAGAGAGCCCTTTTTATAGGGTTTCAAAACAAAATCGGGAGTCAACGAGGACCTGCACACGACGCTGGTGATGGCTGGACGAACGATCACGGCGAAATCACGGTTGCGTCTTTGTGGAGCTTGGACGTGGCCAGGTGGACGGTCGCTGGCGCTGGCGGTTGTCGAAGGGCGGTTGCTGACCGGGCGGTTGTCGGAGTGGAACCCCGTGCTAACTGCGTCTCCCGCGGCGTCAATGGCGGAGACGAGCGTGCCTGGACCGCGGAATAGGGCAGAGAGCTGGCCGCCGTTTCGTCCAGATTTGCGGAACCCGGTCGGGTAGGGTTTGAGATTAAAGATTATAATGTATATATATATATATACTGTATATATATATATATATTTTATAATTTTTTCTTTTAAACACTTATGTGTGTATATATATTTATACTTATATATATATATACACACACACATATTTTCACAAATACGAAACAAACACAATGCGACATTTAGGGCCGATAGAGGTCCGGACGGGTGCGACGGCGGGCACTTTTGCGACGCCCTGATCGGGGCTGGTCTCCACCAAATGGGAACCGGAGAATTAGTGGAAAGACGAACCCTACTCATTTTTCCTCTGACAGCCGGCCTAGCATTCCTCCAGTACCGCCATCTCAGCCCAGCGACGACGCCAACATTCAGTGCCTGCAACGTCGGCGGATGGTCTTCCCCTCCCGGCTGCTTTCGTCAACCGATTCCCTCCGCCCAGGCGAAGCCCTGCCGAAGCCCTGCCGAAGCCTCCACGCTGATTGACGTCGACGACAACACGCCTCTCCGTCAACCGGCGCCTGGTTCTGAACCACCTCGGACCTACGCGTGTTGGACGGAGCCCCGGTCTTTGCCCTCATCGGGAGTCGTCGGCCACAACAATCTTCCAACCCGTCTCGAGCCACAGTCGACCTTGCCCCTTTCACCTCATGATTTGTAAGGGCCACTTCTAGTTTGGGGTAACTTTCACCCGTTTCATGCTTTCAAAATATCAAATTAATTTTAGGCGTCTCAACTAAATATTGTTAAGCTTGTCTCGAACGTTCAAATCAATCTTGTTACCGCTATTTCATAAATTATTACTGTGAATTGCTTGTGGGTGTATAAATATAGCCAAAATTTCTACTCGAAAAGCGCTCAAAGTAGTTTCTCTCAAAATAATAATTAACGACTTTATCAAAGTTCAGACGTTAAGTTGATTTTGTGCGCTAAATTCGATTTTGGCCCTCTCGGCCCTTTTAAAAATCAATTTATGTTTAAAACTCTACTTTTATTTTATTACAAGATAAATTATTTTGCTAAAATAATTATTTAAATTTGAAACCCTAAACCGGTTTACATCAGTAACACAAGAGCGCTTACCCTTGCGAAGTGCAATGGGTAAGTCAGATGTGGGAAGAGCATCACCTGCTAGAGGATGTGGCGCAAGGTCCCGTGAGCTGGGCGTTACTAGTGGATCCCAAAGAATGGGGTGGACATGGGAGGACCCGCGTGGGCCACGAGTGTATGTCTACAACGGAAGAGAGTCGTGCATCGAAGCAGGGACAACCGGAGCCGGCTGTGGCGGAGCAGGAGCAACATGGACAGGGGAGGTACCATAACCCACTGGTCCGAGGATCGAAACCTCGCTTTGATACCAAATCAAATGAGAGGAAAAAAAATTGTCGTATTTATCCTCTTAGGGGGAAACATGTATATATATATATATATCTTTCACTATTATAAGAGAAAAGTTGTCTTTGGTGAAACATTCAAAAATACCAATTATGCTCTCATTTTTATATTTTAATGACTTGACATATATTATAATCTATTTCAAAGAAATTAAAATACAATGTCCATTCAAGTAACTATACTATAAAAAAAATTAGATGTAATGATGAAAATTCATTTAAATTCAAAAAGTTTTTTAGCAGAGCTCATACACATACTATGGTAGGTTGTCATTAAGCATGTCAGCGGTCTATTCAAGGAAGGTTGTCATTAAGCATATCAGTGGTATTTTCGAGGTGATGACATTATATCAATCAACTTTATTAAAGTCAAAATTAATATTTTTAGGTCAAAACGTATATTGTTTTACAAAATAAAAATTGTAATATTTATGTATATTTTTTTACGGTCATTTTGAGTACTCATATGTATATGTTGCGGGCGAAACACGCCTTGATGGGGCGGGCGAAACCCGTCGTCGCCGGTCGGGTACTGTCGCCCATGACCATAGGGGCGGAGCCCCGTGTCGGGCACTCGTATATATATTATATATATATATATCTATACTATATTAAAAAGAAATATCAAAACCCTCAAACATGCCTAGCTAAATAAGACATTGAATTCATCCTACCCCTTCATATCACTCCCCCTATCAGCAATCGTCTGATCAAACACATTCCATCTCTCCACTTTTTCGTAGGTCTCCTAAACCTACTAAGGGCGACCTAAACCTAACACTGGGCGCCCTAAAAATAATGTTAAAATAATAGAATTTGAATCAGGTAGCCCGGCCCGCCAAATGAAAATTTGCACGCAGTGTAGCCCCGCCAAAACTATCACTTTATCCCACGATGTGGGACTAAATATGACAAAGATTTTATTATAAACTAAAAAAAAGGCAATATGCGCGCAGCCGGGGAGGATCGAACCGACGACCGCCTGTTTCTCAATGTTATGTCTTGACCATTAGACTATGATACTCTCACGTTATATTTTATGCGCAGTTTATATATGTACTAATAAAACTTTTTTATCAAGTTAAATACCTTTTTTGTTTGCACGCGCAGTTAGAAATATCTTTTTATTTCCATTTTAGCTTTTTTATTTGTAGTAATATTATTTATAATCGCTGGGGCGGGCGAAGCCCGCCGTCGCCGGCGGCGGGCGAAGCCCGCCGGGAGCGGGGCCGGGTACTGTGGCGCGTGGCCATCGGGCCGGAGGCCCGTGCCTGTCACTCGTATATATATATATATATATATATATATATATATATATATATATATATATATATATATATATATATATATATATATATATATGAGATACAAGGAGAATTCCATCCACACATAAACCTGAAATAAAAAATAAGGAGATATAAAAATAACATGTCAATTGATATACGCGCCCAACGCGTGTAGACTTGTCATGGTGGCTCACCGTCGTGTTGTTCCGTAACATTTGGACTCATAACACTTGCACTCAAGCCTTCTAAATGCAAAATAATACCAAAAATTTGACATCTTTGCCTATTTATGATTGACATTTATTGGTTCATTTGCTAATATTAGTATTTCAAAGTTTGTCACATGTTTACTATAGTATACTTACATTCAATTTCCTCATCGATTTATTCACTCATGCAACTGAGCAAATTGATATTAGTTATTTTTTCATTCTAACCAAGTAATCTGTGATATTTCGTACTCAAACTTCCATTTTGCAGATTGGCACTTTACATATTCAGCAGTGGCATAATATGTCAGGTTTGTGTTTCATCTTTTTTATCCCATTTCTACTTGCAGCTGAGCTTCTCTCATCCATTTACCTATGTATATAATATATATAAATTATTTTGGCACATAGTGGTTAGTTTCCACATGAATTCAATTTTCTTATATTGATTTTGTGTATGAGTATGTAGTAACTTCTTGCCATATTTGTTCTTCGTGTAGATTTTATTTGGCACACTACTCGTTTTCTATGTTCCTAGTTTGGATCCTTATCCGGGGTACGCACCTCTCAGAGCTGATGCTCCTGTGGACAATACAGACTATGAATTACTTCCAGGAGGAGGAGAGCAGATATGCCCCGAGAGGCATGTGAACTTATTTTCCAGTGAGTATATTAGTAAATGGTGAAAGTATATATATTTCTTCTTATACTTCTTGAATCATACATCAGGACCTTTGTCTTCAGTAAAAATATTTAGAGTTCCGTAATTTGATGCCTAATGAGTTATCCCTCCTGTACAGGAATATTTTTTTCATGGATTACTCCACTCATGGAACTTGGTTACAAAAGGCCTATCACTGAGAAAGATGTTTGGAAATTGGATTCATGGGATGAGACAGAGACATTAAATAGAAGGTGCTTCTATTGAAAAATAATAGCTTATCATATTGCACCCCTTGAGGACCATGTAATCTTGAGTAAGAGATATTGTTTTCTAATCTAGATTCCAGAAATTCTGGCGCGAGGAATCTCAAAGATCAAAACCTTGGTTATTGAGGGCACTTCATAGTAGCCTTGGAGGAAGGTGTGGATAGAGTCGGAAATACTTGTCTTCTTCTATATTCTATGACAAATTCACTAACAATATTTTGTACTATTTGTCTTGAATTCACACTGCTTTGTGGCTTGTCTGCAGATTTTGGTTGGGAGGTGTTTTCAAGGTATGAATTTTTGTAGCATCCCTCCATTGTCAAGTTTCATCGTGTTTCTTCTTTTAACAAGCATAATGCTGCTTGTTTAGCATTGCTAATAATTTTTTTGTTGTTTTTGTGTTTACACAATCCGCTCTTCTACGCTTAACCACCAGAAAAATTCTTATCATGTTGTTATTATGAGATTGATGAGAACGTAGTCCTTACAACTTGTGAAGGATTATCTGCAAATTCATATGGAGACTTTCTAAAGTAAAATAGATTTTCATAATCATCTCCATAACTGATATCAATGTACCTGTTCATGTTTATCTTATGTAAATAACAAACATCTAAAGCGGATCCTTATTGGTTATCACTCTTTATGAGCTTGGTCGGAGACAACTCTAGCAGCATAATTCCCCACCAAAGGCCTCAATATAACCATACCGAGAACTTTTTTTTAAGCTTTTCATTGCTACCTTCATCAACAATCTTTATCCTCTGTTTAGGAGAGTCCTTGGTACACCTCCTATCACGTGATATATTGGGGCGAAATATCTCGCAGGTGGTTGGTATTTCTATCGGGGAGAGCAACAACCACAGAAGATCAGATCTCGATGAGACCTAATTAAAGCCATTAGGATTCGGGTCCGAACCAATAACCCAACAAATCACCACCTTGGTTCGCGATATGGAGTCACCGCCTGCAAGAAACGCTTCTTGAACAAAACACCAATTTTGTTGAGCATCATCTGCACGTAGCATGAACTACACAAGTCACCATCCTTGCCTTGGCTCATCTATGTGTTGTCGGCGCAACTTGATCGCGAATCTGATTCACCAAATTCGAGTCATTGAAGGGTGATCCACTGCACCTTCTCGGTGGTCCATTATGTCACCAACAAAAATCATTGGTCCACCACCTCGCACCATGGTCCCCATCAGTTGTTAAAGGCTACCAAACTGCAAAACTCTCATGAACACGACACAACCACGTGCCACTGTTAGAACTACATCTCCAGCCACAAAACTACAACATCTTTAGTCTAGTTTGCCAAACAATATCAAATTTTTACGTAGCTTAGGTACAAGATATTTCTGCTCAAGCCTACGCACTATTTCGTCATGCGCCTGAATATTCACTGTACTTGTCTCCGTGACCTCATATGCTGAGTCATAACCCGAAAAGACCGACCTGAACTTAACATCGCCACATTTGAGCATGTGTTGCAAAACACCAAAATCCAATATCTAGCTGTCTGAGTCACAACGGATCTCAGTGATGGTAAGAACATCATCACTCTTATTTTCCATGTCCAGTGTTGTTTTGCCCGCACTTTGGACGCCCCCAGAACTTCGTGCACGTGACGAACAGTTCCTAATGGTGTTGCTTTGCCTACAGTGACAACACATCACTGGCTTCTTCTTTGATACAGATTTAGCTTGTGCACTCCTTGATCCTTGCCCAACCTGCCTCCCTCGACCTCCTACTACCAATAAATTCTCACCCTCAGGGTTGGGGTCTGTCAACATCTGTCTTGACAACAACGCTGGTATGACCTGCCCAACTGTATCCTTCCCATACACGAGCGTAGTCACCTTGTATCTGTAGGATGCCAAGAGCGAGGTAAAAAGTAACATGGCTTTGTATTCTTCTTTCATCTTCACACCCACCACATGCAGTTGGCTGAGAAGTCCATTGAACACGTTGAAGTGTTCATGCAACTTACCACCTTCCTGCATCTTCAAGTCATACAGTTGCTACTTCAGTAATAACCCCGTAGTCAATGTTTTACCCATGCACGGTCCTTCAAGATTCTCTCAAAGCTTGACGCCAATGTTGACGAGCACTTTGTTGTCGACGCACATCCCAATGGCACTGGTGGCATGCTCATCCAAGTGAAGTCACTAAGAATATTTCACCGAAGTAGACAATATATCTCTTCCCCGCAACACTTACTCAAGTCCCGCTCAACTTGCATATACTTGACCCGAATCTGCCATAGACTGAAATTTCTGCTGCCGTCGAATTTCTCCACATAGTATCTAGCCAACACTACATTCTTTGTCACAACCCGCATTTTCTCCGCATTTAACAATATATCAGAGTAAAGAAAAATGCGTGTCATGATGCCACGTCAGCAGGGGATAACTGCAGACGCTCAGGCAAAACTCCAACTAAACACCTTTATGAAAGATTTGTGAGTTATTTAGAAGAAATCCAGTTTAAGTTAAGCGGTTAGCTGTATCCCTCGACTCAGTGGATCAACTAGTCAACTAGAAAAATATAGTTATATGCTGCGGAAAAACTACGATTATGTTGATTTAACACCCTACGCGAGCATAAACATCCACAAAGGACAACCCGCGACATGCAACTCTAGATTTATTATAAGTATAGAAATAGTGTTTACGTTGGCTAGAAAATAGTATTTTAGTATTAGAAAGATGGTATGTATGGAATACTAGTTGTAATATTTTTGTAAGTTAAAATATCTAACATGTAACATAACATAAAACTTTCCCAGAGAGCAAGTAAAAACAACCACAAATAGACAACTAGTAGTTTAACAAAATACTTAACATTCCAACAGAAAACCACCGGTGAGCGTCAACAACCTGACGCGAACCCACTGAACTAAGTATGTCTGTCTGAGACTAAAAAGAAACAACAAAACTACCTCACTGCGGTGAGGAAAACCCACTGCAACCACTGCAGTCCACTGGCAAACACCAAACGTAGCCGCCCAACCGGCTACTGCCCTGAACCTGAGACATTTAAAAGAACAGCTCAGAAAGAAAATACAACTGACAAAAAGGAATCAATTAGATAATAATCAGGTAAAACAAAGCGGGATTTACCAAACCCTACTAAGAGAAATGCTGACAACCTCAGCTAATATGATCAACAAAAGAGACAAGTAAAAAAATACTCATTTGCAAAATAAGAAGAGTGCACGAAGTGCAAGAAGTTACCATGCTTCGCTTAAACCTGCAGAAGCAAATAGCCAACAACTGCCAAACTATTGAAGGAAAAAGAACTATACAGTCCTAAACATGTGAATCATTAACACTGGTAAAAACCACAGATCTGTGTCAGCGACCAAAATGTCCAAAACCGAAATAACAAACCCAAATGTCTCAAAGGCACCACGGTGGTGGCCACAAGGTCCAACACACCTAAAACAGTCTGTAAACAGAGACCCAAAACAAAACTACCACGTGCAATGATTCACGATACAACATCCAATTGCCGGTACTTCATCCACTGCCGATCTAGCCGTAAAAACACAACCTAAAAAACCCATCAAAACCAAAATACCAAAGTCTAAACACTTCCCACGTCAAACGGGACAAAAATACCCAAGATAAGCCCTAAGGACCAAACTCGACGAACCGGACGAAAATCGACGAAAAAAATTCCAAGTCCTGCCCCATTCGGCGAGTATACCCGACGATTTATAGCGATACTCGACGAATCGCATGATGATACTCGGCGAATCCTTCTATACTCGGCGAAAATGACTCGCGACAATTGGCGATACTCGACGAATCTTTCTATACTCGACGAACATGACTCGCGATAATCAGCGATACTCGACGAATAACTATCGATACTCGACGAACTGACAGACGATACTCGACGAACTTGCCTTTAGCTAACCTATGATATTCGACGACGTTTCTACAATACTCGACGAATTACACTTAGACTAAATCCTTCCATACTCGGCGAACTTTACTCGGCAAAACTACCGTCGATACTCGACGAACTGACCTACGATATACGACGAATTGGCCTTATGGACTCGGCGAATCCCTATGATACTCAGCGAAAATGACTACCGATACTCGCCAAAAAACACTTGGACTGTCGAACCCATACCCGACGAATCATACCTTAACGGTCTCGGCGATACTCGCCAAATTCCTATCGTTGATACCCGACGAACTAGCCTATAATATCTGACGAATCGGCCTTAACAAATTCCTAACTGTAACTCGATGAATTAAACTTACCTGACTCGACGATTTCGGCTTGCTGATACACGCCAAATTCCCTTTAACCGCTCACCGTAATTCCATGGCTTGCCGAAAATCATGCCCTAACCTAGAGGGATTTCTTCCAAGGCTCATTCTACACTACTCCTATTCTCTAAGGAAGGAGGAAAGAAATGAAGGAAATGACAAGAAATAGACATGCAAGGGGGAAAATCCACTTGCCTTAAACCTTCGAAGAAACGCCGCCCGCTCGCACCGCAACAAGGATCGGCAGTAAAAAGGTCCTAACAACGTTTCCTGAAATTTTTGGAGGGGAAAATGGGTCAAAATCGCTAACCCTAACGTATAAAAATTGAGGAATCGGAGAAAACTTACCACAATCGCGTAGCCCTCGCCGAGAGCTTTCCAAATCTCCAAACTATCGACGAAACCGACCACCGGATCCCTGGAAATCGCCGGCCGAACGCACGCCCTATCCGCCGCTCCACTTCCGCGAAAAATGGTGTCGTCGGGTTCTTGGAAGATGATGAATAGTAGTGGTAGGGTTTCGATTTACGCGTATATATATATATATATATATATATATAAATATTTTAATAATAATCAAGTAATTTATTAATGTCAAAACGACCCGAAATCCAAACGACCTCGGAATCTTATGAAAATCGCACCGTAGTTAAATACCGATGCTACAAATCCAACGACGAAGTCGAAATTCAAATCCGACAAACCAAACTCGGACAAACATCTCCCGAAGTCAAAACACAAGCATTCCCAAAAAGGCTCCACCGAGTCACCAAAACAGACCCGACTCGCAAGGGAATCTTGCAAACAGGTCAAATCCCAGCCACACTGAAAACCTAAAGAGCAAAAACCACGCTCTAACCACGGCACATGCCAAACACGCGTCAACGTAACGCCCAAACGTCATAAATACGTCAAAAAAAGAATTGAACTAAACATCGAAAAATCGGAGGCGTTACATTCTTCCATGCCATAGCTTTTCTCAGTGTCTCTAGGCGATCTGATTAACTCACAGATGAGATCTGATAAAGTAGAGAGCGGACCAATGCCATCACATAATATTGACCCAAACCTAAACCAGAACGTCCAATAAATCACCTACCGTCTACAAAAACCCCACTATGATACCACTTGTTAGGGAACCAAGAACATCTCCCACATGAACAACTATAATTACAGAGTTACAAGAATACAAAATAGGCAAAATCGATAATTCCACTGATATCAATTCATAATCATGCAATTTATATAATACTCAAGAGGAAAAATTACAGGATCTAATAAGGTGCACCACATCTCCACCTGCTGAAGAATAAGAAAACCTACTGCAATCCGTTGAACAACGGTCGAACCTTTGTCGTCGGACGATGACCAACCACCGCCACCATCGGAGAGGAAAACCAAGCTGGATTGAAGCCTTGCCGCACCTAAGGCAGCCTGCTTCTAACCCAATGCTCTGTGCTGTCTCCACACACCCAAGCACTTTGCTCAAGCACTACCCCGTCTCTTGGTACAAAACCAGAGGCACTGATCCAGCTCCTCCTGTAAACGTTGCTGCCATAACCATTTGAGATGAGGAAGTACATGGGGGTTACTCAGGGTCTGCCTTTCTCTTCGCCTTCGATTGAAGGAAATCACCTCTAGGTTCTTGCCTTGCTGCTTCTCTTGTCACGTGATAGATTGGGGTGAATTCTCTCGCATGTTGTTGGGGTTTCTACCAGGCGGAGCGGCAACCACAGAAGATTAGTCTTGATGAGACCTAGGCACTATTTGGGAGGGCTTTTTTCCATCCTTTTCATTTGATGGAAAATGACAACCAAAAAGTTGACCATTTGTTTTCTCTACCATTGGGAAACACTGCTGATGGAAAAGGTAATATTCCTCCTTTTTAGAAAATCACGGGTGGGTTCCTTTTGCTACTTTTCTGCCGCGCCCTCGCTCCCGTTCGTCAACTCTACCGCTATTTGTTTCTCCCCGACTCTTCTTCGCCCCCGATTTCTTCACCCGACTCTTCTTCAGGTCCAGTTTTCTCTCCTGATAGTTCACCGCCCAGAGGTTCCCTTCTCCCTCTTCTTCCCAATCTCAAGTATGATTCTGCAGTTTGTCTTTCCCGTCTCCTTCATAACTCCGATGTCCTCAGATCCCGATCTCCTTCGCAGATCTAAGGAAAATGTCCCGATTTTCTTTGCAAATATGAGGAAAACGTCCAAATCTCCTTCTCAGGTCCCGATCTCCTTCGCAAGGCGTTGTTTTTCACAGATCTCTATTCTTCTCAGGTATGATTCTTCGATCTTCTCCGACTCCTTCGCAGTAGCATTGTTCTTCACAGATTTGAAAAGGCTAATGTCACTTTTACTAGCCTCTTATTGCATTATACCATTATGGTTACATTGAATGATTGTATATACACTAGAAAGTAATTATTTTGATCAATTTTCTCTGAAGCAATAGTTAAATGCATCATTAGTTATATATCATCAGTCTTTCCTTTGATTTCAATTAAAATGCGTGAATCTTATCTTCCCTAACAGGTAAGATCACGCAGATATACCAAAAATTTTAGCTTATACTAGAGTATGAAACTAAGTTTGGCATGGCAATGGTAGTGAACGCCACCATAAAAAACTCTATTTCGAACCAAAATGGTGAGTTCCAGCGTTAATCAAATATTTTTTTAAAACTTTATTTTAAAAAAACTGCTTCACATCAAATATGTTGGAAGTAGTAGAAAAATAACAATTGCAATTTTTTTCATTCTATATAGGGGCTAATTTATAGGACTATTATAAGATGCAAAACACCGATAGTTGGTGTGGGACTAAACAACCATTGACTAGGATACCTTAAATAATGATAAAAACTAATAACTCCAACACTCTCCCTCAAGCTGAAGGGGAGACCCTTCACCTTGGAAACATCAAATAACGACAATGGAGGTAGGCGATGCTGGACAAACATCAGACGATTGTAAACCGGTCAACCAACATCACCTACACACACATGTGAAAGAAAACAAAAGATGTGGAGTACATCAAACGGGCAACTGGGGATATTCCGTCTGGGATAATCCATCAGGGATAATCCGCACAAAGGGAAGTTCCTCACGACACAGTCCCGCACGACACGGTCCCACGCGACACAACCTGCTGAGATTAAAACATCAACATCAATCATGTCCTAACACACGACCAATGAAAAGAAAAATGACGAGACACAAACAACATAAGCCCGAAGGCCGCGTGGAATAAAGACGAAAAAGTCAGGATAGATCATCCGAGTCACCTTCATCCCAACACTCCCCTCACGTGGATAACACGTGTCTGAAAGCATAACACAACGATACAAAGCAACTACTAACAACAAAAAATTAAAAGACTACATAAAACGACCAAAAACAACACAACTTCAGCTTTGGCGAGAGATCAACGCCTTAAAAGCGGTATGCTGCTGCTGGATCTGGAACAGCGAAGTCGCCGGGGCATGAGAGAAGCAATCTGGAATGGATTCATCCTTGTTGAAGTAGCAACCAGAAACGTCGTAGAAGAAGCCGTTGAAATGGGTAGCAACGAGACATGGAAGAATTGCAAGGAGCAGTGGACCGAGAAGTCGGCCAAAGTGGGCACAGGAGATTCTACGGGCTTTGGATCTAGAGTTGAGAGGGACATGAGCAACAACAGGTACAATCGCTGATGAGGAGAGGAGTCGGAAGCAACTACAGACACGAGCGTTGAATAGCAGTCAGGATCGTACTCAGAAGCTGCCGCCAAAATCAGCGATGGAGGCATGACAGGAACACAACAACTGCAGTCGTCGTCAAGGATAACACCGGCGGTTGAGGATAGAGACTGAGGATAGTCGTTGTCATCGAGGATAGCACCAGCGACTGTGGCCGTCGAGGATAACATCATCAATTGAAGGAGACAGAATCTATATCGTCGACACAGGTGAAGCATGGCGGGAGAATAAGACGCACCGGGCTTTCGTGGGGGGGGGGGAGGACCTCTCCTGTCGATGGAATCACGAGACGATCTCGTCGACGGGAGTGGGGGGAGAAGCAGTCGTCCAGAGCCCTAGCAGAGGAGTCGACCAGACCAAAGCAGAGAAGCGGAAAACTGCTCGACGAGAGCGACACAGGGAAATTAAGTGGCAGCCACGAGAATACAATTTTTAGGGTTTCAGATCTTTTGGCTCTGATACCATGTTGGAAGGAGTAGGAAAATAACAAGTGCAATTTTATTCATCCCATTTAGGGGCTAATTTATAGGACTACAATAAGATGCAAAATACCGATAGCTGGTGTGAGACTAAACAACCATTGACTAAGACACCTTAAATAATAATATAAACTAATAACTCCAACAAAATATTTCAATGTTTTACTAAAAATTCACCGCAACGGAGATTTTTCAAACAGTTTATAAAGTGATTCTTCTTTCTAAAAAGCTCTGCAAAAGGAGTTCATCCAAACAGATCTCCATTTACAATAGACATTTTCCAAAAGCTCCCTTTCCTACCCACTTTTTCCTAACGCCACCACTCTCCCAAATAGGCCCCTAATCAAAAGCATCCGGACCCAAATCTGGATCCAAATCAATAACCCAACAATTTGTTTCTCCAGACAATCTTTTTAAGATAGTTATTTTCTTACTAATTGACTAGAATGTTATTCTTTTAAGAGATTTCCAATATCTTAGATTAAAATTATATGATTAAGTAGCTAATTTGACTAGACTGTTATTCTTTTAAGAGATTTCAAATATCTTAGATTAATAAATTATATAATTTCAAATATCTTAGATTAATAAATTATATGATTTCAAATATCTTAGATAGTCACTAAATGTTATTTTTCTGGAATCAAATCGGAAACCTTTTTGGTCTTCTCAGTTTATAAGTTGTCCATAGCACGGGAGGGTACCTCATTGATCAGTGTATATCCATAAAAGTTTCCATACATTTTGGAATAGTTTTGTAAAAGTTATTTCCCTCTTAGTTTTTAGTGAGTTATATTAAATTCGAGTAAGGTTAATGATGCCTATCTTGATATGTTATCTATAGTTAGGTTACAAATCCTCCAACATTTTATTTATATTTTTGTGCATAACATACTTAACTGATGAGCATGTTCATATTTTGGGTTTAATGTAAAAATTAAAAATTTGTTGTAAAATTGGCATGTAGATCGGCAATGATGCTTCTCAATTTGTGGGTCCAGTAATTTTGAATCTCCTTTTGAAGGTATGCAATGGAATTTTGACTTCATATTTATTAGTCATTTCAATTTCTCGTGAACAGACCTTTAATGCTCTAGTTTTGCATGTCATGCCCATAGGTATTAGGACATTTTTCCCCGATATATATGCTTCATTATAATTTCTCATAAATGAATTCTTCTTCCTTGTGTTAGATTGCTTCATGTGGCATTGGCATGTTTTGTGGTTTATTTGTCAAGGTGTTATAATCATTATTTTTATTTTTATTTTATTTTAGTTAAGCGTGATCAGATGAGAGTAGTTTCGGGAGGGGTGACCTCCTGGGAAGTCCCCATAGGGGCGCTTAACTGGATCACTTCTCATCGAAAGGAGGTCGGAGGATCGAGGCCGGACAAGCGCAACGCCTCGCCGACTTCAACAACCCGCCACAAACCAGTTAAGGGAGGTTAGCCCGGTTTGGGAGATTGACCGTACGCGGTTGTGTGGAGAGCGGGTTGGGGCTGGTGGACTGCAGTCCGGCTGGGGGCGGCCCGAGATACTCACATGAGTGGGCCGGCCCCCTTTCAACAACTTTCCAACACCAATTCATCTACAGCTCAATTGATGATGAGAAGTGAAAGAACTCAACAAATATCACCGTCTTGAAACACAAAGGAAACCTCCAGAGTCCTTTTTGAATCCAGTCCATATTAAATCACCTATGAAACAAAGTGGTTGGGTTGATCCTTGCAAACCCATTGGAGACATTACCTCCGTGATCGACGCCACAATATGCGATAAATACTAGACCGAACATTTCCTATACTGATACAATAGTTGTGAGCAACCAACACCAATTTCCTTCACACTGCCTTGTGGACAAGACAATTTTTTCAGCCGGAAGTGTTACAAATACAACAGTTGCATGTAGACTGAAACCTTGGAGAAGGCAAAAGAAATGCTTCCCCCTATCCTAAGATGTAGGAATATTGTTGGAAATGCAATTAATGTTAAATGGTAAGGTGGCTTATTAGAAAGGAGAATAATTATTAATGAAGTGCATTAATGTTACTTTTTAGGAATGAATGCTAATTAAATTAATGAGAAAAAAGAGTAAGCTGTATCCACAAATTGTATTTTGAGAATTGGCATTGGGATAGGTCATAGGTGAGGGTTCTCCTCTCAAGTATTTTCCTTCATTCTGTGTGAGAGCTTGTTTTTAAGTTTTTTTTCTCTCCACTACCTTACGTTTCACACGACTTGTCTCTATCTCTCAGCATTTAAATATCCAAATAGAGCCTAAGAAGGTGCCCCATCGTCATCATCCTCAGATGGGTCATCCACTTCAAGCCCGAATAACCGCTTGCACTGGTGACTGGGGGTGAAGGGTTCATCATAATTGAAACACAAGCCTTTCTCGCGGCGGGCTGTCATTTCAATGCGGGATAAATGGCAGCACAAAATGGCGTGGTTGCTCCTCTTCGGTGGTTGGCTTGGAGTCGGTAGACCCGAAGGATGGATGGCGATGTGGTCACGACGTCCCAGGAGCGGACAGTCAAGCAGAAGGCGGAGCTCACAAGCCCGTGCGAGGCTCATTGCGGCTGGTATATCATGTGGGTGTTGGAATTCCACATCCCAACGCAATCAATGGAGCCAGATTGTTTGAGGGCAATAAGGTCGCCGAGGGGATTTCCCCGTAGCACCGGCCCGAACCAGAGTGTGCAACCTCTCTGAAGTCTTCCCAAGAGAAGTTGGGGTGTTCCTGCAAGAGTTGGGTAAACCATAATTGTGTCGGCCCAAGAAGGTGGAACGAAGCGATTCCGACACGTTCATTGTCTAAAGTGCGTTGATTTGAGAAGAAGATATCACATCGTATGATCCACGAAAGAGGATCCCACGACCTTCGTAGATGGAAAATCCCTATTGATGGAGCTTGAGGAGGGGGGACCGTCCGTCTGAGGAGGGGCAAAGTCCACCCGACTGGTCGTGGGTGAAGCCGCAGTGGACACCAGAGGGGGAGGCGGGGCACTTTGCAAGGCATCCAAGCGGGCATTTAGGGCTTCCATCGTCGTATTTTTGGTGGTGAGCATGGTCTGGAAGAGCTCCACGACCTGGGTGAGCGAAGGGCCACCTTCATCTATGGAGGAGGGCTGCTGGAGGGTTACAAAGGGAGAGGGCAGGAGGCCAACTGCTATGTTGGGCGACAGCGGATGCGCGGAGGACCAACGCGGTGAGCGGAGGGCATTGCGGTAGGTTTCGAAGACGGAATGCCGACGTTTGGCTCTAATACCAAGTTGTTATGGGCTCCCGACTGAGATCTCGTTACGGGGCGCGGGAGAGGGAAATCCCAAAGGGATCAGCTTGTCCCTTCTTAGAACCCGGCGGTGCTATGATTGGAGGCTGAAGAGGAGCCGATTGAGGAGAAGGGAAGTTGGAGGAGATGCCGTCGGGAGCAGGGGTTCGCGCGGCTAGGTTACTGAGAGGGATCAGGAGAGAGGCTTGTGAGGGTTAGAGAGAGGGAGAGAGAGAGGATTGAGAGAGAGTGAGGATTGGAGGAATTAAAACATGCTTAACCCCACACCATGGTCCACCCGACCCTATAAACTGGTTCACAAAATGCCTCCACTTGGGCTTAGACACGGAGGAACATAAATAACATAACACATAAAAATACACGAGCAGCGAAAACAATTGAAAACATAAAAATAGCATTCATGCGTTTGTCGCATGTGGTCGGCGCTGATACGTGCGTCCCCAACATGGGCCCGACTCGTCACGTGGCATAACACCCTCCCCCTTATAAAGATGAGGGAGAGTATGCCTACAAGACATAATATAATTAATAAAATGAATAATAAAATAATAATATTTAATTAATATCAACTGCCTAATTATTATCAGTAAATTACTTTCCACATTTATGGCGGTTTCTAATTTTTCTGCCGCTGCTCTCTGAAAAAGTTGTGTTTGCATGACGCTTTGCTTAGTTTTTTTTGGCGATGCGAGGGGTTCAATCGAGCCTGTGTAACGTAGCATTGGAAAAATTCCTGAAGATTTGATAATACAAAATTATTTAGAATTGATGATAAGACCAGATTATATCTTTGATGGAGAATGCAGAGTGTTGGACAACTAAAGGAAAAAGTTCCGCTATACAGTTTTGCTGCAGGAAAATATCTGCGGTGAAAATATTAGCCTAATCTACAGCGAAATGTTTAAGCAGAGTCCGCAAAATCAACAGCCCAAGATACACTAAAATCATCAGCTCAAGCTACAGTAAAATCAGCAGCCCATCTACCGTGTACTCTGCAGTTGATCTGTTGTTGTCAAATCGTCATGTACTATTCGGTGCTCGTCAAGCTGCAGTAAATTGTCGCGGCGTGAAATAAAAAAGAGCAGTGGGGAGAAAACATAGCTGATGCTGGGGTAATAGAGTCACCCGTTTTGCTTCAATGTTTAATGAGAGAACGAGATAGAAGAAAACACAAACACAAGATAAGAAGAGAGAATAGAAAGAAAAGAGGAGAGAAGAAGAAATAGAAAACCCTACAAAGTGCAAAAAAGAAGAAAGAGCTTAAAAGCTCTAAGAAAGAGATCTGTTGTGATTTCTAATCAGTATCCACATAAATTCAACTTCAAGAGTCTCAAAAATCTTTATGGAATAGCAAATAGCATCATCATCCATTCCCTAAGGTTCTAAGAGTCTCTCTAAAACTTAGTTATTAAAGGCGCAAGGTGCACCAAGGCGCAAGGTGCACCAAGGCGCAAAGGGGTCTTGGAGCCTAGGCGCAAGGCTGAAGGCGCAGGCGCACGTCTGGTGAAGGCAATGTGCAACCATATTCATTTTAAATAATCAGCATCAAACATCACTTCATCTATTTTACTAATTAATCATTCATTTCTATCATTTATGTATCTTAAAAAAAAAATCAATGTGGTCACTTGTAACATATCTACGTCACAACATACAATTATCTTTCACAAATACTAAATTAATAAAAATTTATTGAGTTCTAATATTATTTCTTTCTTCATTTTTGAAAAAAAGTGTACAACAAAAATCTCACTCAGGCGCGCATTTTATGGTCCAAAGGCGCAAATGAGGCGCTTGGAGGCACAAACCTCTGAGCCTGGTGAGCTTTGAGCCTTAGACATGCCTTTAATAACATAGCTCTAAAAGACTCCATTGTACTTGTTCTTGAGCTGGCTTATCAACAAAGTCACTGGTTCTTGAATTACATTATCAACAGACTCTGTGGCTCTCGAGTTACTTTATCAACGAACATACTGATTCTAAGAGTCTTCTTTTCAAAAGACTCATGTTTATTTAAGACTGATTTCCCACGCTGGTGAAATAATGGATATATCCGAGTTTTGGGAACCACTATATATTCTCTCTCTCTTTCTGTAGCTTTAGATTTGCACATTTTATTTTGGAATGTGTTTTGAGCATATAAGAAGAATTTTTTAATATCACGAATCACAAACTTGAACTTTCACAAGCTACCACAACCATGAGCTTGGTAGATAGATTACTATGATAAGGCACAATGAAAATGAGAGTAGTTGCTTGTTGTTGATGAAAGATTATTGAGTATGGAAATACTACATGTCTCTTGGGAAGATTTAAGATAGCACACGATAGAGCAAATATGGCCATTCATAGAATATTACATTCCTCAAATTAGCAATATGAGCTTTGCATTCACAAACGTTAATAATATCTTGTACTGGTAATGAATATGCTATTGTAGGTATATATGCTGTACCTATCAAATCTAGCTTCATAATGTTAATCTAATTTTCTTTCAACTATGCTATGATTTGGGTTGAGAGGTGCCTATGAACAAATTTTCATCAAATCCGTCTTTTGAAATTCTTTCGTATCCTTCTTTCTTTATTACTTAGCAAACAGTAGTTTTAATTTGTAATTTACTAATTATTTTCACCATCCAGTTTGTTTCCTGTCGCTTCTTAAAAGTTAATTGTATTTGCTGATACTCAATTTTGCAGTCTATGCAAGAAGGATATCCAGTTTGGCATGGTTACATCTATGCGTTCTCAATTTTCGCAGGAGTGGTACGGGCCAATTGATATTATCTCATTACATATTTGCTCTTTTACTCTCTTTTGCCGCTAATTTTTGTATGCTTATCTATTCAAGGAAGAATATATTAAACTGAAGGTAATGTTAAAAAGTATATGTATATATATAATTATAATTATTCTCCGCTAATAAATAAAACTATATCTTGGCGAGACACTTTATAAAAGAAGAATTCTAGGTTGAGCGGGGCAAAGACGGAGTATATGAAGCTTAAATTTAGCAGTGCAAGACTTCGTTATTAAGTTGGGTGATCAAGATATTTCCTGTAGTGAGTGTTTTAAATATC
Organism: Platanthera guangdongensis; assembly: GCA_039583875.1. Lineage (NCBI taxonomy): Eukaryota > Viridiplantae > Streptophyta > Magnoliopsida > Asparagales > Orchidaceae > Platanthera > Platanthera guangdongensis. The sequence goes on along the minus strand of CM077165.1, from coordinate 161,516,732 downwards.
TTGGATTGATATTTCAAAAAGACGGAGGTATTGATAAATATGTGACACAAAATCCAAGTGGGTTGGTTGAAGTGGAGACGCGCGTCAGGGATCTTACGTGATCGTAAAGTACCTTTAAAACGTAAGGGTAAGTTTTATCGTAGTACAATTAGACCAACGATGCTCTATGGTTCTGAGTGTTGGGCAGTGAATTGTGTGCGGGCAAAAAATTGGAGTTGCGGAGATGAGAATGCTTAGGTGGATGTGTGGACACATGAGACTGGATAAAATTAGGAATGAATGTATCATGGATGAGATAGGAGTAGCACAAATTACAGAGAAGATGTGAGAAGCTCAACTAAGATGGTTTGGACACGTACAAAGGAGATGATTAGAGGCACCTGCTAGGCGTTGTGAGAGTATAGTCACTAGGCATGTTAAACGAGGGAGGGGTAGACCAATAAAGACTTCTGATGAAACTGTAAGAAAAGACATGATGTACTTAGACATTCGTGAGATTATGACAAAAATTAGGAATGAATGTATCAGAGAAAAGGCAGGAGTAGCACAAATTGCAGAGAAGATGCAAGAAGCTTTACTAAGATGGTTTGGACACATACAAAGGAGATGATTAGAGACACCTGTTAGGCATTGTGAAAGTCTAGTCACTAGGCATGTTAAACGAGGGAGTGGTGGACCAATAAAGACTTGGAATGAAACTGTGAGGAAAGACATGATGTACCTAGGCATTAGTGAGATTATGACAAAAGATAGGGCACAATGGCGGTAAAGGATGCATATAGCCGACCTCACTATAGTGGGATAAAGGCTTGAGTGTTGTTGTAATAAATAAAACTATATGGGTTCCCTTTCTTTTGCTATCTGAAACTTGAAGCTTATGATTTCAGCCATTTTAACAGTTAAGAATTGCTGAAGCCTATAGGGTATGTTTGTTTCAAGAAAACTATGTTGCCTCCATCTATGCGACTCAATTTATAGATCAATTCAATCAGAACAGGAAGCCACTAGCGATTCCCAGTATGTATTGTGTGGTGTCGGCAACAGTAGACTACCTACCGCTCAATGTCCCCGCACCCACTGCATAACAATAGTGCATCATCATCTTCACTCGCCGTGCACCCCCGTGCCACGCTTTTTGTTTGACAAAAAATATTTTACGGGGCCAGACAAGTTACATGGGACTGTGAGTGATCGGGTACCGTTGTTTCCGTATAGTGCATAGGAGGACATCACATGGTTGTTCCGTATTGCCGCACATTGTGCATGGGGAATTGCGAGCACGGGAAACCTCATGCACTGCTACTCTTATTAATAAGTGTAAATAAAAATGAGGCTGAGTAAGAGTGATAGACTTTAACTCAAATGCTGTTTTTATTTTTTTAACTTTAACCCAGTTATTATTATTTTATTTTAACTCATGTTTGGAGATGATTGAAAGTCTGATAATTTGACTTATTGAATAAATATGAATTGTAATCTATACTACATTAAAAAGAAAACTTTTGTGGTACCCTGATATAATGGGGAGGACCATCACGTTAATCTTGGTCATCTAATTTATTTTCAAATTAATTTTTTTAAATAAAAATAAATTATCTATTAGAATAATATTTTAATAAAAATATCAAATTAATAGTTTAATCTAGATTGTGAGATTCAAACCTAAGACCAAGAATTTCCCAACTGCACTAAATATTTTTTATGAAAAAAGTGCACAAAATTTTCAGATGTATGTACGAGTGATTGTGCACAAGCTGTATGCAACAATAATAGCATTGTCGTCGCCTCACGTTGTCTACAAATGATGCAGGTGTACTGTCGCGGTCGCATAGTAGTCTCTCATGCACTGTCACTCTACTTATTAAAAATATTGTGGTAACTTGGTGTATTGGGGAGATCACTGCCAAGGTACCACTCTATTCACGACGGGACAAGGCATCCATGGCCGTGTTTGTTCCCCCGATCTTGTACTTGATGGAGAATTGATAGCCCAAGAGTTTGGCTATCCAGAGCTGTTGGGCTGGGGTGGAGACCTTCTGGCTCCATAGATGCTTCAAGCTAAGGTGGTCGGTTCTGTTGGTGAAGGGGCTACCAAGCAGATATGGGCGCCAATGCGGGACTGCTAACACCGATGCACGCAAATCGCTATCATAGGCGGAAGCCACCTTTCGCCGGTCGGTGAAGGCCTTACTGTAGTACGCGATGGGGTGACCCTCCTGCATGAGGATAGCACCGACCCCCTTCTCCGAGGGTTGCACTCCACGACAAACGACTGGGAGAAATCGGGCATGCTCAAGACCAGTGCCGCCACGAGGGCGCGCTGCAAGCTGTAAAAGGCCTCTTGGGCGGTCACTTTCCAGGTGAAGGGCACCCCCATTTTCAGGAGATCCGTCAGTGGCTGTGCTCTCATCCCATAGCCTCGGATGAAGTGATGGTAGCACCCGGTGAGTCCCAAGAATCTGCGCACGATCCGATGTCTCGCCGACGTCGGCCAGTGTAGGACACGATCTTCACCGAGTCCATAGCGAGCCCCTCGACAGAGATGATGTGACACGGGTACTTGGCCTGAGGTTGGACGAAAGTACATTTCTTCCGATGGGCCACGAGCTAGAGGGCGGCCAGGAGGCGGAGGACGGTGGCGAGATGTGCTAGGTGAAGCTGCTAAGATGAACTGTAAACCAAAATGCTGCCAAAGAAAGCCAAAACAAACTTACACAAATGTGGCCGAAACACGTCGTTCATGGTGGACTAGAAGGTGGTCGGGGTGTTCGTCAGCCCGAACAACATGACGAGAAACTCATAGTGGACATCATGTGTCTGGAAGGCAGTCTTCGACGCGTCCTCGGCCCGCACGCGAATCTGATGGTAACCCGAGCGTAAGTCTAGCTTGGAGAAGTAGGCAGCTCCACGCAGTTCATCAAGTAGCTCTTGGATGATAGGAATAAGGTACTTATCTGACACGGTGAGCTTGTTCAGCTCTTTGTAGTCGACGCAAAACCGCCAACTACCATTCTTCTTCCGCACCAGCAACACCAGGCTAGAGAAGGGGCTAGCACTCGGCTGGATGATGCTTGCATCGAGCATTTCGGCCACTAATGCCTACATGACGTTCTTCTGGTCATGGCCGTACCAGTTGGGGCGAATGAAGACCACCGCCACGCCGGGCTGCAGGACGATGCTGTGGTCGGAGGTGCGCAGTGGAGGTAGTCCGTGCAGTATGGTGAACACACCGTGGTGGTCATCGAGGACCCGCTGTATGTCCCGATGTAGAGGAGGTGGTGCCGGCTCAGATCCCTATCCAGGTGCCACAAGAGAACACTGAAATCCAGGTCGATCGTGGGAAGAATGGAGCGGAGGCCGGCCAGTGAACGAGCCAGAGAGGAATCGCCTTGAAGGTGGTGAGTCGTGCCCAACACCTCAAAATCCATCGTGAGGCGCCCCCAATTGTGTTTGCAATCCCCAAGCGTGCTTAACCAAGACACACCCAATATCGCATTCAAGCTGCCCAGGGCAAAGATGTAGAAATTCGCAGAGCCCATGTACGTGCTGATGGAAAACTATAGATCTACGCATCTTCCCGCCGTGTGGGCACGGTGGCCGTCTCCGAGGGAGACGTGAAAGCTTGGGGCTGGAGTCACCGGGATGCGGAGCGCCACCACGAGGTCCTGAAAGATGAAATTGTGACTGACGCCGCTATCGATCATAAGGGCCACGGTCGACAGCTGCATGGTGGCTGTGAGCTTCATGGTGCACAGGCCTGTAAGGCCGCGCACCGAGTAGCCAGAGACCTCTAAGCGATGGAAGGTGGCTACCATCTCAGCCGTATTGGGCCCCTCCTAGTCGAGCTCGAGGACCTCAAACTTGGCCATCACAATCTCCTCTTCTTCAGCCCCCAAAAGCATCTTGAGGTCTCTGTTGGGACATTCACGGGTCGGGGAGTAAGGACCCTTGCAGCGGAAGCAAAGGCCCTTGTTTCGAAAGTCAAGGTACTCTTGATGAGAGATCCGATGGGGGAGGGGCGGGAACCGGATGCAGATGCCCTTGCTGCAAAAGTAGAGGTCCTTGCCTAACCCAGGGAAGGCGACGACCGAGAGGAGGCCGGAGGGGTGGGGGGTGGGTGGAATCAGAGGCCCGTGCTTGACCCGGAGGCGACAGTGGCAATGTCGTGGACGAAGCACGCTTGCTCCATTGCGCGAGACAGGGTGGTGGGGTCATGGACCCGAAGGCAGTTACGGATGTGCGGTTGCAACCATGCGAGAAACGTGCCCAAATAGTGGTCGGGCGATAAGCTGGGCATGTTTGTGGCCACCTCGATGAAGTCGTCGATGTTGGCGTCGACCGAGTCCGCTTGGCGGACATTGCCCAGACGTTCAAAGGGGTTGTCAGCATGGCGGTTATCGTAACTACGGATCAACTCGTCCTTGAGGAGCGACCATGACAAAGCCAGGGACAACTGGCGGAGCCAACGAACTCAATGAAGTGACGAGCCCTCCGTGTAGATTGTGGCGAGGGGAACCATTTGAGTCACAGGCATTCCCTGGATGTCGAAGTAGTGCTCGGCCTGTGCAAGCCACTTAGGGGACCGGTCCTGTCGAAGACCGACAGTTCAAGGTGGTTGAGAGCGCCTGCGACAAGCTCGTGTAGAGGGTGGGCGCCGGTCGGAGGATCATCGGGGTTGCTGGCCTTGGTCGTGGTGGCTAGTTGCAGAACTAGTGGAGCGGTTGAAGACGGTGAACGGGAGGTGAGGAGGGCATGGATGTCGCAGACGACCACTTGAAGGTCCGACATGGTCGTATCAACCCAGTTGAGGCGGTCAGAGAGCGCGGTAGTGGCGGCGGCCGGATTGGAGTCATGCGCCATGCTACGGGTGGTACGCATACACTGGGGAAGCGCTGGGAGGAGTTGTAGAAATGCCGTGCCGGGCGATGTAGGGGAAACAGGCGGATGTGACGCGATGCAGGGGAAACAGGAGGACGCGATGCAGAGGAAACAAGCGGACGCAATGCGGCAGAGAGGGCTGTAGGCGCAACTCTGAGGAGGGACGGCGACGCACAACGAAAAGGTCAGACCAGTTGTTAGTCGACGAACTGGCGGGCGACTGTGCGATTTGTAGAGCGGAAGGGGAAGGCGACTGTACGATACACTATATTAGGGCACAAGAGAAGGGTCCGTTGGGTCGGTTCCCTCTCTTCTAATTTCCAATTCCAAAATAATATCCAAAAGCATACATCAAGAGTCCACATATCTCCCTTATATAGGCGGGAGAACACATTGGCCGATTGGCCGTACAAAACATAAGAGAAACACCAAGGATAATAAAATGCTAATGATAAACCGAAGTAAGGCCTGCCAAAGCTGCTCACTGTTCATGCCGTCTTCATTGCCCGCGTACGCCAAGTATAAACGCGTGTGAATCGCCTTCCTTCGACCGGATCCGCCCTGTCCGTATCATTAACTCTTAACCTATCCCATTGAATTAATGTCTTCTTTCCTTTATTTCTTTCACTTACTCGGATGATTAACTCATTTCTTTTATTCAACTCATTTGAGAATTAACTCATCTTAAAGTTTTGTTTCCTATAGTTCATTTTATATTGAATTTCATTCAAATGTATATTAGGATTTCTACCCTAATACAAATACTGCAGCATAAGTAATTTGGAAAACAAACAACCATAATACAGGAAATAAGATCTCACCCATACCTTTGCCTTTATTTTTGTGTTGCTCATCTCTCATTCCTCTACCGTAGGATGTCCTGTCCTAAATTAAGTATCATTATCAGATAATCTTAATGTCACCACTAATTGCAATAGTACAAGGTAATAACATGGGAGTCTTGCCCTAATATTATGCTATGTAGGTGTTTATGGGCTTAAAACAACTCCCCCCTTGAGGACCTCTTCAAAATCCGTCCATTTCCTTATAATTAATAAATCCCTAGCAATAAATGATGTTATTTGTCCCAACTTAAGTTCCCCTAAAGTAAAGGCTTTCAAATTCACCGCTCACACGTATACCCTTGCATGTAAGCCTTGTGATTGTTGCCTTTAGCCAATTCAACACTATTCTTCACTAATCCCCTTCCCAATAAGGTAAAAGGAAGATTACATAGTCTAGGGTTTGATGTCCTAATATGAAATAATGAGGTTTTTTGCCTTAATTTATCAAGGAATCATCATTTCTACTTCGAATCATATTTTAGATAGAGTAGGCAACTGAAATTACGAGCGTAGGAGTTATCTACACATTTGGTTTTGGATTCTTGCATGAAAATAGAGGGGAAACATAAAATAAACACTAAACCTCCTCTAAAACTCAAGAGAACGAGGAATATCAGAAAATAAAAGTTTTCGGGCATGCTTAGGGTTTTCAAAACTAGAAAATGGAGTCCCCAATCCATACAAAACGGAGGAGTTTGGGGCATCAATGAGCTTGGGCATCAATCGGCTTCCGCCTGGAGTCAGGCTCTCGTTTGCGTAAGCTGGGAAAGGTGCAGTATCGGCTTTTGTTTTCTCCCTTTAACCGAGAGCCGTTCTCCCCCCAAGTTACACACACGCCTTTAATTTGCATTCGTCACGCCTGAACCGGTCCCACCCTCCTATCCAACCCGTTCAAAACTCTTTTTTATCTTATTACTTTGCTGATACCAATGATTCCAGCCCTCTTCTTTATTTCTTTTCTTAATAATTTTCATTAATATTATTATTTGAAACACAAATTGGAATTACGTACTGCCTATTACTTGCATCGCATCAATTTTACGTCACTGTTTTGGTGCGCACATTAATTAACAAATATATGTAAATTGTTGATACATGTAACAATTGACGGCATCACAAACGATGCTTTTTATCTTTTTGGTTACATTTTTTTGTATACATATGGAATGTGGTGTAATGTATGATCAGTTCTGATGAAAGATGCTTTTTATCTCTTTGGTTACATATTTTCCTGTGTACATATGGAATGATGATATAAGTTATTAAAGCTCATCTATTGTACTTTTTCTGTTTCTTTAACCAGACTTTAGGTGTTCTATGTGAAGGTCAGTACTTCCAAAACGTGATGCGTGTTGGCTTTCGACTGAGGTCTACTTTGGTATATTTTTCATTTTTTTTGTGAACGGGTACATAGTTTCTTACAGTTAAAGAATTAATTGCTAGTTATTTTTCTCTTTTAATATCTGCCTGCCAGGAAGACCTTTATTTTTATGGCATAATTCTCCTACTATAGATGATATTTGTTTTCTATGAAGAGCTCTTTTTTGCTTGTAAATGGAAATCATGTTTTAAAAAAATGCAGATATTGTTTTAACTTGGTTTGTAAATGTAAATGAACTCCACTTTTGAGGAAATGTTAAGGAGATTTGTAGGGTTTTACTTCAGTTTTAATATTTAAATACACACAACGACATAGTGTATCTAAGAAACTACACCATTTTATAAATCATGATTTCTAATTTTAACAACCACATGAACCCTAAGAAGACAGTCACAATCATTTGAAACTAAGTAATGCGTAGAAACTAGAGTGCTTGTGTGGTTGGAAGCTAAATGGAGGATTCATTCACAGGAATGCGTATTAAGTCTCACTGTATATTATGGTTGGATGAATTAAAAAACATTTGTCTGCTGAATTTTTCAAGTAAAGGTAGTTGTTAGTTTACTGCTCTTCTAACAAAGTATAACTTCCATTCAAAAGCTCGAGGCATGGCTCAAACTTCCTTCTTTCTGAGTAAGTTTTATTAGAAGATGTAAAAACTCAGAATACAAATAAAATAATCAATTTTATTCCTCAAAAAATCTATTTATTACACAATTGCACCCCACTTTATATAGAATAGAGAGGGTGAGAGAATGTAAAAGGACACATTGTGCGGTTACAATACATGAACTGCCCGGACTACAACAGGAAGAAACGCCAGGCAGTTACACATGGGTAATCGCCTGGACCTCTACTGTGCAGCAACATTGGGCAATTACACAAGTGTAACTGTCTAGCTTTTATACAGATTCCTTCAACACTCCTCCACAAGCTGGTGCATACAAATCATAAGAGCCAAGCTTGGACAAAAATTGATGATATAATGGTCGAGATAAGACCTTAGTGAGAATATCAACAACTTGTCTAGTAACAGACACATGCCACATGTCTAATTTTGTAAGTTGAACTTTTCCCGAATAAAATGACTATCAATCTCGATGTGCTTGGTTCATTCATGAAATACATGATTCTTGGCAATATGAATAGCAGTTTAGCTGTCACAGTAGTGAGTGACCCGAGAGGGGAGTTTCACACCTAGATCGCTCAGAAGACTCTCTAACCATGTGAGTTCTGAAACGACAAAAGCTATTGATCAATACTCAGATTCCACAGATGATTGCGCAACCATAATTCGCTTCTTGCTCTGCCAAGTGACAAGATGCCCACCAAAGTATGTGCACTACGACTTGTGGATCGACAATCATCAAGAAAACCGGCATATTCAACATCATAGTAGGCAACAGGTGATAAATAGGAGGAGGGCTTATATACCAGCCCTTGTCCCAGAGCAGTCTTCAAATATCGGAGGATGCACTAAACAACCTAGAGATGGGAGATCCGTGGAGCATGTATAAAACGATTGACCACCGCAATGATAAATAATATATCACATCTCGTGACTGTAAGATAAATGAGTTTGCCCAGATGACGTTAGTACTTCGGGCTGGGGAGGAGTAGATCAGAATCAGATGCATGAGCACATAGATTATGATTGGCATCCATATGAGTATTAATGGGCTTGCATCCAAATTAGTCGGCGTCATGTAGTAGGTCAAGACAATGCTTCCGTTGAGACAGAATGAGACCATCAGGTAGACGAGTCACCTCGATGCCAATAAAATATCAGAGAGACCCCAAGTCCTTAGTTTGAAGTGTGGACACCAAACATTTTTTGATCACAGTTATATCATTGAGATCATCGCCTGTGATGAAAATATCAACATACTGATGTAGTAGGCCAAGGGGTGCACAAAACCTAGGACTCTAGGTATAAATGCAAAGGTGACTCTATAGTATGATCCTAAGTGCAATGCGGTCGTCAGTTACGGTGACAATTAAATTTTCTAACACCACACAAATATTCAAAAATGAAAACAATTATTTAATTCAGCAATTTTATAACGGCTTTCCTCCGCTCGGAGGACCAAAGAAAAGCGCGCGACAAATAACTCCTGCAAATTAATAGCGTATCGAAAACAATTTTCTACTAGCCAGAATCACAACACATATATTAATCCACCAATGAAAATGTCAAATCAAATAAGCAAATACCACAAGAAACTCACAAAGTAGCGAGCTGAACCGAGACACTGAAGAATTTGGGTCTGGATGTGGAGATCAACAATCAGAGGTTGAATCAGAGGCGTGAAAATGATGGTGGTGGCTGTCCTCGATGGTAAATGGTGAGATCGGACGAGGAACGGGTAGATCCAGCCACGTACAAGTAAATCCGAGCCGAGGAAGGGTGGATCCGCTATATTGGGTCGGATCCGGGTGAGGGGAGGGTGTGGGGGTGGTAGAAATAACGGATTGTGGTTGAAATTCTCAGATCTGAATGGATCTAGAGAATTTGGGCGGTTTGGAGGTGGTTCCACAAAGAGAAGTGGAATAGGTGGCCGGCCGGTGGTAGGGAGGGGGTTGCCGGCTATGGAGGGGGCGTGGGAGAGAGGCGGCGGCTGAGGGTGGGCCGCCGGGTTGGGGGAGGAGGCTGGGTGGTCGGTGAGGAGGAGAGGGCAGCAAGGGCGGCGGCCGGTGGCTACAGGAAAACCTGCACAGCAGGCCACCGGGTATGAGGGGGGGATAAGGGGGCTGCAGCAGGTGGAAGAGGCGTTTGAGGGGTGGAAAAAGAAGGCAAGGGTAGGGGGTACCTTGGGGGGGGGGGGAGAACGAGCACCTAGGAGTTGTCACCTAGTGTTCCACGGCGTCGGCACCGGGGATGGATCGCTGGAATCCGGGAATGTATTTCTCCAAATTATGCAATGCCTTGGTTCAGCCTCTTAGACCATTATTTATAATAAAACAAGACACTAGGGCATCCCTATCAACGACTATGATTGGCCGGTGGGAGAGGCCACTAAAATTCATGAAATTAAACTAATAAAAATAAACTAATATATGATCTCGACTTGCGACGCTGATCCAGACACATCTGCGGTGTCCGATCGTCGATCCGGGCACGCCATATATGGTAAGTCGCCAAATCAGCCCTGAACGGGCCCAAAGCTCGTGCTTATCTCTGCTCCACATCAATCTCTTCGGCTTGAAAGAATTCATCTCCCGATGAATTGGAACTGGAATTCTTTCAATGAATGTCAGGTATAACTCGAAGAGGTCCACCGCAAGTCATCAAAATGTCATCAGCGGAAGGGTTTCCTCGCCAATCAACTCCCCTTGACTGAAAAGTTGTCATCTCCAGTGAATGAAGATGGCCGTGCTGAAATCGAAGTCCAGAGGAGAATCAATCAAGCTCTGCTGCAAGTATCCAAGCGTCAACTGCGTCGGGGCGGCCCCACCAATGTACCAAGTAGTGACATCGCGATCCATCTGAAGTAGGAACAAGCTGGTGGAATCTAAACTTTGTGATGCTCTCATCGCTCATCTCTCGAGTGGTGGATCCCGGTGCGATCGGCGGTGTCGGTGGTAAAACCAAAGAAGATGAATTCCTAGGTGGAAGGGTGTCATCAGTGGATGGGCTGTAGTAGCTAACCGACGTAGGGGAAGTATGAGAGTGGTAGGGCAACGAAAGTGGGGGTGGGGTGGCTGGGCATCTCCTTCGGGTCCACATACTCGTGAGGCTCGTAATACGACATCAGATACTCAACATTAAATGCTGGATAAATTCTCATACTTGTCGGGATATCGAGCCGGTAGGCGTTTGTCCCAATATGACTAATAATTGAGTAAGGACTCATTCGCCTGACGCTTAACTTTTTGGCAGGCCCCGAGGGAAGCCTCTCTGGGCAGATTCGCACCATAACTTTCTCGTCTTCATTAAACACTTGTTCTCGCCTTCGCTTATGCACATGAGTTTTATAGTTTCCATTGCTCGTTATTATTCGTCGGCGAACCGACTCATGTAATGCATGCAAATGATGAACAAGTGACCCAACTGACTCATGCAAATGAACCGAATGATGCAAATAACGCACAACATACTTGACACACTTCCTAAGGGAAGGCCTCATAATGACTTGGATATTACTAACATGGGGTGACCAATCAGGGGCTTATCAGGTGATTGATAGAAAAATCAGGGGTGACCAACGTCATTATACAACCCCGTATCCTGCGAGTGAGGTCGCCAGGAACCAGACCGGTCGGTTCAGATCGTCCAAGAAACAGGCGAGCCCAGCAGAGGAATCTGAAGATAGTGGGCGAGCTCGGCATGGAGAAGCCGAACCCGAGCTCGACATTCGTCGACCGCGAGCTCGACATTTGCCGAGCTAAGTCAAGACTCGTCGGGCTGAGATCGACTAATGGAGGCCGACGGACGGGCGAGCTCGCCGTCCCAGCTCGCGCTCTCGCAACGGAGCTCGGCAATAGTAGGCGAGCTGGATCTGCCGAGGTGGCCAGGCTCCCCAGCTCGCCTGGATCCTCGAGGTACTTTTTACTGTTTTGCCCCCGCTGGTTTGCCCATAGCCCTTCAAAACAACGGAGTTTGGCTGTTGGCAGACCCAACCAAGGGTATTTTGGTAACTTCAGGTCATTTCAGTTTGGTTATTTGCAGTTCAGATTCTGAAAACTATAAATAGGACCCAAGGGGTACCCCAGAAGGCATGCTTCCTGTGCTCTCTTGCTCCAGCTTTCAAGTGCTTTCTGAGGGTACTTTAGCTCGGCCTTTGGATAAGGAGGGGAAACGCTCTCAGATCTTCCGGGTGTGTGGTGGGTCCTCCCCGCCGAGCCCTTGGGTCAGTTCTCCCTTGTTTCTTTTGTTGTTTTGCTTGCAGGAGTGAAGTAGGCGCGCGATCACCCCTTCCCAAGGGTGAACTCCATAGGAGACCGTTTTTCGGTTTCAACAGTCATCGCCCGTGGTGACGACGTAGATGGTGACAAAATAGTGCGGAGCTCTGGTGCGATGGCTACCTCTCAAATGATATAGCCCATCAGGTGCCTCACTAGGGGGTCTATACCAAAAGTCATCACGTGTGAGATGATTAATAGTGCAGATACACGATCCATCACTCAGGTGTAGGAGGGAAGGCTTGTCAAATGAGCCTCTCGGGGACTTGATCCCAAAAAGATCGATAATGATAGGATAGTACACCACGAGGAGGATGACAATAACAATAGTGTCTGTGGGAGCAAGTAGGACATCCACAATAAAGTTAACGCTAGCCTCATGAACCTCCCAAGAGAGTAATGGCTCATCAGGCGACTTATCTGGAGGTTCAACGATGAGGTCATTAATAATGGGAAGATCCCTCAGATGAGTATCGCTGATAGAGGTCGTGCCCTCGTAAGTGGGTGAGGCAGCCACTATGAAGTCAACACTATACTCTCGTCTCTCAGTAGTGAAGTGACTCGAGATAGTACTAAGGGAAGAGTAGGGGGTAGCCCAGACTCAAGTGTGGGTCAATCGATATAGTGTCGAGAACCATGTCTCTATTCAAAGAGGACACTAGGTTTAGGTGTAGGTCTAGGTGATGTGAAAAAGATGGGTATACCTTCACAGCGTCACTAGGTCGCTCGTCCTCACCCACGTGACCATGCTCACTAGTCATGCTAGTATCACTCTCCACCTGTATCATAAGGTCATGATCAGATTCAACCTCAAGATCACATGAGCACTGAATCTCATCAAGCTGAGAAGGATCAAAACCAAGTGTCGGGTCTCTTATCTCGGTGGGAGCACTACTCGCCGCATCGGTGGCTTGACCCAAATCCATAGTCTTTCTTCGTAATGTAGATCTTAGGTGATCAAATTGTGCTTCTAAGAGATCGAAGCGGTCAAGAACTAATCGTAGAAATTCAGCCTCAGGTAACTCTATTGGTGGAACACTAGGAGGGTCTTGACATGTATTGTGATCCTGCCAATGGTGACCTCTTTAGGGTTCCTGGGGGTCGTTTAGACGGTAGTTACTAATATAATCAGATTGTGCTCGTGGGTGCCTATGGGCCCTGTGATTGTGCAGTGGAGGTCGCTCATATCCAAATCCAGGTTCCTCTCCTAGAGGAGATGTGTAACAGCGATGACCTGAACGATATTCAATTCGATCGTCGTGAAGTTGCATAGAGGTGTAATGATGAAGATAGGAGGACCTCTCGTCGTGGTGATCACCTGTAGCATAATGGAATTGTGTCGAGGGGTCAACATAATCTCTAGGAGTGGTGTACGGAGAACGATGATAATCATAATTATAACATGAAGGTTTCTCTAAAGGGGTTCTATGAGGTCGGATATAGGTAGACTCAGGATACTCGAATTTAGGAGAAGAACGATAACGATAACTAGACATAAATGAACCCAAAGACTATTTAAAACCTACCACTACAAAGCATGCAAATGGCCTAACCTCTCTCTAATACCAAATTGATGTAGGGTAGGCTAAGGGGTGCACAAAAACTAGGACTCTAGGTATGAATACAAAGGTGACTCTCTAGTATGATACTAAGTGCAATGCGGCCGTCAGTTACGGTGACAAATAAATTTGAGCAATGAAATTTTCTAACACCACGCAAATATTCAAAATTGAAAACAATTATTTAATTCGGCAATTTTATAACGGCTTTCCTCCGCTCGGAGGGCCAAAGCAAAACTCGCGGCGAATAATTCCTGCAAATTAATAGCGCATCAAAAACAATTTTCTACTAGCTAGAATCACAACACATATATTAATCCACCAATGAAAATATCAAATCAAATAAGCAAATAGAACAAGAAATTCACAAAATAACGGGCTGAACCGAGACACTGAAGAATTTGGGTCCGGATGTGGAGATCGGCGATCGGAGGTGGAACCGGAGACGCGAAAATGACGCTGGTGGCTGTCCTCGATGGTAAATGGTGAGATCGGACGAGGAACTGGTAGATCAGCCACGTACAAGTAGATCCGGGCCGGGGAAGGGTGGATCCGCTATATTGGGTCGGATCCGGGTGAGGGGAGGGTGTGGGGGTGGTGGAAATAATGGATCAGAGTTGAAATTCTCAGATCTGAATGGATTTAGAGAATTTGGGCGGTTTGGAGGTGGTTCCACGAAAAGGGGGGGAATAGGTGGCCGACCGGTGGTAGGGAGGGGGCTACCGGCTGTTGAGGGGGCGTGGGAGGGAGGCGGCGGCTGAGGGTGGGTCGCCGGGTTGGGGGAGGAGGCTGGGTGGTCGGTGAGGAGGAGGGGGCAGCAAGGGCGACCGGTTTGACCGGCGGCTGCAGGAAAACCTGCACAGCAGGCCGCCGGGTATGGGGGGGGGAGAATAAGGGGGCTGCGGCGGGTGGAAGAGGCGTTTGAGGGGTGAAAAATGAAGGCAAGGGTAGGGGGTACCTTGGGGGGAAGAACGAGCACCTAAGAGTCGTCACCTAGGGTTCCACGACGTCGGCATCAGGGAGGGATTGTTGGAATCCGGGAATGAAGTTCTCCAAATTCTACAATTCCTTGGTTCTGCCTCTTAGACCATTATTTATAATAAAACAAGACACTAGGGCATCCCTATCAACAACTATGATTGGCCGGTGGGAGAGACCACTAAAATTCATGAAAATAAACCAATAAAAATAAACTAATATATGTTCTCGACTTGCGACGCGGATCCGGACACATCTGCGGAGTCCTATCGTCGATCCGGGCACGCCATATATGGTAAGTCGCCAAATCAGTCGCGAACAGGCCCAAAGCTCGTGCTCGTCTCTGCTCCGCATCACATATACTAAAGGAATCATTGTGCTTGTTTGACAGTGACAAGTGAATAAGGAAAATTCAATCGAGCTCTGAGTGAAGCCAATATCGCAAATAATCCGACTGAACTTTTCAACGCAAGCCCGAGGAGACTGTTTGGGACTATAAAGAAATTTCTTGGGGTGACATACAAGAGACTCCCCCGTGGTGTCCTAACCAGGAGACTGCTACATGTAGACAGTCTCATCGAGGCATTTTTGATGTCGAGTTGATGTAACGACCAATGTTGATGAACATCCAAGGATATAAGGACTCAGACATTGTTCAACTTTGCGACAGGTGAAAAGGTTTCTTCGTTGTCGAAGCCGCTTTGCTGAGTAAAATCACGAGCCACAAGACGAGTTTTCAGACGTTTAATTTCCCCATCAGGACCATGATTCACAGTGAAGGCCCACTTACATCAAACATAGGCCTGGTCGGAAGGAAGGGGGACAATGTCCTAAGTGTGATTAACCCAGAGGGAAACCATCTTAAATTGGTAGAATGGTTGATTTTCAAGGAAGACAATATCGACGGAGGTGACAAGTTTCCTAAGAGGTGGAGGGTAACATATGTTGTTCTTCCGGGCACGAGAATAGCTAGCAAACATTTACTTAGTCGTACGAAGATTTAACTTATCCACATGCGGGTGGTAGAAGGAACAACTACTGCAGAAGCAACATGAGGCAGCACATCCAATGACGATAGTGGAAATCCATGTTTCTTGAAGCAGGTGACCTCTGTATGGTTCAGGCGGCCACAGTAAGTACACAGGTGGTTGTTCAGTCGAGAGTGGTGATTACGATTATTACGGCCGCCTCTGCGAGAGGCAGGTTGATCACCCGGAGTCCCGGGAGGACACATGACTGAAGAGCGCTGTAGAAGGGCTAAAGAAGGTGGCATCTTGATGTCGGGCGGTGGTGTGATTTTGAGTATTATGTAGCACACATCAGAGAGACAGGGTAGTGGGGGATGACAGGATGGTCTCCCTAACACTGTGCAGGTGGGGAGGTAACCACAACATCATGAGAGCGATCCCCACGACCTCCTTCTATGCCCGTTGGACAATAAAATCCAAAGAGGGGGGGGGGGGGGCTAGTGCAGAAACCATGCCTCAACTAGAGTCTTGGACGTGGCGACAAAGGAGTTCAGATCACCGGTCGTACCAAGATCAGCCACCTGAAGCTCAATAAAGATATTATAGGTATGTTGGAGACTGTCCCTCCCAGAGTAAAGAGACTGAAGTTTGGTCCACATGGTGTAGGTAGTATCATACTACATGGTCATACGACGTGACTCAGTCTACATAGAGTTGAGAAGCCAAAACTGAACATGACCATCATATCAGATCCACTGCTTTGAAGGCTCCACAGACAGAGAATGGGTAACATGATGAAGCAACCTTTTAGTTTGAAGAACACGACACACTGAATGCACCCAATCCACAAAACTTTTCTTCCCATCGAGGGAATTAGTAGTAATCTTTAGTTCATCCTGCACTTTCAGTAGAGAAGCTGAAGCTAGGGAAGTGGCCGTCGCAGGGGTGCCCATGAGTGGCTGACACCAAGGATACTGTTGGGACATGAAGAGTAACCGCCTAGAGTCCGGAAGGGAGACCCCATGGTGCCAACGAGAATCTGATCGGAGAGACCAAATGGATTAGCCGACGTCCAAAGGAGAAACCACAACAAGAGAAGAGAACAGTCTGCGTTGTCTAAAAAAGGAGCAACGAACATAGCGGTCTCCGCAATTACATAAGCGGAGTCGCGAGCATTGCGAGCTCAGCGGACTCTGCTGGGGAGCGATGAGGACGACCGAGAAAGGCATGTCAAGGCGGTCTCAAGGAGACTCCACAAGGATAAGTCCGACACGGTCGCAAGCTGAGCGATAAATGCGGTTTCAAAACAAGGAGGTCGCTTGATGGAACTCGCGACAAAACAACAAGAGTTCGCAAGAAGCTGCAGAGTTTACACACACGAATGCTGCAGTAAGCTCAAGCGAAGATACCACACAAGGGGTCACAAAGGTCACAACGAGCACAATCGGAGAAACCGCGAACACTGCGGCGGGCTTAAGTGGAGATACTGCACAGGGTGCAATCAGAGAGGAGAGGGTCCAGCAGGGAGAGCCGCGAGCACTGCAAGTTGCAAAAGAAGAGACCGCACAAAGGTCGTCGGGCGGTTACAAAGAGGAGTTCGTTCCAAGGACCGATAACTCTGATACTATGTAGAAACTTAGAATACAGAAAAAATAATAAATTTTATTCCTCCAGATATGTACCTTTTACATAGTGCACCCCTCTTTATATAGAATAGAGGAGGTGAGTGAATGTAAAAAATGATGATGTGAGAGTAAATACATCGGGCAGTTACTATATAGGTAACTGCCCGGACTACAACAGGAAGAAACACCGGGCAATTAAACAAGGGTAACAACCGGACCTCTACAGTGTAGCAACACCGGGTAAAACTACACAAGGGTAACTGCCTGACCTTTATAAGACAATTGTCTTTGACTTGTTCTCCTAATATTGAGTTACCTCCTAATCAAGCACCACGCGTACCTCCAACCAACCTTTGTATAATTACAATCTCCCATGCCATCCGTTCCAGCCAATACATCATTTTGTAGAGTGTGTTCTTCTAGTCAATTTTTATAGTTTTCAATGACATCACAACATGACAGTTCTTTGGTTTAGGCCTTGCTTGTTTGAGTGTTTTAACTCCATTTCGGTGGGACAAGACGCCACTAGAGAAATTAATGTGTTCATTAAACCTCTATTTTGGAGCTCCCCCACTAAAGAGTTGGTGCCTCATGTATCATCAGAGCTCCATTTTCTACTGAAGCCACCAACACTGCTCTCCCAAAAGGAGCCCTAGATTAAAGTTGCCACAATGGTCCTATTAGCAATTTAATCGTAGACTTATCTAAACCTCGATTACCAAAGATTTTACTAGCTCTACAAAGCAATAATATGTTATGAGATATTTGTAGCTCTCTCTTTCTGAGCATACTCCTCCTAGGTTGCCGCGGTTCCGTCTCCACTGTATCCTCTACCTCCGTTATTGGAGCCAAGAGCTCGACTTCAAAGTCCGGACTTGGGCATGGGCAAAGGTTATTGACCCACTAAAATATGTACTAGAAGGAAAATAGTTGCAGCTCAAAAGTCCCACTTCACACCCAGGAGCGTATTTGAACTCCCCCTCCCAAGCTAAATGTTGTGCCAGGTTAGGGGGAGAGGCAGGATCGCTTGACGCACTGGAGAGCTCGCGAGTTCTAAGCGAAGTCTTTGGTGGGTTGGTACCTTCCCCTCCCCTCTACGGTATGAACCACCCATGTGCGAGGTCGATATAGTCACCGATGAACTGATCTCGACTCCCAACGAGGTGATGGCGATTCCTAGAGAGGTGTCTACGGATGTCTGACAGCTTGCTCGAGTTCGCCCGTGTAGGGATATCTTAGTAATTATTCTTTGCTTGGGTACCCTTTGTCGATCTTGTCGAGTACGAGTCATACACAATCCCCATATTTTCCGGGCTTGCGACGAGGTCGGAGAAACTTTGCGAGACCCTGGACTTGATGAGATGACCGACTCTATAAATAGCGCCCCAGGGGGATCCTGTAGCAGTCTTTAGAGTTCGCTTGGATTGAGATTATGGACCCCTCAAGGTCGTTCCGGAAGGCGCTCGCGGTTGCCCGCGAGGTAAAAGGAAGAAGAAGAAAAAGGCCCACCAGGATAAGCTCGGTTGTGGGTCCTCCAGGGAGAAGTCACAAAGAGAGGTGACTACACTGCCGACTCCATCTCCAGCTCGACAGCTAGAGGATGTCTCAGAGGGCACGATCGAGGAGCAATCCTCTTTCGATTATGTAACTCCTTAGACTCTGTTACTTCCTATATCAACTCAATACTAATGCGTGAGGTGATTCCAGGAACTTAGAGAGACGGGCCTCTTCGAGGTCGACGACACACCCTTCGTCCACCGAGCTCAAAAGAGGCTTCTGTCCATCGAGCTCAAAAGAGGATATGGTTAGTGGTGCCCCAACGGGTTCACCTTCCGATGAGTGGAGTGGCTCTTATCACGACATTGTTTGTGAAAAACTGACTCTTGGGTTCTGTTGCAGGAGGGAAGTCACGTAAACGGCTCAATCCGTCAACACCTCACCAAGGCAACTCCGTCCGCGCGGCCTTGAAAAGGTGAATTTAGTTAAGTTCGTCGGGACCTCAGCGAGTTGTCTTCTAGTTTCGGTGTGCCGCCTGCTCCTATCATGCCATGTACTGCTGTGACCACTGCTGCCACTATTCACAATGTGATCATTATTGTCGCGGTCTTCACTTCTACTATTGCTACTTCCGTCTCTACCGCGACTACTCTCGCATCAACGCTTACTCCTGATGTGGCATCTTCTGCCGCGACTCCTATCGTGATGTCTCCTCCGACAATTCCTAGAGGCTCGGGTGCTAGGAATCCATCCAAGGAGAAGGGCATCGTCGGCGAGGCCTCCACTAGCTCGCCCACCCCCGGTGAGTGTTTAATGAGTCTTTGTGAGGTTTTGAGTTTTGACGAGGTGACGACGAATTAATCCACATTTTCTTGCATCTAACGTGACGATGCCTGAGGCAGGAGGGACACACTCTAAGTGACGCCCACATTCCTATTTGGGTGTTCGACCCAACAATCACTTCTTGGCTCTCTCAACCCCTCTTGGTCGTAGATGAGCTCCAGGGTCGTGTGGCTTCCTATGCTACTGACGTTAATAATCAGCCGCGAGTTGTCGATCGAGCCAACCTTATGAGTTGTGTCATTGCCCTGGAAACTTGGACTCTGCGAGACAATTGACTCCCCAAGTGCATCTGAAGGCGGCCTCCGATGGGAGCTTATATTTTCTTTGGAACACTTCATTTATGGGCTACAACTTCCCCTCTGGCCCGAAGTGGTGATCTATTATGGCCTTTAGGACTAATTGCTATGATGCATCTTTTTATTATGTTTTGGTGTATTGATTATATCAGAGTTTGGTATTTTGGTTGTATTAGGAATTATTAGATTGTGTCGGGGATTTACGCAAATACCCCTTTATATTCTATTTAAGGGACCCTTGGGGTCTTGTATGTTAAGAAAGAAGTGATTTATATTTCCCTCCCTCCTGCGTCTGAGATCTTGGAAGATCTCTCTCTCTCTTTCTTAAGCACGCCCCGCTTAGGAAGTTGCGATTCCGGCTCCGTTGTATCCTCACCGTCGTCATCCTCATCTCTGGTCATCCTTCGACATCCCTATTGGTGTACATCTTGACATCAGAGCTTCATTTTCCGCCATAGCCCACCCACTGCCGACTACTGCTGTCAAAGCCAGGCGTCGGTCCCTTGCTTTAGTCGCAACGGTTGACGAAGAAACCTGGAAGCATTGTTGATCACGTCCCTTCCAACGTTGAAGCTCACAGAAACCACTAGCATGTCCATCGCCGTTTCCTGAGCACGCCTTTTCAACAGTTGTTCTCGCCTCGTCTGCCGGAATCACAAGAACAACATCCAACAGTTACGCGTGAAGTAGCCAACAACCTTCGCAAACTCTCAACAAGGATTATTCGAGCTGCCCTCTTCGTAGTTCTATCGCAGCACCACAGGGGGGACAATTCCGCCGCTCTCCTTCCTACGACGAATCCAGCAGATCCCACTAACTTCCTCAGCCATCGTCTGCACTAGGCGCCACATGACACATTACGGGGTTCCGCTCCTTCTCGTCAATCCCATGTCGCACGCCATTCCATTTCGAGCCCCACATGTAGCCTTCGCTCCGCAATTTTTGCCAAAAAATGGGCACCTTCTTGTTTTGAGCCCCACGTCGTACTCCCATGCAGGAATTTTTGGCAGAAAAGGGGCAGAAAGGGCAATCCACCTTCCTTTTTCTTTTCTTGAGCTGTCTATTTCCATCAAGCACACCCGCCGTTTTGTTGTTCTCAAGCCGTATGCGCATGCTATCCTTAATTAAATTCCAGAGTCGGGGTATTTTTTGGGTGGTTGACATCATTGGGAAGCGTCGAGGATCTCGCGACAACCCAAATTCTGCTGTCTCCGAGGAATTCAACTGGCCTGTCACCCGCTCCGTCTCCCGTTTCGCTCATAATATGGACTCGCTCAATTTCTTGGATGATATGAACCGGATCCACTCAGTCATGTCCGCCATGTATGCATGTCTTCAGGACGTAAAAGCTCACTTTTAGGACATTGACGCATGTCATCGGGACAACATGACCACCCTCACCACCAATCTAAATGGACTAACCACCGCTCTTCCTATTGTTACCACTCCACCGACGAATCACGACAGTAACAGTCAAGTCCCGCCACCGCCACTCATCTGCCACCAACCCTCATACGCCTCGAGGCTATTACACTACTGCGCTACCCCAGGTGAGTTTTTTTTACTTACGATGGGAAGACTGACTCATTGGGTTGGCTCACTAGGTGTGAGCAATTTTTTTGCACACAAGCAAGCACTGGCAACATATTAGATTCATCTAGCATTTTTCCATCTACCCTACTCAACTCTGCTTTGGGCCACTCGTGTCTTCACCAAATAGCCGGGTCTGACATGGGACGAATTCAAGTGGTTCTATAACTTGTGTTTCAGTCACCCCCTTGCTGAAACCCCCTAAGGGAGCTCGCGTCTTTATGACAGACGGGATCCGTAGATGATTATTTGGTACAATTTCAGCTACTCCTGGCACATGTCACGCTTTCCCCAAGGATGCAAGTCGCGATCTTCACCGCCAGACTTTGCGACCGCCTACGACTGGAATTGATGTCGTATTTGAAACTTCTCGAGACTTAGTGGCTTCTATGAGCTTGGACGGGATTTGCGATTGTCGCCTCCAGCCGGCACATGAGGTTTACATTCCCCCTGACATCGGAGCTCCGTCGGGACGTACCGAGGGCCCTCCTGCCCCTCCAATCCATCGACTTTCTCGTGCCATGATGTTCTAACGACGAATGCAAGTCACGTGTTATAACTGTGAGTAGAAGTATACTTGGGGACATCAATGGAAAAAACTTTTTTTCTTCATGTCGAGGGCATCAGATGAGGCTACCTCTGTCGTCAATCTTCCTTGAGCTTGAGGTCAAGCTCTTTTTGCAAGGCGGGCAAGATGTTATGGGCATTGGACCCAATTACTATGATGCGTATTTTTATTATGTTTTGTTGCATTGTTTACAGAGTTCGGTCTTTATGTTGTATTGGGAATTATTAGGCTGTGTTAGGGATTTACGCAAATACCCTTGCATGTTCTATTTAAGAGATCCTTGGGGCCTTGTATGTTAATCAAGAAGTAATTTTTATTTTTCTCCCTCTTGTGCATAAGATCTTGGAAGCTCTCTCTCTCTTGAGCACACCCTGCTTAGGCAGTCGTGGTTCCGAATCCATTGTATCCTCACCATCGTCATCCTCCGACATCCCTACCAGTGTTAAGGGCTAGGACCATAAAAAGATCCTCCGACACTTTGAGATGGCGCCCGCCCAGATCGATCCATACAAGATCGCTGTGGTGGTCTTTTTTGCGACCTTTATGCAGGAGTCGAGAGTTTGTTCGGACTTTGTTGTCTTTTGCAGCCTCTTTATGGTCAAGGGGACTGTGTATATTACCGTGCAGAATGTAAAGTTGAAGAATGTTGCGAATAAGGTCCACCGATGGATGAAGAAAATTGTCACGACCCCGGGGGGACTTCGGCGAGGTCCCTACAATCCCCATACCTCGCGAGCCCCCTATATTCTTCCCTCCTTAGCTGCAGGGGCGAGCCCAACCTTGTTTTGGTTCTTGCAGAATATGGTCCTTGACGCCCTCTACCATAAGCGACAAGTTGACGAAGTTGCCTAGGTGACTCCCAACACGGAGGGTAAGTCTCGACAAACATCTTTTTCATTCTAGTGAGGCGAGCTGTTCTCTGACACTTGTTTGAGTTGTAATATGTTATAGTTGTAATATGTTATGTACAAGTCGGGGTAGTTATGTCCTTTTACCTTGTTTTTAGGTTTTCCTTACTCAAGTATATGTATGAGTAAGGGACCGACATTATTATTATTGGAATATATCTTCTTTTCCTCTCCACTTGGTATCAGAGGCGAAGAAAAAAATAATGCCCTAGCCTTTCCCGATCTCGCCGTTGCTCGGATCGCCTTCCCCGATCTCGCCGTCGCACTTCTTCCCCGATCTCGCCATCAGACACGACCACAGCTCTCCTGTCGCCGTTCCTCCATGAAGCCGAGCGACACTCTTGCCGGCTGCTGAGAGGAACGCCGCCACCGTTCCTCCATGAAGCAGCCCACCTCTCTCTCTTCTTCTTAGCGCCGCCGACTCCCTCTCCTTCGTGAAAACGAGGGTTGCGCCACCTTCTTAGCACCGATCCAGTGTTGCTGTCGTCTGTGCCACTATCGTTCTGCCTTGACGAGTGTTGGCTGTTGCCTCATTCCTACTCCTGCATCTTCAGTGCCTATCTGCGATTACTGTGGTCGACGGGGACACTCTCGGGAGGCATGCTTCAAACTCCATCCGCATTTGGCACCTCCCGATCGCGGTCGTGGTCGAGACCGTGGACCTGGCCGTGGGGGCCATAGGCACAGTGACTATCGTTCTCATGACGCTGCTTACACTATTGATGTCTATGATGAGTCCCAGTCTTCGGCTTCCTCCTCTCTTACTGCCCATGAGTTGGATGCCTTTTGCCGCTTGCTTCCCTCTCAGTCCGATCCGGTCACTGAAAGCTCTACTTCTCTTGCCACTGTTGTTATGCCTAGTGCTCATGCGGCCACCACCTCACCCTCTGAATGGGTGCTCGACTCCGGTACCACCCACCACATGACTGGGTCCTCCTCAGGTTTTCTCTCTTATACTCCTTTGTCTGATAAGGAGAAAGTTATTTCTGCTAACGGATCGTTGTCCTCTATTGCGGGCAAAAACAACATTTCTTGTTCTCCGTACACATTTCTTACCTCTGTTCTTCACGTTCCCTCTTTTCCTTGCAATTTACTTTCCATCAACAATCTTACGAAATCTATTAACTGCTCCGTAACATTCTTTTATGATTTTTGTGTTTTTCATGAACTGGGTACGAAGCGGAACATTGGCAGTGGTAGGTGCAGTGACGTCTTGTACTACCTGAACACTCCTCGTTCTCAGACCCTTTCTAGTTCTACTATTACTGCAAAGGATGTTCACCGTTGACATCTGCGTTTGGGACACCCGTGCTCCGCCTACCTGCAAAAATTATTTCCTGTTTTTCTACCTTTTTTCAGAAATTTTCTTGTGATATTTGTAATCGGTCTAAACATGTGCGACAGACCTCTACACATCTTTTTTTTTCCTTGTAGCACTCCTTTTGATGTTATACATTCTGATGTTTGGGGGCCGTCCCCTGTTGTATTGTTGACTGATTTTTGCTGGTTCATCTCTTTTATTGATTATTTCTCGCGTACTACATGAGTTTATCTATTAAAAAAGAAAAGTGACGTTTTTCCATGTTTTCAAGTCTTTCATAACATGGTGAAAAATCAATTTAATGCCACTATCCGTGTTCTTCGAAGTGATAATGGAGGGGAGTATGACGATCATGGTTCCTTTGGCGCTTATCTCACCTCTCACGGTATCATCCACCAGAAAACTTGTGCTTACACATCTACTCAGAACGAAGTAGCCGAACGGAAAAATCGGCACCTCCTCGAAATTGCTCGTTGTCTCCTCTTGACGATGCATCTTTCTAAACCATATTGGGGTGATGCGGTGCTTACTGCTGCACATCTTATTAATCGTCTTTCTTCTCGTGTTCTCTCCTTTACTACTCCTCTAGCTCGTCTCTCTAGCTCTGGCGTGGTTCATACTTTCCATTTGCCACCCCGTATTTTTGGGTGCGTCTGTTACGTGCATGTGCACCAACCTCAACGTGACAAACTTGATCCTCGGGCTCAACGTTGTTTCTTCCTTGGCTATTCCTCCACGACCAAAGGGTATCGATGTTATCACCCCCCTCCCGACGTATGTTCTGTACCATGGATGTTACTTTTCGTGAGGGGGAGTCCTACTTTCCATCCTCGACTCATGTTCTTCATTAGGGGGAGAGTACATCTACTACGAATGATGTTACTGCTGTCCCTCTGCCTCTTCTTCCGTCCTCCTCCTCTATTCCTTCACCTCCTTCTACGGATGTACCAAGAGCTCCTCCTATCCCAATACCGGACTCCTCTACCATGATCTCTCCTTTTCCCCATGTATACCACCGTCGTTCAGGTACTCAGGTCACCGCCGCTTCACCTCTACCAGTGACGACTTCAGACTCAGATTCTGATGATGCCGACCTGCATATGCCTCTTGCCTTGCTGAAAAAGGGTAAAGCTACTTCCACGCAACATCCGATTTCTAATCATGTGGCTTATAGTCATCTTACTCCGATTCATCAGACTTTTGTCTCATATCTCTCTCGGGTTGTTATTCCCAAGACATGGACAGGAAGCATCGACAATACCGGCTTGGGCACAGACTATGCGTGATGAGATGTACGCCTTGGACAAAAATTATACGTGGGACATCTCCGCTCTCCCTTTAGGAAAGAAAGCCATAGGTTCCCGGTGGGTCTTCTCTGTTAAGCAGAAACAAGATGGCAAGGTGGAACGGTACAAAGCGCGTCGTGTCGCTCAAGGATACACCCAGACTCAAGGAGTTGATTATCAGGAGACTTTTGCTCCTGTAGCAAAAATGGACTCTATTCGGGTTCTGTTATCATGTGCAGCTTGTCTGGACTGGGAACTTCATCAACTGGACGTGAAAAATGATTTTCTCCACGGTGAGCTTGAGGAGGTGTACTTGAAATTCCTTTCTGGTTTTGTGAAGAAATGAACTGAAGGGCTTGTCTGCCGCCTAAGGAAATCCTTATATGGCCTGAAGCAATCTCCAAGGGCCTGGTTTGGAAGATTTCTTACGACAATGCTCAAGTTTGGGTAAAAGCAAGCCTAATCGGATCATACCATGTTCATCCGGAGACATGAACAGCGCGTTGTGGTCCTCATTGTCTACGTGGATGACATTGTGATTACTGAAAATGATACAGAGGAGATTGTCAACCTCAAGACCCTCCTATCGGCTGAATTTGAAGTGAAGGACTTGGGACGATTACGATACTTCCTGGGCATCGAAGTGGTTAGATCGGAGTGGGATATCTTTATATCCCAACGAAAGTACATATTGGATCTCCTAAAGGAAACTAATATGCTTGGTTGTGTTCCTGCGAACGCCCCTATGGAGGAAAATCACTGGATTGATGAAGATGGTGATGATGATCATGCAGATGTATCACGTTACCAAAGATTGGTCGGAAAACTTATATGCCTATCTCATATACGTCCCGACATTACGTATGCAGTTGGTATTCTTAGCAGATATGTGCATTCTCGTAGAATCAGGCATCAAGAAGCGGTGTATCGTCTGCTACGGTATTTAAAAAAAGCTCCTGGTCGT
Source organism: Platanthera guangdongensis (assembly GCA_039583875.1). Lineage (NCBI taxonomy): Eukaryota > Viridiplantae > Streptophyta > Magnoliopsida > Asparagales > Orchidaceae > Platanthera > Platanthera guangdongensis. The sequence goes on along the minus strand of CM077165.1, from coordinate 161,490,323 downwards.
GACCTCCTATTCTCTAGGAACAACAACTTGGAGATTGAAGTTTTTACTGACGCTGATTGGGCCAGTTGCCAGGATGACAGAAAGTCCACTACAGGATACTGCTCCTTTGTTGGTGGTAACCTCGTAACGTGGCGGAGCAAGAAGCAGAATGTAGTGGTCAGGTCAAGTGCAGAGGCAGAATATCGTGTCATGACCCTAGGCTTATGCGAGGGATTATGGCTGCGTACCGTATTACAGGATTTAGGCTTCCCTTTGATAACCCCTTTTTCCTTATTCTGTGACAATAAGACTGCAATTAGTATTGCTCATAACCCGGTCCAGCATAACAGGACAAAACATGTCGAAGTGGATCGACACTTTATTAAGGATCACTTGGATAAGAAAACAGTTGTTACTTCGTTTGTTCACTTCAGGGATCAGCTGACCGATGTCTTCACTAAAAGTTTGTGGTGTGATGTGTTTACCGATGATATCAAAAAAATTGGGATGACTGATATCTTCCGTTCGACTTGAGGGGGAGAGTTGTAATATGTTATATTTGTAATATGTTATGTACACGCCGCAGTAGTTATGTCCTTTTACCTTGTTTTTAGGTTTCCCTTACTCAAGTATATGTATGAGTAAGGGACCAGCATTATTATTATTGGAATATATCTTCTTTTCCTCTCCACTATTTGTGCAGGGAATCACGTCATCCCCGGGCATCCTCTTGAAGTTGGACCGTTGGCTGAGCCTGGGGGTAGGGGAAACGAGACCTCAGTAGTCCTTGGCCGAGGTTTCGTCGAAGGAGCAGAGGAAGAAGCGCAAGATCGCTGTGCACAAGGCGTAGTCTTCACGTTCCGCCGAGCTGCGAAGCACGTCCTCAGATCTCGCCTATTAACATGATGAGGAGACCTTGAAGTCACCCTTTCTATGGCAGGGGTAGTGAGGCAGAAGACATCACCAGGACGACAAGCACCAGATCTCGCTGAGTTCATGTCTCCCGTCGTGGGTGGAGAAAGACTGGCCAAACAACGATGCTTCTATGTATTCCACGCGTTGTTTGACCGGGATGACACGACTGTTTTGAGCACTGCAAACTCTAAAAAGGCTACATTTGGGGCTTATCACACCCTTCTTCGCGTGATCGAGTCGTCACAACGGCTTGCCATCATATCTCTCCTCTACTACAGTGGGGAACAAGGAGCTCCTAGCCGAAAGGATGGCTCCCCTCACCAGGTTGAGGTGATAATATCTTTACGAGTTTAAAAAATTGTTTTCATATAAGTGATTTGAAATTCTTGTGGTCACAGGTGGCAGAGCACACAGTGCTGGAGAAAGATACAGAGCTCTTTAAAAAGGAGACTAACCCGGAGAAGCAACAGAAGGAGCTCGCAAAAAAGGAAGTGGAGATTGGAAGGATGTAGAGGGAGCTCGCTAAGAATCAACCCGGCGAGCTGAGCTGTTCCCTCGCTATTGACGAGCACTTCCAAGACCTCTACACGAAACTCTTCACGAAGAGCTCGTCATCCATATTGTCGGCGATGTCCTTTGGCCAGAGTTCTATAGACAGAGGCAGTGGTGGCGACAGAGGTAGCAAGGCTGTGGAGGGAGGCGGGCGATGAGATTGCCGACTAATTGTTTAGGTCGATTGGCGATGCTCGCTTGAGTTGTATTTTGTTTTTTTGCTTCTTGCTTTTTGAGGTCGTCGACATTATTTTTCAAATCGCCCAGCGACCTGACAATTTTGTAAAGCTTATAAACTTTGACTCATGAATAAAAATATACTTATCTTACTGTACTTTGTCGTATCAGGTAGTCTCTTGGGCTCGCTGAGAGGTGAATTCGCTGCGAGTTCGGTAGGCTCTTAGGCGCATTGAGAGGTGAGTTTGCTGCGAGTTCGATAGACTCTTAGGTGTGTTATGCAACATAGTCGCGTAGAGGTTCCTGCATGAGAGTTACGTTATTCGTTTTCTCAGAGACGTTTCGTCGCTAGCGAAGTGAGTTCAATGATGCAAGGCAATAAGCTTTTTCCACAATGTTGGTCCAGGACCGTATGGAGTTGATACAATCCCAAGCGATTCGCACAATGAGCAAGCTTAACTGGAGGAGGTGGACATTGGAGTGAGTTGTTTCAGCGGGCCTCGCCTCAGTGAAGTTCTCTTAACATGCTTGTCCCCCGGTCGCCTGCCCAACAGTTAATCGTCGAGGGGATACTCGAGGCGTAGTCATCTAACGTGCAAAGGGGGATCTGATCTCGGCCGGGATTGTAGAGGCTTGGATTTAGAAACATGTACCCAGGGGTGTCATCCGCTCGCGCGACGAACACTCTCCAGGAAGCAGGGTGGTCGCGCCCATCCAATAGGAAATTTGGAGGCGCGTCATACTTCTCGATGGGAGTCTGTACCAGCTGGTGATAGTCAACCAATATGCACATGGGGGAGTTGATCTCGGTTATCAATGCAGAGGCTTGAATTTAGAGACATGTCGCCTGGGCGCCGGTGATGCCTTTAGTGTAACCTTGATTACCGTCCACAAGACATCAACACGCTGACAAATAAAAACTAAAATAGGCGACATTATTATCATCAAATACATAGGGTGAGGGGGTACATTCGATGCTTATCTTTTTAGACAAGCCTTCCATCATGATTGTGATTTCACAGGGGTCGCTTCGTCGTGATGAGTTCGCGCGAGAAAAAAAATCCTTGATAGCGAGGTCTCTTGTTTGAGGTTGCTGATCTGTTTGCTCATCAATTTCGAGCCTTAAGCAGCTCGACAGAGGTATCAACAGTGTGGCCGAGGTCGCCTTTCTGAGGGGAACTCTCAGACTGCCAGCTCTCGTTTGCCCTTAGCGTGTACTGAGATCAAGACAAGAATTGGGCTTGAGTGAGTCCGCGTCGGCCTGATGTGGCGACCAGGTCCAACCCGCTTTGTTGGCGTACTAACGGGCGTGGAACACTGCCACTCGGGAGTGCACCCCTATACCAATATAATAACGTGCGCCAAAGGTCGACCGACCCTTCAAGCATCTTCTCCGGTGTTCGCCGCTTTAGAGCAGGTGATTTGTGGTCGCATAGAGGGACTGGGTATTGTGCTTCCGCGAGGCTTTGCGACCCATTTCTTGTTCGCTACCAGGTGCTAAAGTACTTTCCTTCAGTGATCTTCCTAGTGTCATGGATGTCCACTTTGGAGTTTTTTTCCTTGACCGAAAGTCCACACTCACCGCACCAAGATATTGAATTCAAGAGCTCGACTTCAAGGCTTGGACTTGGGTATGGGCAAGGTTACCAACCCACTAAAATAGAAATCACAGACATGAAAAATATGAACTGGAATGAAAATAATCACAGCTTGGATGCCCCTCCTCACACCCAACAGTGTATATGAACTCCCCTCTCAAACCAGATGTTGTGCTAGGTTAGGGGGGAGAGGCAGGATCGCTGAACGCACTATAGACTTGTGCACAACTGTCGTCGAAACCTACAGTTAGTGTCGTCTCTACCGACGCATCCTTTGGCCAACATAATCTCTTGGTCACTACTTCCTTTCAGCTGGACGCCGGCCGACAAAGCCAAGTTTTGATCTTACACCTTCAATTTTAGAGCCGCACGCCACATTTTTGCTTTACAGCTGATGAAGTCACGCTGAAACCTCGCTGAGGAGCAACCACTAGGCACCTTTTCAAGACATGCGCCCCTCCTATTAGCCACATGCATCCAAAGTCCAACCTCATTTATGAATGAATTATCAATTAATTGATTAATTCATTAATTTCTCAATAAAATAATTAATTGATTACTTATTCAGAAAGTAAGTAATTACATTTTCACCTAACAATGACATCTGCGATGGCCCCGCCATACGATTTGGAGGCTACGCTGCTCGCCTTATTTGACGACATGATCGCTGCACTCAAAAGTAAACAATTGCTCATCACACGACCGACGCCTCCACCCAACCAGGTGCGGACTGGTGATATTCTGGCTAGTCTAGCAATCCTCCAGCAATTGGCACCTAGTGTCGTTCTCATTCAGAAAACCACACTGCTGCTATACATTGACTGGACAAAAATCGTCGATAAGACTCCTCTCACTCTCACAAAAATCGACATGGTTCTGAGCTGTCATCGGACATATGCGAATTATTCTTTACCACTTCAATCATTTAACGATCATGTTGCGGTCGCCTCTTCAATCATCTTTTCACACATGCTATGACCCGCAGACAACCTCCACATCATTCGTGACAATAGTGAGCAGGAAGAAGGCATGTCGCTCTTTGCCGTCCCCGCTACAACAAGACACTTCAAGGAGCTGTTTTAGGAGCCTGATGATAGACGGGCTTCGTTCAAGCTTGAGGACAGGCTTTATTTGAAGGTCAGGTGAAATGTTATGGGCCTCGGGCAATGAGCTTAGTTATTATTATATTTTAATGTCTTTTATTATTATAATTTTGTGTCTTGCCCTTCATCATTGATGTCAAGTCATTAAGATGTTATTAGTTAGGAGTTAGTCATTATGGAAGTTGTAGCCTATTTAAATACATGTTTTGTTTGTATGAGGGTATCCAAGAAGTAACCTGTTCCGTTGTCTTTTTTATGAGATATTGTAGCTCTCTCCGAGCACACCCCACCTAGGAAGTTGCGTTGCCGGCTCCACAGTATCCCCCGCCTCCTTCATCCCCGCCCCCGGCCATCCTCTGGTGACTACCGATGTTATGGCTCGGCCCATAACACAATATTTTACCGCATTTGTTTTCTTCACATCAAACAACAGTTTTCTTGCAATTAAAACATTAACCAAGGTGGCTTATCTTTCTGTATCCAATCATTGATCATGGTCACTTTGACTTTTGATTTATTATTATTTCTTTAGATGAAAACAAAGGTATAAAAAGCTATTACCTCACCATGATCTATAATATACCTACAGTATACCTTGGAGATAGTTCTTGTACAAATGGAGCAGTGTAGGTAGTTAAGGCCTTCGGCAACTCCATCACTTGTTAAGCCTCATGGGCAGGATATTGGAAAGCTATGCATTGATATTTGTTTCTTTTGATCAACGGATGGGTCTATTAATTACCACCTTATTTGCTTATTATTTCCAATTGCCACCTCAGAATGCTCGAGGAACTCAAATGTGTCTCTTACCTGCTCTTTGTAGTATTCAGAGGTGCTTGTCCTTCAAATTAGGCTTACTATATTCGTGATCTTCTTTTAACATAGTTAGGTGATCTTGTTACGGTTGCACATGCCGACGGGACACGCACACGCCGACGAGATACCATGGTGAGTCCGCACGTGGAGGGAGACGATGACGGGTCTATCTGGAGGAGGAGAGACCGAAGACGTGCTGCCAACATGATTATTTTATTTGCATGAGTTATGTTATTTTATTTGTGTACGCTTTATTATCCGCACTGCTTTTTGTTGTCCGCACCCCGCACTTATAAGGTGTTGTGTTGTTCTCTTTTTCATTATGCTTGGATGTATGGAATTTAAGATTTCTCCCTAGGTTTTCCTCTCGTTCCCTTCTCCTTCCTCTCCCTCACCTCCACTGACCCTTCCCGGATTCCTCTCCGGGATAGTATCAGATCCTGTCAATGCAATTTCATGATTACCTAAATGTTGTAAAATAAAGACTTGTATCATTCCCATTTTCTTCAACCTGCAATCTGCCTGATAAGGAAGGAGAAGGGAACGAGAGGAAAACCTAGGGAGAAATCCTAAATTCCACCTTATTAAGCCTCATGGGCAGGATATTGGAAAGCTATGCACTGATATTTGTTTCTTTTGATCAACGGATGGGTCTATTAATTACCACCTTATTTGCTTATTATTTCCAATTGCCACCTCAGAATGCTCGAGGAACTCAAATGTGTCTCTTACCTGCTCTTTGTAGTATTCGGAGGTGCTTGTCCTTCAAATTAGGCTTACTATATTCGTGATCTTCTTTTAACATAGTTAGGTGATCTTGTTACGGTTGCACATGCCGACGGGACACGTACACGCCGACGAGATACCATGGTGAGTCCGCACGTGGAGGGAGACGATGACGGGTCTATCTGGAGGAGGAGAGACCGAAGACGCGCTGCCAACATGATTATTTTATTTGCATGAGTTATGTTATTTTATTTGTGTACGCTTTATTATCCGCACTGCTTTTCGTTGTCCGCACCCCGCACCGATAAGGTGTTGTGTTGTTCTCTTTTTCATTATGCTTGGATGTATGGAATTTAGGATTTCTCCCTAGGTTTTCCTCTCGTTCCCTTCTCCTTCCTCTCCCTCACCTCCACTGACCCTTCCCGGATTCCTCTCCGGGATAGTATCAGATCCTGTCAATGCAATTTCATGATTACCTAAATGTTGTAAAATAAAGACTTGTATCATTCCCATTTTCTTCAACCTGCAATCTGCCTGATAAGGACAGAAATGATGGTTTTCTGTTTCATCCCCATTTTATTTTGCTTATTGTAATGATCCTGAAATATTTGATGGACGTTGATACTTTTGGGAGTTAACTTGTAGCTCTTGACACAATTTTCAAGTGTATTGAATCCTGCAAATGCATCTTAATCATTATGATATTAAAAACTATGGTCATGGGAGTGTTATCAATGATTTCATTTCAGGTGGCTGCTGTGTTTCGTAAATCATTGAGACTAACACATGAAGGTCGAAGAAAATTTGCATCAGGAAAAATAACTAACTTGATGACAACTGATGCAGAATCACTTCAGGTAACTCATGTGATTTAAACTTGAAATCTGATCTGGTGAAGTGCGATATCCTCTGCTGGAACTTCCCAAAAGCATTTAAGTCTGGCTTATGTTTGTCTTGCAAACTTTTCTAGCTCTGGACTTCCCAGTAGTTCAATGAAGTTTAGAGATTGTGAAAAGTAATTTATGGTATGATAAGGTAATTTTTTGTGTACTAATTATATTCTTCATAATTTCTATACAGCAAATCTGTCAGCAGCTTCATAATTTATGGTCAGCACCATTTCGCATTGTCATAGCCCTTGTGCTTCTCTACAGTGAGCTCGGTGTTGCTTCACTTGCGGGCTCTATTATTCTTGTTCTTATGTTCCCCTTGCAGGTAAAATTTTTGGTATTTATATGTCTAGAACTTAATTGCCATTTTAGCAATAATTTAACACTTTTTTGGGGCCAAATGGAAATGACGTGGGTTCTGTTATGCTCACACATTCGCCCAGGAGGACCCCCCTTGTCGGAACCACTGGTTCATGCATATAGAAGCCGCCATTATAAATTCACGGTGGAATATAATCTTTTGTAATTAATTAGTATGAATTAATTGGTTAGTATTAATTAGTGATTATTAATTAATATTGATTAATTAATTAAAGTAATTTTTATTTTCTTATTAAGAGTGCCCTCCCTCATCTATTTAAGAGGGGTATATGTGTTGGACATCTTTGGATCTCTTGGTTAAGGCTCTCTGTGACATAAGTTCTTTAGAGGATCCAATCTCCAAGAGTTGGCCGAAGTTTGACTTCAGATTGTTGTATGTGTGTTTGTTAAAGTTAATGTAATTTGCTTTGAGTTCATTCTCTCGCCTCATGATCGTAAAAAGTTTTTGTTCGTAATAATTGGTCCGACCTACTGTTTTTCTTCTGCGGTTCCGGTCACCGGATTTCCACTAGAGATTCCTTCGGATGCTGATAAGAAACCATCTGTCCTGGTCATGTCCTCCATCGCCACATCGGTCCATGAGAGCCTTGATCGACAAAACGCTATGCTCACAAACATTCTCATCATGGCGCTACATCTCGAGGTCAAAATTGAACAAATCGACGAGCTCGATCGAATCGCTGCAGCAGTACATCCCATTAGTTTACTGCCCTCACCATCACCGACAACCTGCACCTCTGTCATCACAGGCGCACGGGCTCTGGTCTTCTCACCATTTGCAGCCACAACCGCTCCGCCACATCCATCGACGTAGGCCACACATCCAGGTAATCGCGTACATAACAGGCTATCTCCGATGAGTTTTATCTCTCTGTAGATCTTCGGCCCTTTGTGCAGAAGTCCACCACTGTTGCCAGCATTAATGTACATTCAATGCTTCCACCTCTCCTCGACTTCCCTGCTGCCGACCTAGACTGACTCTCACTCGCCCCTCCATGCAACGAAGTCGTCAAGCGGACCTCCACATCGGGGTCCTTCGCCACTACTAACGAAAGGAATAGAGGCCATACACTTCAACAATTTATCCTGCCATAGTTCCTGTTATCCCCTACACCATCATTGTCGCAGTCATCGATGCCTCAACCCCATCCGTCGTCGTCCGTCTCACCTCGAACCAATTCCGACCCATTGCCGTGATGCTTCGTGCTTGTTCTCAGGATCTAGAGACGACGTTCTCTCTCATCTAGTTGCCATTATTCTCCCACCCATGCCACACGTTTCCACCCATGTCGTTCCTTGCAATCGCCAGTCCAATTCTGTATCCCTCACTTTATCTCTTCCTTGAAGCTCTGTTTTATCCTACCAAGCTACATAACATAAACATTAGCTATTTTTAATCCCATTCCAACATGCTTCTATTCTACGGACTAAAAGAGGCTCTGAGCAATTTCCTTTTTCAACCTACCTGCCACCTTGCCCCATTTCTTATCACGCTTCCCATTGTTTCTCCTTCTTGTAGCTTCTTCCTTTCCCAAGACACACAAAACCGACTTCAACTTTTCTTATCCTTATTTCTTGCAGCACCTCTCTACTGTTCACGCTACCTGACACAGTACTTAAGACCCTTCCTCTGTTGGCCTTCAACTTTATCCCTCCCTGCCCATCAATATTTTTTATTTTTCTCGCAACCATCGACATGGGCCCCACATCCAGGTCATCACCCACACACTCGCATACTCGGGGACCAACGGGCTATCCTCGATGGGTTTCATCTCTCTGTTGATTTTCATCCCTTCGTGCAGGGGTCATCCACCACAGCTACCAGCAAGAATGTACATTCAATACTTCCATTGATGTTTCTCCTAGACTTCCCTTCCGCTGACCTAGTCTGACTCTCACTCGCCCCTCCGAGCAATGAATTCATCAAGCGACCCTCCGCACCGGGGTCCTTTGCGGCTACTAACGACGTGAATAGAGGCCATACACTTCAATAATTTACCCCTCCACGATTCCTGCCATCTCCTACAACGCCATTGTCACAGACATCGATGCCTCGACCACAATCGTCGCCCGTCTCACTTCGAACCAATTCTGACCCATTGTCGTGATGCTTCGTGCTTGTTCTCAGGATCTAGAGATGTCATCCTCTCCCGTATCGTTGCCCTTATTTTCCCACCCACGCCACAGGCTTCCACCCATGTCGTTCCCTGCAATCGCCAGTCCAATTCCGTATCCCTCACTTTATCTCTTCTTTGAAGCTCTGTTTTTTCCTACCAAGCTATATAACTTAAACGTTAGCCTTTTTTAATCCCATTCCAGCATGCTCCTATTCTATGGACTAAAAGAGGCTCTGAGCAATTTCATTTTTCAAACTACCTGTTGTGTTGCCCCATTTCTTATCACGCTTCCCATTGTTTCTCCATCCTGTAGCTTCTTCCTTTCACAAGACCCACAAAATCATCTTCGACTTTTCTTATCCTGATTTCTTGCAGCACCTCTCTACTATTCACGCTACCTGCCACAATACTTAAGAGCCTACCTCTGTCGGCCTGCAACTTTATCTCTCCCTGCCCGTCAATATTTTTATTTTCCCACTCACGCTCCCCAGCCACTTAGGCTTCCACTCATGCCTATAACCCCAACTCCAACTCATGTTTGCTCTTGGAGCCTCCTACCTATGCCCAAAATTCCACCAACCTCTCTTCAAGCAACTTCTCTTACTCATCATTCTTCCTCCTCCGAACGGCATCCATGGCCATTTTTTTGACCCTGCTCGCTAATGATATTCTCAGACCCCAACAATAATTTGAAACTCGACCGTGAGGACAAATTCAATTTTTAAGGGTGATATAATGTTATACTCACGCATTAGCCTGAGCGAGATCCCATCGCTGGAACCACCGGAGCTCGCATATTGAAGTCGTCATGATAAATTCATGGTGCAAAATAATATCTTGTAATTAATCAGTATGAATTAATTTGTTATATTAAGTAAAGTAATTTGTATTTTCTTATTAAGAGTGTCCTCCCTCATCTATATAAGGGGGAGGGGTATGCGTGTTGGAAATTTTTGGAATCTCTTTGTTTAGGCTCTCTTGTTGGAAGCTCTCTGGAGAACCCATCCTCTGAGAGTAGGCCGAAGCTTGCCTTCAGATTGTATCATGTGTCTTTTTTAAAGTTAATGTAATTTATTTTTAATGTTCATTCTCTCGCCTCACGATCACAGGAAATTCTTGTTCGCAACAATTTCTCTCATTTTAGTGTCTTGTTTAGTTTAGGCATTTAGGCATGAATGTGATAAGTATTGATTTTGATGCTCATCGACATAAGTATACCTGGGATATAATTCTTTTTACATGGTATGCTAGTATGATTAGACTAGACAACTAGCTTGTAGAATTTTCGATCATTTTACTGTTACGGAACCAATGCCGATCAAGGAATCAGATTCATATTGGGGGAGGACTTACCAATGACGCAAAACGGATGCACAGGCATGAAGACCCGCACGCACGCAAGTTTCTGTCTTTGTGATAAATCCCTTTTATTTTCCACACATGTTTTAGATGTTTTATTTGCGCGTATTTGGTACCCACGTGTTTAAGCCCAAGTGGGGGCATGCTACTCTTTTGGTTCATATATCCATTTGGGGTAATTTGGAAGGCAAGCAAGAAAGTATCTCCTCACATCTCTCTCTCTCCCCTCTTCCATAACTCTCTCTCTCTCTCATCCCCTCTCTGGAGCCTACCGCCGAACCCGTCCCTTTTCCCCTTCCTTGAGCCCCGCGTCACCACCAAAACCCTCCTCTCGCTGCCATCCCTGGAGGAGTGCTTCCTTCCCCGTCGTTGCACGAGGTCACAGACCGGGGCACGTAACACATTGGTATCAGAGGGACCTCTGCACGTTAATCCTATCGCTGGGTCTCTCTCCCTGCATTTTCCGACTGTCGCGCCAATACTCGCCACACCGAACAGTCACGACATCTTGCTGCTTTCGCCGACGCCACTCCGTTCCCCTATGGCCGAACGCGAACTCTTCCAACATATCTTGAATCGTCTCGACCGCCTGGATACCCGTCTTGGGGAAGTCGAGGCGTCCCGCACCGCCAACCTCTCCACGGAGGTTCCTCCTTTGGACCTCCCGACAAGTCATTATTCCACCCCTGATAGCATCCACCCCGATGGTACCTCTGGCCACCGACCTGAGGGCAGTGGGTTTCCACGGTACGTCAAGATGGATTTTACAGTGGTCGATGACCGCAAAGATCCGCTATCATGGCTCACAAAATGGGAACTTTTCTTCTCCAACCAGCGCACCACCGACGACGATCGGCTAGGCCTTGCCTCCTACCCATCTTAACGGGGCCGCCCAACTTTGGTTTTCCCAACTGCAACACGAATGCCCTTATTTTCAATGGGACGAGTTCAAGACATCTTGCATGCTCAGCTTCGGCCCTTTGCTACGAGGCAACCCCTGGGGGGACCTCATCGCTCTCCGCCAAACCGGCCTGCTGGAAGACTATCTCAACGACTTTGAACTGCTACTCGCTCGAACATCCTCATTTCGGACTGATCAACAGATCCCTATCTTCACTGCTGGCCTATATGAGCTCCTCCACCTGGATGTGGAATTCCAAGACCCCCCGACCTCAATATAGCTATGAATGTAGGCCGCACATGCGAAAGGCGTTTCCTCTTGGACCGCCCTTATCTTCACCGTCGGGACCAGCCGTCTTATTCGCGGGGACACAAAACTCATCGCCAACAACACCCTCGACCAGAGCAGGCAAACTGTCAAAGCCACCATTCCGTCGCCGCCTGCCCCACTCAAAAATGACCAAACGACGAGTTAAAGGGCTCTGTTTCAACTGCAATGAATTGTTTGTGCAAGGCCACCATTGTAAACGACTTTTTTTTATTAAGGTGGACGACCCCTCCGATGACGACGATGACCCAGAAATGGAGGCACCAGAAATCTCTGTCCATGCCATTGCGGGCCCTCAAGGGGGCCATATGATCCAACTCCCCATCACCCTCGCGGGACAACCTCTCATCGCCCTTATAGATTCCGACAATACACACAACTTCAACCGCCACACAAAAGCTGCCCCACTCCGCCTGCCAATCCCAACCCGTCGCCAACTTTAGATCTCGGTCACGAATGGACATAGTGTGTCATGTCTGGGTCTATGCCGTCGGGTGTCCTTGATGGTTCACAACCATAACTTTGAGGTGGATCTCTTGGTCGTCGACCTTGAAGGCTTCGATGTCGTGTTGGGTGTTCGTTGGCTCCGCACCTTGGTCTCGATTACACGAGACTTCAACAACTTGACCATGCCAGTGGTATCACGGCATCGAGCGAGTTGAATGGCATGGTCTAGCCCTACCCATCAGCCCACAATCTACCTCCTACAGGGTCCAGATGTCATGTACCCTGGTCGGGCCGACCACTCATCACAGGATCTCCACATCTTTCTGCATGAATTTGGGGTCACTTTTACCATTTCAGCTATGCTACCACTGCATATGTCTCCTTTCGGGGCTGCCCCGGTGGTGGTGCGTCCATATCATTGCCCATCTCTCCAGAAAGATGAGATTGAACGACAATGCTCCTCCATGCTACTACAAGGGCTGATTCACCGGAGCATCTCTCCATTCTCATCCCCGACTTTCCTTGTTCATAAGAAGGATAACACATGGCGCTTCTGCGTCGGCTACCGGGAACTCAACGCCAAAACAGTTAAAGACAGATTTCAAGCAGCCCTCGTCTCCGCTCCGGTGTTACAACTACCTGATTTCCAGGAACCCTTTCATATTGAGTGCGATGCCTCGACATAGGGCTGCGAAGCGGTTCTCCAACAACATGGACACGCACTAGCTTATTTCAGCCGACGCACCGCTCTCCATCATCGCAAGCTACCCGCCAACAAGCAAGAGCTGATTGGCCTAGCCAAGGCTGTGCAACATTGGCTCCCGTACTTATGGGGATGTTCCTTCGTTGTGCGTACCAACCACTACAGTTTAAAGTATCTCTTGGAGCAGCGCTTGATGACGGTACCGTAACAACGTTGGGTGAGCAAATTGCTGGGGTTCGACTTCACCGCGGAATATAAGGCGAGTGATTTAAATCGTGCCGCAAATGCTCTATCACGGTGCCACTCTGATGGCACTGCCGCCCTCTGTGCGATCTTCAACCCTACAACCACTCTATTGGATTCTGTAGGAAATGGGTGCAGAAATCCGAATATCGAATGTCACAAACACAAGATGTTACAGAGGTTCACCCAAAACCGCTACTTGTATTCACCAGATTACAAAGGGCAAGGATCAAATCCGATCCTACCTCTTCTCCTCTCTTCTGGACAAGCGAAGAATACCTTCTGATCGATCTCAACGAGATACCTCGTATCGCCTCCGAATCCGCCGCCACAGACTGCAATGAATCCGTATCCCTAAATCGGGAAACAAACAACGTATATAAACGTCTGCCGGCAACCACGATCGTGCGGTCGACGATCGTCGATCGTCGAACCACAAAGCCGGTCGCGATCGTCGATCCAAAGAAAACCCATCTCGTTGCTGCTGGACCCCTGCCCGCTGTTCGGGAACCCCCGCTGTCGTGGGTCCCAGAGATGTCTCACACTTCGATTCCTCTAAGCTCACGTGGGCGAATGAGAAACAAGAGGACCGGAAGTGTTCCACAACCCCAACAGATTCCACCCAGGTGGACATACCCGCCTGGACGGTGCATCAAGAGCTCATTCTTTATAGCGTACGGGTCTATCTACCACCGGCGTCACCCTACATCATCTTCATCCTGGAAGACATCCATACTCGTGCCCATGAGGGTGTTCACAAAACCCTCCATTGCATCCGCGCCGAGTTCTATTGGAAAGTGCAACGCCACCACGTCCAAGATTTTATCGCCTAGTGCTCCACTAACCAGCAACAAAATCCGCCCACCTTCTACCCGCCGGCCTCTTGCAGCCTTTACCGGTGTCGACACAAATCTGGGCAGACGTTTCTATGGATTTCGTGGAAGGCCTCCCACACAGCAAGTGGAAATCTATACTGATGGTGGTCGTGGGCCACTTCTCTAAAGGTGCCCATTCTATTCCGTTGGCGCGCCCTCTAGTGGCCGAACATGTGGCCCAAGTTTTCTTCTCGGACATCTTCCGCCTGCATGGGTTGCCAGAAAGCATCGTGTCCGATCGAGACAAGATGTTCACAAGTCATTTCTAGAAGGAACTCTTCACCTTGAGCAAGATAACTTGGCTTTTTCCTCGGCATATCATCTACAGTTGGACGACCAAACAGAGGTTGTCAACCAGATAGTGGAGACGTACCTCCGCTGCTTAACGGGTGATCACCCCAAAACTGGGTCAAATGGCTTCCGTAAGTATAATACTGCTACAACACCTCATACCACTCGACCCTCCAGGCCACCCCGTTCCGATTGATCTATGGTCGCGATCCACCCCAGTTGCTCACCTACGGGCACGACCTAACCACATTATTCGCGGTCGACATGGAGCTTCTCGACCGTGACCGACTCCTAGCAACAACTCGAGACCACCTGCTTCGCGCTCAACACAGGATGGAGACCACGTACAATCGCGGTCACTGGGACGTCTCCTTCACCACCAATGAGTGGGTGTGGCTCAAACGTCGTCCATACCGACATCTATCACTGCGTACGAAGGACACCTTCAACAAATTGAGCTCGCGCTTCTACCGCCCGTTCCAAATCCTCAGGTGCATTGGCGAGGCCGCCTATCAGCTTCGCCTTCCGCCGACGACGCACATCCACGACGTATTCCACGTCTCCCAGCTCAAACGATTCATTGGCGAGCCCCCGACACACCCATCGTTGCCTTGCCCTCTCAGCTTGAGGGCAAGCTCTCTTCCGATGAGGAAGCAGATGTTACAGAACCAACGCCCATCAAGGAACCAGATCCATATTGGGGGCGAACTTACCAATGGCGCAAAACGGATGCACAGGCATGAAGACCCGCGCGCACATGAGCTTCTATCTTCGCCTTAAATCCCTTTTTTTCCGCACATGTTTTAGATGTTTTATTTGCGCGTATTTGGTGCCCACGTGTTTAAGCCATGTGGGGGGCATGCTACTCTCTTGGTTCATATACCCATGTGGGGTAACTTGGAAGGAAAGCAAGAGAGTATCACATCACATCTCTCTCTTTTTCTCATCCCCTCTTCAGTAATTTTCTCCCTCATCCCCTCTCTGGAGCCTACCACCGAACCCGTCCCTTTTCCCCTTTCCGGAGCCCTTTGCCACCGCCGAAATCCTCCTCTCGCCACCAGCCCTGGAGGAGTGCTTCCTTCCCCGTCGTTGCATGAGGTCGCAGACCCGGGCACCTAGGAAGCACCGGTACGGGTACGGGTACCGGATACGATACTACCCGGTACGGCGACACGACAAAAATAGAAAATAAGGATACGGGTACGTCATGATACATTATAACAAATATTTTATATATTTATATATCACAAGTGTAATAAATATTTTTCAAAACATCGAAACATCAAACATAAATCATAACTTGAAGTACAAGTTCACAAATCAATGAAACATAACATGAAGTTTTCAAACATTAAGCATTCGTAAATATTACAAAATTTAACATCTTATATGTTTAACCAAAAACGAAAATTAAACTTAAGTATACTTATCAGTCTTTTTTTTATTCTTCATTGTTGGAGATCAACATCTTCAATCTCCGGTTAATTTAGAGACAAGTTAACCGTTTGTTAATAACTTGCGTTGAATCAACACGTTCAATACATGTACTTGTAACAGAAACGTACCGATACCAGAAACATACTCGGTACAGATACACAATTTAATTGGACGTACCAACGCTTCTTAGCATAGAACCAACCTTTGTTTATTCTAGAAAAACATACTCCTATCACAATATGCAAAATGATGTGCTAAGTCCAAGTGTGTCCGCATAAGTGTATCCGTCGAGTATCGGGTACGTACCGGCACGGGATACGTATCCGGTACGGGTACGGTGCCTTCGGGGAATTCAATAAAATATGTTTTGTTAAGACAAGTATAAAATCTATGCTTGCATTTTAAAAAACTACTCTTATTATTTAAATGGTAATTCAATAAAATATTTGTCTCATCTGTTAGTTGTCTTTCCTCTATGTATATTTACCTACTCAAACACAAAATCTACTTTCCAACCATCAGAGATGTGCTTTGTTATTTACAGATTATTTTTGACAATTTGGAAATGCATACTAAATGGATACTCATATATAGTGCTAACCTTTGCTCCCATTTTCTTTTTTGTCAGACATTTGTGATTAGCAAAATGCAGAAATTAACCAAGGAGGGCTTACAACAGACAGACAAACGGATTGGTCTTATGAATGAAGTGTTAGCTGCAATGGATACTGTGAAGTATGCACTAGTCTTGCATACAGTCCATAGATATCCAGTAAATTAAATCAACACTTGTACACATTAAGACAACCTTTAAGCCCTTTGACATCACAGATTCTACTCCCACCACAATCATACAAACAAACTTCCACCCCCTAATATGTAATTCTACTATTTATTATACTTACTTTAAATGCCAACAGATGCTATGCATGGGAGGAAAGCTTCCAGGCTAAAATACAGAGCATTCGAAATGATGAGCTTTCCTGGTTTCGAAAAGCCCAGCTACTTGCATCGGTATTATTCTGAGTCAACATTCAGTTTTACCTTCAAAAGCATTCGCATCACTCTTTTGTCCAGTAAAACAAAGGTCATGATTCTGACTTTGATCTTTTGCAGTGCAACTCTTTTATTCTGAACAGCATTCCAGTTATTGTTACTGTGATATCTTTTGGGGTGTTCTCTCTCCTTGGAGGTGACCTGACACCGTCAAAAGCATTCACATCACTTTCTCTGTTTGCTGTTTTGCGTTTTCCACTATTCATGTTACCGAATTTGATTACACAGGTGGGCATCCTCCTTATTAAATCTGTAGTTATGATTATTCAAATTTATTTATTGCATTATAAGTTTTACTACTTGTAGTTAAATACGCTTCTTGAAGCATCTATTAATAAGATAAATTTCCGATAGTCTTTGTTTCTTAGGCACTTTCGCACTTGCAAACCCCCTCCCCCTCATGGAGACCACCAACTCTCGCATATGGAAGCCCCTTAAGTATTCATATGTGCGGATATAAATGGGCAATTAATTAGTATTTTGTAATTGGTTAGTATTAATTAATTACTCAATACTAATTAATTGCCAATTTATCGGCACATATGAATGTTTAAGGGGGCTTCCGTATGCGAGCATTGGTGGTCCCAATGAGGGCGAGGGGTTTTGTAAGGGCGAAGATGTGTAACATACTTGCTCATATCCTTTCCTTCATTTCAATTATATTGCGTATATACCAAGTTTTCAACATTTAATGGTTGTTCATATCCTGTGAACTTATTTGCTTGAAGATAAGCTTGTCTATTACAAAATGCTGAAGTCTTTGTGTTTGAGGGAAATGATTATCTTAATGCTCTAAACTATTTTCTTAGCACCTCGGGTTCTTAGGCTCAGTGATAATGAGAACTTTACCCTGGCATGTAATGTGGTAGCTATTATAGTGGAAGCAGCGGGGCCACTGGATGAGGACACGAGGGGGAGCACATGATGAGTCAATTCCGAAAGATCAGTGAAGACATCTTCGTAGATGGACTAAGAGGGAATCTATTTGGATGGTCCCTTTGTTGTATCTTTTTTCTCACCTTATCATTTTACTTTTAGGCATTTGGGCTAGAGACTATAAACATTGTATTATGTGAACTTTTCTTATCTTTATATCATCAATTTCAAGAGTCTAGTAATGAACCGTTTGAAGAGCTTCATTTTAGTTTCTATTCTATCTTTCTCATTTCCTCCGTCTCTCTCATTCTCTCCATTGGGTAACACTAGTCTAACATGCCCTCTTGTGCTCGTTGCCATGCAACCCCTGGCTACCAACCAATCCCCATTTTGCCAATCCATAAGTGCACATTGTGTCAATCAATCATCCCTCTCGGATTTCATGTTGGTTTTCCTCCATTAGTCATGTACAACTCTCGCTAGTCCTTTCCTGTTGTTTCCGATCGTTGACAATCTCATCTAGCTGACGCACACACAACTATCATGTTCCCATCCTTGGCCATCGCCGTCTTGTTTGGGACATTGATTCATCTATCGAACTCTCAATAGCGCTCAAAAAAATCACCAGACTTCCCCTTTTCTATAATAGGCTATTGATATGTGTATTTTGGGTCAATTCTTATCGGGACCCCGAAACCCATTACCGATCCCCCAATTATTTCTATCTGAATTGGGCTGCCAATATCCAGTATCTGCTTCCTGTTCCAACAATACTTGTTACTTTTTATGCATTCCCATCACCCGCTATGTGAGAGTTTAAAATATAAATAATTATTATTCCAACGAATCTAAATTACTACATAAAAGCTCCCCTCTTTATATAGAGTGGAGGAGGAATAACAATATACCCTTTGAGATGTGAGACTAAATACAAGGAGAAAAATACAATGAGTCCCTATGTGAGTTTTTAGTCTCGGGATTTAACATTACTCCTCAAGCTGGAGCATATATCGATCATTCCCAGTTTGACACAAATATTTAAAAAAGATGAAGGAATTGGTTTGGTGAAGATGTCTGTCAAGTCTTGTTCTGAAGAAACAAATAATGTGCAAATTTGACTTTTGATAGCTATCTCTCTACTGAATTGACAATCAACATCAATATGTTTTGTTCTTTCATGAAACACTGGATTTTAGATATGTAGATAACAATTTTATTATCACAAAATATTAGTAAGGGATAATCATAGATTTCTCCCAAGTTTTGTAAAAGTATTCTCAACCACTTCAATTCACAAACAGTCTGTGCCATATTTCTGTATTCAAGTTCAACACTTGACTTGTCGCCTCTCAGCTAGTATGGCTCAATTTTCTTCGTTTGGAACTTGTAATTCAGACAACTCAAGCTACTCTTTGCTGCGACAACAATAATGCAATTCAGATTGGTGAAAATCCAGTCTTCCATGAAAGAACTACATATTGAAATTGATTGTCACTTCATTAGGGGCAAAGTAAAAGAAAGGAAAGCATTCCTCCAACACCATCTAGAAAAAGGTCGTTGATTTTCTTACAAAGCCTCTTCCCCAAAGTCCCTTTATATACTTTACATCCAAGTTAGACATGATCAATCTCTATATTCCATCTTGTAACAACCTCCCCAGTCCACGACTTGAAAGAACGACCGCCGACACCCCTAGCATCGAGCTCAAAATGGTTCAGCCTCAACATGTGTGCAAACCATGCACCCCAACCCCTCTTCAGGCCTGCAGACGGGTTGTTGGAGGTTGCAACCTCACTTTGATGAGGGAAAGTCAAGTTAAGCGCCCCTACGAGGACTTCCCAGGAGGTCACCCATCCCAGGACTACTCCAACCCGAGCACGCTTAACTATGAAGTACTTTCGCATCTCATCACCAATTGAACTCAACCCGTCTCAACAAAAGTCAGAGTGCGCTACGGGCGAGCCGTGATGTCACAGGAATGAGCGAAAAGAAAACCATGTTTGCTAAGGCAGATACAGAGATACTGATAATAGATTTAAAATAATTACTTTTAAGTAAAAACAGTTTGATTTTTATGCGGAAGCTTTTATAGTTTAAAACAGTAAGAATTTTAAATGTACATGTATTTTGTAAAGTTCATATTTTTTAGGGAACTGCTACAGATTTCATGCAATTACAATTCAAAAGAGAATGAACATGCAAATGATGCTAAATTCTAGTACATATAATACTTATCCTAGCAGTTGTTCATGATTTACTGATCATATTTATTACATAAAAGAAACGTCTGACAGTACAAGAAATGAAACATAAACATAGAACCTGACACGACAGGAAGATCAATCTCTAAAAACATAAGCTTGACGCAAAACGGGCTCAGGAACTCGACGACACAACACGAACACTAAGGTAATTTTAAAACAAAAAATAAAAGCCTCAGAATATTGAAATAACTAGCTGAGCAAAGTAAAGTACAGAACAGTAGAAATAAAAATATACAAGTACCAGTTTTCATGAAGCGAAGCTAACAAAACAAACAACTAAAATGAGTCAATAGAAATAACTAGAATCAAGAGACTTCTCCGGAGAATAATATATATTTGATCATACAATATCATAAGTTGTAATCATTGAAGAGTGTAGGTGGTTTCTTGTGGGTGCGCATGATTCACACTCAGTACAAAGACAAGTCTTATCAGAAAAACTTCCTACTTGTTGTGGCCGTTGTCACGACCCAGGCCCGACTCAAGGAGGCTTAGTGGGTCCCAACTGGCACCGTGAAGGCTGCAACCCAAGTGACCCCAACACATTTCAATGTTTGCTTATGATATTATGAGTTACATGATTCATACTTTAGTGATTTTAACAGAAACAAAAATATTTAAAGTGAAAGATCAGATCAAGAATAAGCTTAATTCAGGCCTTGCAACCAAAGAGACATAAGAAACCAGATTCGACGACACAGAAGAAACCAAACAGTGAGTTTTGAATCTTGCGGGTTCGAGGGATTAATGTTTCATCTTCAAGAAGATTTTTCGAGTATATAACAGAGGTAAGTTGAAATGTATCAGATCGAGAGATATCAAGTCTCATCTAGGTTAAATCATCATTTGACACAAGTATTTTTCAAGTAAAAAAAATGTGTTACGAGCATGATATATCAAAACACCAATCACATACTTGCTAACCCGAATTCGTTATAATTATTATCGTGACAATGTTGCTGTGATTAACGCGCTATGATTTTTCAAATTATTCATCAAATGAGATGCAAATCATCTAATTGAATATCAAATTAACTATCATTCACTAACTCGTCTCCCAATTATCTAAATATCATCATTTACATTCACAACTCGTGCTATTCCAATCGCGTGAACCTCAAACTAATAACAAATCTATTTAGGGATTAAAGGTCTAAATTTATTTGACGAAACAAGAAATCAAGGGTGAATTCATATAAACATAAGATCTGACAAGTCAATTAAGTTCAATGTTTGCAAGAGAGAAATGATCTCTACTTGCCTGAAAGAGGCTGAATTTGATGGAGGCGGGCAAGTGACGCTAGCAATGACAGGAACTCTACTGGACCTGTTCAGGAACAATCACAGAAAATATTTGATAATTAGACATGACAAAAATCCAATACGCTAGCACAGACAATGGTTCAAAACATAACTAGATCAAGAGCGGGTTAAGAGATTTACCTCGCTCAAGAGTGAGGGGAGAAGAGACACCACGCAGAGACGAAGACTTGGCGGCGCTCGGCTAGGGGAAACCCTAAATCGGAGAGGGCTTCCTTCACAAACCGTCAATTGAAGCGATGAACGACGCCGAAAATCACAAATACCTAAAGGTTAGACGATTACGATATGGGCAAAAATCATAAATCACAAATGTACGCAAATTAGGGCACAAATAAATCACTAGGGTTACAGAAAAATCTGAATAAGGGAAATAGATGAAGATTCTTACCAATAGGAACCAAATCGGAGCCCACAACATAGAGGAAGAAAACCCTAGGCATTTTCTTGAAATCCACGACTAAATCGACGAAGAAGAGGGGGAGGTTGCTGCCGGCCACTAGGAGGAAATGCCTGTCAGAGAGAGGAGGAAAGGGACCGCCAGCCCTAGGAGAGGAAGAGACTGCCTACCAAAGCAAGGGGGAAGGTTGGTGTCGTCAGCCTGAGGGAGAAGAAGTATCAGAGCTATCAGGCCTTGCAAAGAAGGAGGTGAAGCAGTCTGCCATGGCAGGAGGAAGAGATGCCGACCACGGGAGGAGGAGAGGAGGAGCAGGCGGCGACCTGAGACGGAGGAGGAGAAGCTGCTGGCGGCGAGCAGGAGGCACGAGATCGGGAGTCGACGCTGGAGGAAAACACAGCTGGGACTTGCGGGAGTTGGGTTTGCGGAAAGCCCTAGGCCGACGGGTTACGGGATCGGGGGAAATAAGAGGGGCTGGCTCGGTTTTGGAGGAGAGGAAACCTAAGGCCCTAATTACAAAATTGCCATTATGGTATAAAATTTTAAACTTTTTTTTGTTTAAAAATACGGGTTGTTACACATCTTGCGAGGTAGTGTTGAAGCCCAATGAAGAAGGCCCATTCTCAAGACCCACTGTTACTTTATTCAGTTGATAGAGCAAAATAATAATAATCCATGAAAAGATCCCTTTACTCATACATATATTTGAGTAAACAGCATCCTGATGTTTGATCATGGGAGCATGCATTTATCTACTCATGATTCTTATAACATAAGTAATGCCAGGAAGGGTGTGAGATAGGTATAAGAGCCTCCCAACCAATCTCTGATAACTCGAGGCATCAGTACAGTCGTTGTCACTGTCTTCATCAATCCTACGATTCTCCTCCATAAGAGTGTTAGCTGGAACACAAACGAGCATATCAGTCTCTTTTAACAGATCCAAAATATATTTTTGTTGAGAGATGAGATACCTTTGTTTGATCAGGTCTCTTTAATTCCTAAGAAGTAACGTAATCTTTATAAGTCTTTTACTTCACACTCAGTAAACAGAAGAGCCTTTAAATTTGAAATTTCCTCTGAGTCATCGCCGGTAATCACACTGTCATCAATGTAGACAATAAGTGTCATAATTTTTTTCGCATTTTTCTTGATAAATAAAGTGTGATCAGACTGTCATGTTGCTGTTTGTAGCCAAATTTGATCATGACCTTAAGAAACCTGCCAAGCCAAGCCCTGAGAAACTGTTTCAGGCCACAATGACTTTCTTAAGAGACAAACAAGTTTTTCTTATTTGTTCTTCACAAATCCAGGATGGAATGCCATGTACACTTCTTCATCAAGTTCATCATGTAGAAAGACATATTTAATGTTCAGTTGGTGAAGATCCCAACCCAAGAAAGCAACACAAGATAGAAGAATACGAACGGTGACCATCTTTGCTACATGAACAAAGGTCTCCTGGTAGTCGACTCTCTGAGTCTAGGTGTATCCTCGAGCTACGAGGCGAGCCTTGTAACTCTTAACTTTACCATCCTAGTTTTGCTTAATAGAGAAGACCCACCTTGAACCAATGAGTTTCTTGTTAGGAGAAACTAAGGAAGGGGAGAGACATCCCATGTGTGATTCTTGTCCATGACAGACATTTCCTCCTCCATCGCTTGTGCCCATACCGGAATGCTCACAGCCTCCTGCCACATCTTTGGAATTGCAATCGAAGACAAAGTAGATATAAAGCCCTGATGAGCCCTAAGTGATTATATGCAACATGGTTAGAAATAGGGTGTTGCGTACACACAAGTTACAAGTTACCTTTTTGCAATGCAAGTGGACATGTAGATTATCACAAAAATCCGAGTCCAATGCAGGAACCATTAGCGGGAAAACGACGGTGGTTGTTTACCTATTTGATGACGATGATATACATGAGGAATATGAGGGATGAGAGAAGGACAAAGGGAAAGCTATAAGATACGTAGGGAATGTAGGCGACATAAAATGAGTAGCTATGGTGGAGGAAATGCTAGTAGGAGGAATCAGAGGGAGAGGAATAGTAGAATCAGAATCTATGTCATCATTATCCCCCAGACAAGTGGAGTGAGTCGAATCCAGGTAATAGTATTCCTCCTCGCGGAAAGTAACATCCATGTTATAGAAAACTCGTCGGGAAGGAGGGTGATAACACCGATACCATTTTGTTGTGGCAGAGTAGCCAATAAAGACACAACAAAGAGCCCGAGGGTCAAGTTTGTGATGATGAGGCTGATGTATATGAACAAAACATACACAACCAAAGACATGAGGTAGAAGATGAGAATTATGAACAACAAAAGTAGTGGAGAGACGGGCTAGAGGAATAACATAATCTAGAACCTGTGAAGGCAGACGATTGATAAGATGAGCATCAGTTAAGATAACATCACCCCCATAAGATTTTGGAAGGTGCATGGTGGTGAGAAGGCACCAAAAAAGAGGGAATATGTAGGACAAAAGAAAGGGAAATTGAGGGAGAACTAAAAATGTGGCCTTTCCCGCAATGGGGGAGAAGGTGTCGTTTACCGAGATAACCTTGTCCTTACCGGACAAGGGGGTGTACGAAACAAAACCTATAGAGGATCCCGTCATGTGATCGGTGACGCTCAAGTCAATGATTCACTCAGACGGAGGAGTCGTGATATCATTAGCACTGGGCATAGAGGCAGTATCAAAGGAAATATAAGTACCGGGGGTAGCGTTCGTCTGGGAAGACAATATCCAATTCATGCTCGGTAAAATGTCCCAGGGTTGACAATCGTCATAGACTTTCGTGGAGTAGGCAATATAATGAGATCGAGAACTACTCTGTCGCCCCCCCACAGCCACAGTAATCACAAGTAGGAACAATATTGGTGAGGTTAGCGCTATCCCAACCAACACTAGTAAAGGCAGAGCGATCAGTAGGTGCAGTAGTACTGAGGGACTTACAACGGTCATCATTGCCAATAACCATACCGAATGCCTCCCGAAGAGGTGGGAGAGGGGATCATTGAAGAATATTAGTCAGAACCGTATCCAATTTCATGTTCAAACCAACAAAAAACATGTAGACAAAAACATTCCTCCTTTTTCTGCAACAAGACTGCATCGGCAGTACGGGCGGGGGTAAACTGTTCAAAGTAATCCATTTCCTGAGAGAGACCTTCGAACTCAGAGAAGTAAGTGGACACCGTCATGGATCCTTAACGCAACTCCAGAATAAGACGCACAAGCTTGTAAATTTGGGTGGAATTTCCGATCTAAGAGTATGTTTCGCGTGTCCGAGTCCAAATCCCATGGGTAGAGTCCATCAACATATAACTCTGGTATACCTTAGGAGACATAGAATGGAGGAGCCACGAGACAACAAGGGAATTTTCAGAATCCCAATGCTTCAAAGTAGAATCATCCTTAGAAGGTGTCATGACCGTCCCATCTATATATTTGAACATCTGGTGACTGCGAATTATATGTTGGGTTGCATGGGACCATTCAAGGTATTCGTCCCATCCGGAGGCACAACGGTTATCTTCAAAGAGCCAGTGTGGCCATGATCCGTTGATGGTCACTCATCTGTGGTGTCAAAACACTTGGCGAGGTGGCAGAAGAATCAACCATGATGGACTATATGGAGCCAGATCTGTATCGACAAGAAATGTCAGAAGACAGTGGAAATAGCCATGGCAGGAAGCCGCCTGGAGCAAGAAGTAATCGACACTGTAGAAGTAGTCAACCCTGTAGAAGCAGTCGACCTCTGGGGAAGCAGGCATTTCTAGATCCGGAAGCAGTTGGGAGATGCAATCGCTTTGGAAGATGGAGACAGACTCTTGGGGGCTATGCCGATGAAGACGACGAAGCAGGCAAGAGTTGCGTCGATGAAGCAGGCGAAGACAAATGTTGAAGACGATGAGGAGCACTCTGACACAAGCAGCAGAAGGATGAAGCGTCGACAGTGAGTCGGCACACGTCACAAGGAGGGGTGGCGATTTCCTTCAGCGCGCACATCTGCCAACGTGAGAGCCACTGATCAACATCGTGAGGACCAAACCAGCGGATGTGAGGAACGGAGGCAGGCTGGCAAGAGAGTGAACGAGAGGTTTCAGCAGCGAGAGATTAGGGTTACTAGCTCTGATACCAAGTTGAAAGAGCAAAGTAATAATAAATCATGAAAAGATCCCTTTACATGTACACATATTTAAGTAAGGGAGGACAGAAAGACTTAAAAAATCCTGAATGGATAATACACGCTAAACAACGACTTGACGAAACTATTTAATTACAACTTATTCTATTATATAAATTTGTCCCACATTGTCTAGAATAGTATATGTTTCGTTCTTGTACCTATAAATGTACAAGTATTCTCCTTAATAAATATGAGATTACCGTTTGTTCAACATACGTATGAGCCCTTTTCATCGTGTCTAATTCTTGTGAGCTTAAAGAGGATATGTGACGTAGGATAACATGAAGGTAGTGAGGTAATTATGATCTAATGAAACTTTAATGTATGAATGTGAGTGTGGTAGTGAGTGAGGATCCTAAAATGATGTGATGCTCATGTCCGACAAATAAAATAACAATGACCACTGAAATTAATAAGAGAATTACAAACATTCACAAGTGAAAACAGAGGATTAGATAAGAAAATAAGTATTAGTTGAATTACAACATAGAGTGCTTCCACGAAATTCTCGGCAAATACGCCTTTTCAATATTATGATAATTTGACAAACTCATATGAATTTAGATTCCTCATAATATGTATCTTCATCCAAATAATAAACAAAGAACAATAGTAACTTGCACTTAGAGGTTATATAAGCAATTAAGACCAAACGATGGAATTTGCTGCAGTTGTAGACTTGGGCAGTAAATGTGAGGCGGTTGTGAATCTGAATTCTGGATTTCCTGCACTAATTTTGGTCCTGGAGGTAAGGAATGTTGGAGGATGACTGCCGGTTTGGGAAACACCAAGGGTGATAATTGAATGTAAGCCTGGAGGGTTGGATTGCGGGGACTGGTCGGACCAGAGGTGCGGCCCGCCTGGGTCAGCCACTGACTGGGCTGGAGTGCTGTTGGCAGTCGTGTTCTGGGCCCAGGGATGCTGGAATTCTGCAGGAGAACTGTCTTAGGCTGGATCAGAAGTTGGGGCAGCAATCGGCATCACCAATGCCTTGGACAGAGACTGGAACACCAGGGAGGGCTAGCACAGAGGTAACTGTCAGCTTTGCTGGCCGGAAGGGAGGATTAGGGGGGAAATCAGTGGAAGAGTGGTCGACCAGGCCTGGAACAGGGGGTGGCGCTCACTTGGAGAGTGGATCCCCAACGATATGCTTAGTGCCTTTGAATCATACATTCAAGTTGGTATGATAAGTCCTCTGCTAGCAAGCACGTTAATGTTAATCTCAAATAATGTGCCTTTATACATACCTGCACCCATGTTTATTCGGGATATTTAAGATGAGATAACCCGATGATGCTAAACAGAGTCCGTGGGTTGTGGTTTAAGTTTGGTAGCATATCCTACTAACGACAAAACAATGGGATCTTTCTTCAGCACTTCCATTTTCCTCCATACCCCCAAACCACCACCACTAACCAAACTTAAATTTCTGAGCCAAATGACCTGCCCATATGAAGTTTCGGCCTCTTATCTATGTAAACTGTAGAAAACCAAGGGCCAGCCTTGTATATACTTCTTCGTGTGTAAAATACAAGAAAGAATACAAATATATAGGAGAAGAGAGGGAGAAAGAATCCTATACAGGAGATGTGGGACTAAATGAGAAAGGAGAAATGTGCCTATAAATGGGTCTTTACATTGTTTTCCTCTACATTATCTAACACTCCCCCGCAAGCTGGAGCGTATAAGTCATATGCACCAAGCTTGGACAAGAACTGGTAGTACAACTTGCAAGGCAACGCCTTGGTAAGAATATCAGCAACTTGTCCAGAGGCAGGAACATGTTCAAGCTTTAGCTCCTTTGCTTGAACCTTTTCTCGAACAAAGTGACAATCAACCTCAATATGTTAGTCCTCTCATGGAACACAGGATTCTTTGCAATGTGTATCGCAGCTTGATTGTTACAGAACAGTGTTGAAGGTGAGGATAATTTTACTCCCAAGTCCATTAAAAGACTTTCAAGCCAGGTTATTTTAGATGTAACAACCTCCATCACATGGTACTCGGCCTCAGCAGACGAGCGGGCGACCACCGTCTGCTTCTTACTCCACCATGTGATAAGATTTCCTCCAAAGTATGTACAGAACCCAGTAGTTGAAAGTCGATCATCCAATGAGCCCGCATAATCCACATCCGAGTATGCAATAAGAGAAAGGGAGGAAGACTGTTTGTACACAAGTGTTATCCCAGGGGAAGTCTCTAGATACCTAAGGATGCGTTCCACTGCCTGGAGGTGAGAGACCCATGGGGTATGCATAAACCGGCTGACCACACCAACCGCAAATGATATGTCAGGTCTTGTAACTGTTAGGTATATCGGTTTTCCCACAAGACGATGATAGTATTCCGGGTTGGGAAGAAGAGAATCATTCTCAGATCCCTGAGCACACATGTGGTTGACTTCCATCGTAGTTTCCGCAGGTTTACAACCCGAGAGGTCAACATCTTGTAGAAGGTCAATAAAGTACTTACGCTGGGATAAGACAAAGCCATACGGTTGTCGTGCTACTTCTAGTCCAAGAAAATAGCGAAGATTGCCCAAATCTTTGATTTGAAAGATAGAGCTTAAATGTTGCTTCATATGGTGTATCCCAGCCGAGTCATCACCAGTGATAAGAATATCGTCCACATAGACCAGAAGTATGATAGTCCCAGTTGATTGGTGACGAGTAAAGAGAGAGGAATCTGCCGAGCTTTGCTTGAAGCCAACCTCACGAACGACCTTGCTGAACTTCCCAAACCACGCCCGTGGAGATTGTTTGAGACCATAATTAGACTTGCAAAGTAGATAGACCCGAGACTCCCCTGTGGTCTCAAACCCGGGAGGTTGATGCATATACACTGTCTCAAGAAGATCGTCATTCAAGAACGCATTCTTGACATCTAGCTGATGGAGAGTCCACTGGCGATGAATAACTAAGAAGAGAAGGACCCGAACCGAATTCAATTTTGCGACCGGGGAGAAAGTTTCCTCATAATCAAGGCCGTACTGTTGGGTAAAGCCCCGGGCCACAAGCCGAGTCTTTAAGCGATCAACTATCCCATCTGCGACATGTTTGATAGTGAAGATCCACTTGCAGCTAACACAACTATGACCCTGAGGAAGATGCACAAGATCCAAAGTGTGATTACCCCACAGAGCCGTCATTTCGTCATCTATGACGACACGCCACCGCGGATGTTGGAGAGCTTCCTGCACAGAGTTAGGTACAAAAATATAGGAGAGAGAGAGCAAAGGATCGAAGAGGTGGAGATAGCCGGTGTACAGAGACATAATTGGCCATGAGATGTGCCGTCGAAGAGGATGCCAGATCAATAGGCCGCGAGATCACACCGGTAGAGGGAAGTTGCTGCAGGGCATCTGGACGTGGAGGACTACGAGTGTACACTTGAATAACGGGGGGTTGAAGGGGACAGTTGGTGGTGGGATGTTTGGAGTGATAGGAGATTTGGACTGGTGGGGTAGGGGGTAGGTAGAAGTGGTGGTAATGGAGATGTTACAGGTACGGAGGGCCGAGGTAGAGGAGGAAGAAGGGGATCAGAGGGACTGGTGTGATATGGTTGATCTTCATGGAAGGAGACATCAGCAGACACAACTGTCTTACCAGTGGTAGGATCAAAGCAGACATACCCCTTCTGAGTGCGAGAGTAGCCAACAAACATCGTCTTGGTAGCCCGAGGGGCTAGCTTGTCAGTGGAGGGACCGAGGTGATGGACATAACAGTTACAACCAAACACACGAGGTGTGAGAGAGAAGAGAGTCGTGGATGGATAAAGGAGAGTAATGTGGGCCACAAAGTTGAGGACGGATGATGACATGCGATTAATGAGGTGACAAGCTGTAGAAATGATAAAGTTCTAATAAAGAGGAGGAACCTGCATTCAGATCATAAGAGATTGAGCCACATCAAGGAGGTGGCGATTCTTCCGTTTCGCTATGCTACTCTGTTGGGGGGTATAGACACATGAAGTCTGATGGAGAATACCGAATTCAGCGCAGAGATTGGATAAGGTGCGACCAGTGTACTCGCGAGCATTGTCTGTACGAATTGTTTTGACACAAGTAGAAAATTGAGTGCGCGTTTCTGTAAGAAACATGCAGAACGTAGTTGCGAGTTCGGTTCGATCGCGAAATAAATACAACCAGGTAACTCGCGAGTAATCGTCGATAAATGTAACCAAAATATTTGTAACCAAAAACACTAGGGACCTTATAGGGCCCATGGATATCAGAATGTATTAAAGATAAAGGAGCATCGCTCTGAGTACATGAAGAGGGAAAGATACACGGTGTTTCTTGCCGAAAATACAAGATTCACAAAAAAACTCTTGGAGAGAAACAGTAGGAAGAGCTTTCTTGAGAATCAGACGGGGGGCATGACCCAGACGACGATGCCAATCAGTTGTGGAGACAGTGGTGAGAGTAGTGGGAGAAATGTCGAGGGGATACAGCCCGTTGGACAGTCGCCCTCTACTAAGTATAGTCCGCATTTGTTGATCCTGCACAACAAATGAAGAGCGTGAGAAAATAACGCAACAATCAATATCTTGTGTAGGACGCCTGACAGAAAGGAGATTAAACGGAGAGCCCAGAACATGATGAACCGAATATAAGGAGAGGGAAGGAGTAAGAGGGAGATTGACAGTGCCAGAAATCGGGATCGTGTTACCATTAGCCGCAGTGATGTTCTTGGGGTAAGGAGTATCTAAATATCGAGCCAACCGCTGTGGAGAGAGATGATGTGTAACACCCGAGTCCACAATCCAGTGATGGATGTGTGAGGAAAGATATACCTTCATTGGAGATCGAG
Source organism: Platanthera guangdongensis (assembly GCA_039583875.1). Lineage (NCBI taxonomy): Eukaryota > Viridiplantae > Streptophyta > Magnoliopsida > Asparagales > Orchidaceae > Platanthera > Platanthera guangdongensis. Next base: position 161,459,561 of record CM077165.1, on the reverse strand, counting down.
GCAATGGAGCCAGAGAAGCGACTAACGACGCCTTGAAGCTGTTGGCGTTGAGCCCGTAACGCAGCAATATCATCACTAGTTGTGGAGGGAGGTGCTGGAGCTACTGTTGCAGTAAGATAAGGAGGCATGCCATGTTTGCAGTAACAGGTGACCTCCAAATGACCATCCCTGCCGCAGTAAGAGCACTTAAAGAGGGTTAGACCACCACGACCGCGTCCCCGAGGCTGGCGACCACCACGAGCCTGTGGACCACGAGTAGATGGAGCGAGAGTGGCCACGGGCTGCTGAAGCAGAGCGGGAGACGAAGTCGGGACATCCGGAGGTGGAGTAACCTTGAGGAGCATTGAGCACACATCTGAGAGGGATGAAGTAACAGCGGATTATAGAACATGAGCGCGGACACTATGAAGATGTGGGGGGACATGCACCATCATCATAGCAATCCCGACTGCCTCCTTCTGTTGCCGTTGAGTCACCAAGTCCGTAGTGGGAGGCTGATGCTGGATTCAAGCCTCAACAAGAGTTTTAGCACGCGCAACAAATGAGGTAATATCTCCGGTAACTCCAGCGTTAAGGGACTGAAGGTCAGAAAAAATGTCAAACAAGTGCTGAAGACTGCCCTTACTAGAATAGAGGGAATGAAGATCAGTCCACATAGCATGAGCGGTCTCATGGTACATAGCCATACGATAGGGCTCAGTGTCCAGAGAATTGGGAAGCCAAGATTGAACGCGTCCGTCGTCACGGATCCACTCATCAGCATGTGCAGTGGGTGGTGTCTTGGTAAGATGATGAAGCAGACCTTTAGTTTGTAGTACATACCGTACGGAGTGCACCCATTCCACAAAGTTTTATTTTCCACGAAGAGAAATAGTGGTAATGCGCAGCTCATCCCGAAGCTCGGAAGGAGAAGTACGAGGATAGCCTGGGGGAGGAGTAGAATCAACAACAGTGGTGAAATCAGAAGGCATGTCCCTGGGCGGCTAGGCACACTAACCGGGCGGTTAGCAGCACGTGGTTAGCCGGTTAGCACCAGCGGATAGAGACGAAGCCGCAGCTAGCAGAAACCGCGGGAGAGGCGAAGCCGCATCGAGGAGAAGCAGCCGCTGCGGGTAGAGGAAGCCGCTGAGAGAAGAGATAGTCGTCGCGAGCAGAATAAGTCGCTGCGAGTAGACAAGGTCGCCGCGAGTAGAAGAAGCTGTTGCGGTTAGATAAATCCGCGACGAGAAGAGGAGGCCGCCACAGGTAAAGGAAGTCGCCGCGGGAAAGCAGGTAGAGACTAGAAGAGGTCGTTGGAAAAACTGAGGAAGCTGGCAGCGAGAAAAAGCGGGTAAAAAGGTAGTCGCCACAGAGAGAACAAGAAGACAACCCGAGACGGTTAGACTGACCAGCAGACCCGAAGAGCAGACCGCGCGGTTACACCAAGGGAAAGCAGTAGCAGACAGTGCGGGTTAGAAATAGACCGCACCCAAGCGGAGTCCGAGCGGTTAGGAGCAGACCGCAGCGGTAAGGAGAAGAAGGGAGAGACCGCAGCGAATAGAAAAACTAACCGAACTGAGGTGAGGTCCACGAGCCAGAGAGAGGAAGACTATATAAAAGGGTGATGTGATCCAAGATGGGGTGTAGTTTTTAAAACAAAGTAAAATGCGATCTTTTAAAAATAATTTGGCGCGAGAGGATTCACGTGCTATTTTCTAATGAAATAAACGGTCAAGGCGCCGCACACGATCGTAAACGCTGCCACACGTGCATGATAACATCACAAATACTAAATCCACATGCATAGCTAACAAGTGGGTGGCAACACAAATATGAAAATGACGGCAATTAGGGGATTAAGAAAACTATGGCAAGCTCATAATAATCAACTACTCATTTATAATATAGACATTAAAATTTACTAAAGATTGCAAGTGAGGAAGATTAGAGGTATACCATAGGGCTCGGGTTCGGGCACGATTGCACCAAACAGAGGCCGAAGGGAAGAGAAGGTGGCTGGGAGCTCGAAGGTTTGCTGGAGGAAGCTGAATCCGCCGGAGGAGGGAGCTGGGGCCGTCGACAGTGCCCATAGAAGGCTCGGACGGGCTCGACGGCGGCGGAAATGGCGGTGACTGTCGTTGAAGATTCACTAGAAGCAGGCCGGAGCTCTGGAAGTAGCAGTGGGTGTTGGAACAGGGTGTTGGGTCGACGGGAAGTGGGGGAAATCTCCGGAGTTTCCCAGATCCCGCCGGAGGGGGGTGCCAGGGAGGTTGACGGCGCCCTAAGAGAGCTTTGGCGCCGTCGTCGATGGCAGACGGAGCGTCGGGAGAAGGCTTAGTCGAAGAAGAAGGTGCGCCGGAAGGGTAGAGCAGCTGGAAGTACTTGCGGGATTCACCGTCGACGCAAGGCGTGGAAGGAGAGGCGGCTTCAGAAGATTGTTCGACAAGAGGAGATGAACGCGGGAGATGGCTTCGTCGGGGGAGAGAGCCGTTGGCAGGTGCGGCTGGGGAGGAAACTGAATCAGAGAGAAAAATTCTCGGTTCAGTTTCGTTTTTTCCAAGCCGGGTATAATAGTGGGAGGGGTTGGCTTTTATAAGCTAAGGTTAGAGTTTAACATTTGGAAAACTTTGGGCTATTGGCACACCATGGAATTGGTTTGATGTTTAGAGGGCTTTGAGAATGGGCTGAATAGGCTCACTCAAGTGGGAGATTTCAAAACTTATAAATGTTTAAAATAAAATAGTTAATTAGATTAAAGCCCGCCCTAAGCTAACCTATTTCCTAAATACCAGACCTATGCATTTAGGGTCTCGTTGGCCGGTCACACCAACGAGCCAAACAAAATTGCGCGAACAACATGCACGATACAAAAATAAAACCCAAACACTCATAACACGCGCAATACAACTCTACTCTACAAAACACCCCAAAAATAATGCGCAAAAGCGTGCGCTACAAAAGTAAGAAAAACATGTGCGATAATAAAAATAATAACGACGCGACGCGGGTTGCATCAAAGGGGGAAGAGAGGTGGATCCACGGGAGATGAGGAGGCGGGTAGAGTGGAGAGAAGCCGCAACAACAAGCGGTAAGGAGGATAACCAAGCCACCACAGTCAAAAAGGGAATCCGGGCGGACAGAGAAGCCGAACGGTTAGAGACAGGCCGGACCGGGTGTTAAAACCGGAAACCGGCCTCTTGTGGAGTTCGACCCTTGGGGAAGGGGTGGTCTCGTGCCTACTTCGCACCTGCAAGAAAAACAACGAGAGAGACAAGAAGAGACAGACCCAAGGGCTCGGCAGGGAGGTCCCACCACAAACCCGGAAGATCTCTGAGCGCTTCCCCTCCTTAGCCAAGAGCCGAGCTAAGGTACTCTCAGAGAACACTTGAAAATGAGAGCAAGGAGGCACTGAAAGCGTGTCCTCTGAGGTACCCCTTGGGTCTTATTTATAGATTTTCAGAATCTGAACTGCCAATAACCAAAAGGACTGACCCGGAAGTACCAAAAGACCCCTGGATGGGTCTGCCAACAGCCAAACTCCGCTGTTCTGAACAGCTATGCGCAGTCCAACCTGGTCTGCCAACAGCGAGGCTCCGCTGTTCTGAGTAGCTATTCGCACCCCCGGGCGGTCAGCTCGCCTTCGGTTCTCCCGCAGGAGGCGGGCGCGACCCGGCTCTGGGGCTCGCCTACCCTCACTGGGCGAGTGCGAGCCGATATGGGCGAGCCGCCTGCCTTTTGCCGGGCGGATCGGCGGTCAGGTCGCGCTCGGGGTCCGGCTCGCTTGCGGCGGGTCGCCAATCGCGGGTCCGGCTCGCTTGCGGCGGGTCGCCAATCGCGGGTCCGGCTCGCTTGCTGCGGGTTGCCAGCTCGCTCGCCTGGGATGGGCAGGCGCGGGCCAGCCCTTTAGTCGTTCAGCCCGTCCTGCCGCTTGGGTGCGAGTCGCGGGGGCAGGCCTGTTCAACCTCCCTGGCGGGACCCGCTCGCCGGACACAGGGTTGTACACAATCCCCGCTCTTTTTGAGCTTGAACCAAGCTCGGAAAGAACCATCCAACCTGCGTGTTCGGCGAGCCCCTGTGCTGAGCTGGCAGGGAATCTTCTGGTGGGGGCCCACTGTTCTGCTATAAATACATACCGCTGACCCCTGTAGGAGGCTCCCCACATCCCTTTGTTTTCTCTGAGCAGACTCTTGTTCCTCGATGCCGGTTAGCGAAGAAGTGCGAGCTCGCCTGGCGGCAGCGGTCCTGCAGACTCAGGAGGAGGCCCTCGAGGCCGCCCCATGGCTAGCTCGCGGATCCTCCGGCCCCCTCTTCAGGCCGGCGAAGGGGAAGATCGTTAAGCGTTCTCTGGCGGGCGACTGCCCGGCCTCCAGCTCGGCGGCGGGTGCTGAGGTCGTCCCCGGGGTGCGTGGCCTTCCGCTGATTATCGCTATTCGTCTGACTCCCTGTTTTGCAGGTAATTCCCTGTGAGGAGGTGGAGAACCGGGGAGAGGATCGTCCCCCGCCTCCATCGCCTGAGAAGATCGCGAGTTCCCCAGGTCCGGATCGCCCACCTCCGGAAACTCCCCGTCCGGCGGTCTCCCATGGGCTGGGGAAATCTCTTGAGACCCTCGAGGGAGGGAACTTTCAGGATCGGCCGGGCTCTTCCCGCCCATCTGTCGGTGCGGGCGATGTGCCCACCCCTGGTGAGCTGGTTTTTATCGTTGACTTTGCCTCTTGCTCGCTCATTCTGACCCCTCCCTGCTCGCAGGCTTCCGCAGGGCCTCGCCTGAGACCGAGATGAGCGAAGGGTACTCGCCTCCGCCTGACGTGGACAGTGTATCTGACTATCTGGGCGACCCGAATGATGCGGCGGGGATGAAGAGGCAGGTGACGCGGCTATTCCAGAAACACACAATGCTGCTGCAGGAGGCCATAAGGAGGATCGAAGACGACAAGGCCGAGACCGATGCCCGGCTCGCGGCCTTGGAGGGCCCTCGGCGTGAAGCGGAAGACGACGACGTCACCTCGCCGGGCGTGCATATAACGCGAGCCGAGGGGCATCTTAAGAGCGCCGTGGAGCAGGTCGGCCTGGCTCAGCGGGAGCTGGTGGCGGTTCGCGATTACCACGATCCCCGCGTGCCGCCTCGGGCGGGAACGAAGAGGCGGCACAGGTGGAAGTGGGTCGAGTACTGACCCAGTTGTTTTCCCCTCGCTCGCGTGATACCGCGGGGTTACCGTCATCTCGAATTTATCTTGTATTTGTGTTTGTAACTGCTTGCGACTCTTTTAGCCCGCCTATGGGCCTAACTATTTTGTTGCTGAGATGTATTGAAATTATTGCGCTGCTTCTCTTTGGTCTTCTGTGTGCGGGTTAGGGGGAAAGGTCCATTCTTCTCTTCACGCTGATCGGGGCGGGGGCGAGCCGAGGAGCTCGCTAGACGGGGAATCTCCCGTCTCGCGCGGCATGCCGTGCGGGTGCGGGTTGGGGTTGGTTCGCCCGCACCGGTCTCCCGCGGCTGCAGCCGGGCGAGAACCGTGCCGGCTCGACCTTTGAGGTGTGCTCGCGCGCGGGAAGTCGAACCGTCGGATTAATTTTTGCTATCCGCACCCCATCTTTTGGCGGGAAGTTTCCCGCCCCTTCTCCTTTCCTATAAATAGGTCCTGCCGGCCCTTATTTCTTCACCGACTCCAAAACGTCTTCTCGCTTCCCCTTTTCTCGCGAAGTGCGATTCTAGCTCGCCTCCCGGCTTTTTGTCTCGCGTTCGGCGGCGAATCAACGGGGATGGGCGGAGGCGGCGGCGACGCGGACGGCCGAAGCAAATGCGCTTGGACCTTCTCCGAGCACGATTTCCCTCGCGCCGTCATCACAGAGCGCGAATACTTGGAAGCTCTAGGCGACCACATCCCGGCCGGGTTTTCTGCGAGGCGACCTGATGAGAGGGAGAAGATCAACGACCTATTTGGGGATGAGCTCGCCATCCCTCTCGCTCACTTCGAGGTGGGCCTGCGACTTCCCCTGTGGCCCGAGGTGCGCCAGGTGCTCAAATACTTCGGGGTCGTCCTGGGCCAGATGACCCCGAACTCCATCGCCGTCATGATGGGGTTCGCCTGCTTCTTGCGAGAGGAGCGGGTGGAGTTCAGCCTCGCAGTATTCCGGAAGCTGTTCTCTTTCAGGGCGAACCGAGACGGGACGGCCTACTTCTCCAGCGCCCACCTCAAGGTGCGGGAGACTGTCAACAAGAGCCACAACTGGCTGAAGAAGTTCCTGTTCGTCAAGGGGGACTTCGGCAACGTGCCCTTCTCGCCGGTGCAGCTCAGCGAGGCGAGCTACCGGCCACCCAACCTAGGCGGCCATGAAGCCGACCTGTTCGCGTTCTTCGTCGGGAAGAACTTCGAGGTCGCGTTCCTGCGCCGCCACCTTGACGATCTCGCGGTTGTCCCGCCGGGGGGAGGTTTGCTACTCGTCTCCATTAGTCCTTACTTTCCCACTCTTCTTTCGTCTCACCTTCCCTTCTTCGCAGGCGAACGCGACATTCCCCTTCATCCTCCTTACGAAAGCGCCCGGATCCCCCCCGGGGTTCTCGCCCGCGCCCAGGCCGCGGATGCCGCTCAGCGCGACATCTCATCGGTCCCGGCCAAGAAGCGACCGGGCGGCGGGCAGTCAGCGCCTCCGCCGAAGTCGGCGAAGACCGCGGATCAGCAACCATCCGCAGGCCAAAGAAAGGGCAAGGCCCCCGCGGTCTTGCCGACTGAGGCCCCCTCGCCCCCGCTGGTTGTTTCGACCAGCGATTCCCCGGTCGGGGCGGCGGGCACCTCCGCGCCGCCAGGCGGGTCTGGAGCCGCTGCGGAGCCGGTGCCGAGAGGGCATCGGAACTTCGGCTACGGCGAGAGGTACTTGGACGAGCTCGGCGTCCCGCTCCTAGCTTGGGACAAGGAGTCGAATCGCGCAACGATCTCGACCCTGCTGCCGAGCTGGATGGAACAGGACACAATCGGCGGGGAGGCGTACAGCTTCTCCTTTGGGTTGTACTCGCGCGAAGACGCCGCCATATTCGACAAGGAGGAGACACGGGTGCTGATCCATGAGAGCGCGCGGGCCCAGCTGCGCGGCCTGGAGCTGGCGCACATGGTGGGGCGACGCTGTACCCAGGTGGAGCGGAACGCCGCGTCCATCCAAAAGATGGCGGAGGAGAAGGAAGAGGCCCGGAAGCTCGCTCGGGAGGACGCGGATCTTCAGAGAGGGCGAGCCGCCGCCGCCGAGGAGACCCTCGCGCAATATCTGGGCGGGGTGGTACGCTCTCAACCGGAGCTAATCTCTTCTTCTTGCGAACGCAGCTTATGATGATTCCTATTCCGTTTTTCAGGACGCGGCGACGGCGAGCCGGATGGGCGCCGAGATTGCCACCCTTCGCCAGGAGAAGGCGGCGCTGGAGGCCCGGGTACGCGAGCTGGAGGCCGCTGCCGCTGTCCCTCCTCCGGCCAGCGGGGTCTGCCCGCGCGAGCACCTCTCCGACTACGACCTGGAAGTGCTAATGCAGAAGAACGCGGCCAGCGCAGCGAGATACACGATGCAGACGCTGAGGCGCGCGGATCTGCTTACGAGCGAGGCAGCGGGACTCTCGGCAAAAGACGTGGTGCCGGCGCTGTTCCTCCCCGTGCCGGAGCCCGGCGACAGAAGCTTCCAGCCGCTTTAGGGTTTCTAGGTCTCGTGTTTTTTGTAATCTGCCTTGTAGATGAACATTATGTGTAAAAATCTGGTCTGTGTTGTATGCGCGAGTTGCGCTTATACTCTATATTTCTGTCTATTGTTCCTTTTACACACTGTTCTTTTTACACTTCTCGCCTGTCTTGTTTTCTAACGATGTCATTGCCGGACGGCGCGACCCGTCCCAGCAGCCCGGCTCTGACGAGGCGAGCTGGCTCGTCCGCCGAGCGAGGCGAGCTGGTTCGTCCGCCGAGCGAGGCGAGCTTGCTCGTCTGCCGAGCGAGGTGAGCTGGCTCGTCTGCCGAGCGAGGTGAGCTGGCTCGCCCCTCGGCCGCATGCTTAAATCTCTGTGGACTCTCGCCCAGGCCTTTGTGTTTACTCGACCACCTTTCCCGGGCTTGAGGGTGGGGCTATGCTAGACCCTTTCCTTCTTTTCTGGCTAACTCTTGCGATTCCGTCCTGCTGCGCACGCTTTTCGGGCAGTTTCCGGCCTTGCCGGCTAAGTGGGAGTCTGACAACGCAATTTGCTCTAGGTCGCAGGCCATTGCTTTCTGGATCATTCCATCGAGTGATTTCCGGCCCTGCCAGCTAGGTGGGAGCCTGGCAGCGGGATCTTCCCGAGGCTAGGGATGACACCGAGTGACTTCCGGCCCTGCCAGCTAGGTGGGAGCCTGGCAGCGGGGTCTTCTCGGGGTCCAAGTTCATTCCATCGAGTGACTTCCGGCCCTGCCAGCTAGGTGGGAGCCTGGCAGCGGGATCTTCTCGAGGCTAGGGATGACACCGAGTGACTTCCGGCCCTTCCAGCTAGGTGGGAGCCTGGCAGCGGGATCTTCTCGGGGTCCAAGTTCATTCCATCGAGTGACTTCCGGCCCTGCCAGCTAGGTGGGAGCCTGGCAGCGGGATCTTCTCGAGGCTAGGGACGACACCGAGTGACTTCCGGCCCTGCCAGCTAGGTGGGAGCCTGGCAGCGGGATCTTCTCGGGGTCCAAGTTCATTCCATCGAGTGACTTCCGGCCCTGCCAGCTAGGTGGGAGCCTGGCAGCGGGATCTTCTCGAGGCTAGGGATGACACCGAGTGACTTCCGGCCCTGCCAGCTAGGTGGGAGCCTGGCAGCGGGATCTTCTCGGGGTCCAAGTTCATTCCATCGAGTGACTTCCGGCCCTGCCAGCTAGGTGGGAGCCTGACAGCGGGATCTTCTCGAGGCTAGGGATGACACCGAGTGACTTCCGGCCCTGCCAGCTAGGTGGGAGCCTGGCAGCGGGATCTTCTCGGGGTCCAAGTTCATTCCATCGAGTGACTTCCGGCCCTGCCAGCTAGGTGGGAGCCTGGCAGCGGGATCTTCTCGAGGCTAGGGATGACACCGAGTGACTTCCGGCCCTGCCAGCTAGGTGGGAGCCTGGCAGCGGGATCTTCTCGGGGTCCAAGTTCATTCCATCGAGTGACTTCCGGCCCTGCCAGCTAGGTGGGAGCCTGGCAGCGGGATCTTCTCGAGGCTAGGGATGACACCGAGTGACTTCCGGCCCTGCCAGCTAGGTGGGAGCCTGGCAGCGGGATCTTCTCGGGGTCCAAGTTCATTCCATCGAGTGACTTCCGGCCCTGCCAGCTAGGTGGGAGCCTGGCAGCGGGATCTTCTCGGGGTCCAAGTTCATCCCAACTCTCTGAGCAAGCATAGATATGACATTCCTGGGGGGGGAGGAGAAGAAAAGCTTCATTATGAGAAATCAGGTTGTTTACAGAAAATTAGGGAAAAATCTCTTCAAGTCGTCTCCACTCCAGGTGAGACTCAGGGCCTCGCCCTCTACATTTTGGAGCCGATAGCCCCCCGACTTCAAAACTTCCTTCACAATGAATGGCCCCTCCCAGCTGGGGTTGAGTTTCCCTACAGGCGCTGACCGCCCTGCCGCGTCCACCTTCTTCAGTACCAGGTCCCCTTCAGTGAACTGCTTGACCCTGACATGCTTGTCAAAGTATTTCGCCATCCTCCTTTTGACCTCCTCCTGTCGGACGGCCGAAAGATCCCTCAACTCTTCTACCATGTCGAGGGAGAGTCTCAGCTCCTCCCCATTCTCGGCTTGCCATTCCTCTCGGCCTTCCCTGGCCGTTCCGACCCGCGGCGTTTGAACTTCAAATTCTATGGGGAGCACCGCCTCGCACCCATGGGAGAGCTTGAAGGGGGTCTCCCCCGTGGCCGTGTTTGGGGTGGTTCTAAGGGCCCAAAGGACGGCGGGGAGCTGCTCCACCCAGCTCCCCCTCAGGTTTTCCACCTTCTTTTTGAGGAGATTGACGATGATTTTGTTCGCCGCCTCCACCTGCCCGTTGCTCCTGGGGTGGTGGACCGAGGCGAATCTGAGGTCGATCCCTAGCTGCTCGCAAAAACTGGTGAACTCGGCGCTGGCGAACTGAGGCCCGTTGTCTGTGACGATGGCCTGGGGCAGCCCATGGCGACAGATGATCTCCCCCCAAACGAAGTTCCTGATTACCTGGGAGGTCACCTTTGCCAACGCCTTCACCTCCATCCACTTTGAGAAGTAGTCGATCATCACCAGGAGGAACCTTCTCTGGCCGCTAGCCTGGGGGAACGGCCCAACCAAATCCATCCCCCAGATTGCAAAGGGCCAGGGGGCCGTGATGCTCTTGAGTTGCTGGGCCGGCTGTAGCTGGAGGGGGGCAAATAGCTGGCACTTATGACATCTTCTTGCGAACTCCGCGGCGTCCCGGCCCAGGGTGGGCCAGAAATACCCCTGCCGGACTATCCTCCCCTCCAGGGTCCGACTCCCGGAATGACTCCCGCACTCCCCGGAGTGGACTTCTTCCAAGATCCTCTGCGCCTCGCCCTCGGACACGCAGCGAGCCAGCATCCCGGAAAGGGTCTTTCTGTATAGTTGCCCGTCTTTGAGGAGGTAGTAGGCGGACTTGTGCCTCAACTTCTTCTTGTCTACTCCCTCCGGATACTCTCCCGCGGAGAGGAAAGCTATTACCGGGTCCATCCACGAGGGCTGCTGATCGATCTCCATGAGCTCCCCCTCTTCGATGGAGGGGCGGAACAGGTCGGTGATGGTGCCCCCCATCCGGGGGCCATGCTTCGCCAGTTGGTCGGCCTGTTCATTCTTTTCCCTTGGCACGTGTTGGATGGAGAAGGTCTGGAAGGTCCCTATGACCCCCTTCACTTTGGCCAAGTATAACTTCAAAGCGGGCTCCCTTGCTTCGAACTCCCCGTTGATCTGGGAAGCCACCACCATGGAGTCGGTCAGAACTTCCACATCCAGCACCCCCAACTCTCTGGCCAGGCGTAGTCCCGCTATCACTGCTTCGTACTCGGCCTGGTTGTTAGTAATGGGGAAATGTACCACCATCGTCTGCTCAATCTGAGTCCCTTGGGGGCTCTCCAGGACCACTCCTATCCCGAGTGAATGCCTTCCTGAGGCTCCATCCACCCTCACCTTCCAAGGAGCCGGGCAAGTGAGCTCCTCCTCTGCTACTTCTACCACGTAGTCGGCCAGGAAGTCGGCCAGGAAGTCGGCCATCGCTTGAGCTTTGATCGAGAGCCGTGGCACGAAGGAGACATCGAACTCGCTTAGCTCCACCGACCACTTGGCCAGCCGGCCCGAGTGCTCCACCCCCTCGAAGATATTGCGGAGAGGATGGTCTGTCACCACTCGGATCGAGTGCGCCTGGAAGTAAGGCCGTAGCCTCCGGGCCGAGATGATTAATGCGAACGCGAGCTTCTCCAGGATCGGATACCGGAGTTCGGCCTTCCTCAGGACCCGGCTGACGTAATAGACAGGGAGCTGTCTCTTCCCCTCTTCTCGAACCAAGACGGAGCTCAGGGCCTCTCCCCCGACCCCGAGATATAGGAACAAGTCTTCACCCTCCTTCGGCCCCTGGAGCAGCGGGGCCTGTGTTAGCTGCGCCTTGAGGGCCTGGAACGCCTCCTCGCATTCCTTAGTCCATTCGAACCTCTGGCCCCCCCTCAGCGTTTTGAAAAAGGGGGAGCACTTCTCCCCTGCCCGAGAGAGGAAGCGGCTCAGTCCTGCTAGCTTCCCCGTCAACCGTTGGACCTCCTTCGCATTCCGCGGGGACCCCAACTCCAAGATTGCCTTGACCTTATCGGGATTCGGCTCGACCCCCGCGGGGGTGAGGAGATGCCCCAAGAACTTCCCCCGGCTAGCCCCGAAAACACACTTAAGGGGGCTCAGCCGCATCTTGTATCGGCGCAGGGTGGTGAACGTCTCCTCCAGGTCCCGGAGGTGGGAGTCCACGTCTCGGCTCTTGATCATGAGGTCGTCCACGTAGACCTCCAAGTTTCTCCCCCTTTGCTCCTTGAAGACCCTGTCCATCATTTTTTGATAGGTGGCACCAGCGTTCTTCAACCCGAACGGCATCATCTTGTAGCAATAGCAGCCGTCCCCTGTGATGAATGAGACATCCTTTATGTCCGGGGGGTGCATCCTGATCTGATGGTAACCTGAAAATGCATCTAAAAAACTCATTACAGAAAAACCGACGGCTGAGTCAACCAGCGCGTCGATCCGAGGCAAGGGGTAACAATCCTTAGGACAAGCTTTATTAAGAAGGGAAAAATCGATACACAGGCGCCAGCGGCCGTCTCCCTTTTTGACCATCACAACGTTCGAGACCCAGCCGGGGTATTGAATTTCGGACACGAAGCCCGCTTTGAGAAGTTTTGCCACCTCCTCCCTGATGGGCTCCGCTAGCTTGTCCGCCGTGGATCTCTTCTTCTGCTGGACGGGGCGTGTTCCCGGGTCCAGGTTGAGGCGGTGGCAAGCCACATCCGCGTCAACCCCCGGCATCTCCGCGGCGCTCCAGGCGAAGATGTCCACGTTCTTCTGGATGCACTCCAGCATCCTGCCCTGGTCCTTCGGGGTCAGCCCCCCGCTGACGCGGACCTTCTCCACCCTGCCTCCGCGGGTGAGCACTTCCAGCTCCACCACCTCCTCTGCGGCCTCCAGTCTGGACTGCTCCCCCCATCCCTCGGCATCCCCTTCCTCCTGAGCGGGGACCTCTACCTCCATCTCCTCTGCCACGGCCCTTACTTCGACCACTTCCTCCAAACTCCCTCCTCCCGCCTTTTCTGCGCAGCTCTTCACCTCCAACTCCACCTCTCCGGCTCCCTGCTCGTTTGCCTCCATCCTCCGCCCCATCTCCTCGGCCCCTTCCTGCCAAGAGATGGTGTTCACCGCGGTGACGTAGCATTCCCGTGCCACCTTAGGGTCTCCCCTAACCCTGACCTGCGCCCCCTCAGTGTTGAACTTCAAGCACTGATGGAAGGATGAGGGGACGCAGCGGAAGGCGCTGATCAGGGGCCTCCCGAAGATTGCGCTGTAGCTGCTGGGGGCGTCCACAATGACGAACTTGCAGTTTCGGGACTGCCCCCCCAGGGTTACGTGGAGGCCGACTCCTCCCTCTACCTCCTTCCTCTCTCCCGAGAACCCGAACAAGGGCCCGTCCGAGGCCAGCACCCTCTTAGCTTCCACCTGCATCGCGTCAAACGCCTTCTTGAAGACGACGTTCACGGAACTCCCATTGTCCACTAGGATCCGAGAGACAGTGAAGTTCTCGATGGCGGCCTTGATGACCAACGCATCACAGAACGGATCCTCGTGGTCCGGCATATCACTTCTAGAGAAAGTGATCCTCTCCTCTGGCGGCGGGGTTTGGGACGTAGAGGCGACGCTCCGCCGATACATGGTGTGGAGACTTGCCTTGCGGGAAGCCTCGACCCCTACTCCCCCGTGGATCACTCCGATCATTCCTCGGGTCCCCACATCCACCCGGTCTTCACAGCGATCCTCCTCCGTCCGAGGCAGGACCTCCTCGATCCTTACTTCCTGCCGCACCTCCTCCTGCTGCTGCTGCCGCCCCCTGTTCTCTCTCATCTCCAAGAATTCCGGGCACGTGGCCGTTGCGTGCCCCTCTTCCTGATGGAAGTCGCAGTAGGGCAGTTCCACCCTGAACTCCCTTCTCCTCCTCCTCATGACCCCTCTCCTTGCTCCCAGAGCTATGGCCATGGCCTCCTCCTGATCGGGGAGCCGCGGCCTCTGACCCTGCCTCCAGCCTGGGGGGTGGAACTGGTCCTGCCTCCCCTGATAGTGGCCTCTCCCGTAGTATCCCCTCTGTGGCCCCTGCCCCTGCCACTCTGGTCTCCAGCCCAGCCTACGGTCGGGCTCCTGACGCCCCCATCCCGGTTGCTGTCCTTGGAGCTGTCTCTGCTCCCTCTGCCTGGGCTCCTCCCTCCTCTCTTCCTGTCTTCTTCCTCCCCTCGACTCCTTCTCCTCCTCAGTCGCCCACCTGGCTAACTTTCTCGCAAATTCTGGGTTCGACGCTTCCCCGTCGACCTCTCTCGCCGCCCTCTCCATCAGCTCCTCGTAGGAGAGGGGGGGAATCCTCTTCAGCTCCATGCGGAAGAAACCCTGCTGCAGGCCCAGTGTGAAGGCCATCATCAGACTGTGGCCCGGCATCTCCTGAACTTGGGTAACCTCCTCCTGGAACCGATCGACGTAGCTCCCCAACGTCTCGTTTACCCCCTGCTTTATGTGGAACAGGGACTCAGACTCCTTCTTCCTCTTCTTTGCGGTTGTGAACCTCAACATGAACCCTCGGCGTAGGTCCTCGAAGCAATAGATGGAACTGGCCGGCAGCTGGTGGAACCACTCCCTCGCCTTATCCCGGAGGGTGATGGCGAAGAGACGGCACTTGAATCCGTCCGACATCTGACGGATGGAGACCACGTCTTCGAACCACTGGACGTGCTGAACCGGGTCTCCCTTCCCGGTGTAGTAGGTCATCTCGGGCTCTCTGAACCCGTCTGGTACTGGAGCTGAGGAGACCAGCTCGCTAAAAGGGCTGCCTCCCCCCACCTGGCGGGCCGGCGAGTCACGCGGACCCAGCTCGCCGAATCGGCCTCGGCCTGCCGAGCCGGGGAAGAGCTCGCGCCCCGAGAGCTCGCTCCCCCGACCTTCCTCAGCCACTTCCTTCCCGGCTCGCCTGCCAGGAGCGTCCTCGCCCAGAGAGGGGGCGGCTGCGATCTGGGCTGCCGGAGTCGAACACTCGGCCCGCACGCCGAGTGCGATCTTGACGAGATCCAGCACCTCGTTCCTGAAGTCTTCAAACATCCCCACTGTCGCGAGAGGTGGGTTGGGCGGCGAGTTCTGCCTGTCAGATCCTTGACCTCCCGTCATTGAGCTCGCCGAAGCTTTTCTGCACTGACCACTTTCCACGCTCACCGCACCAAAATGTTGAAACCGGAAACCGGCCTCTTGTGGAGTTCGACCCTTGGGGAAGGGGTGGTCTCGTGCCTACTTCGCACCTGCAAGAAAAACAACGAGAGAGACAAGAAGAGACAGACCCAAGGGCTCGGCAGGGAGGTCCCACCACAAACCCGGAAGATCTCTGAGCGCTTCCCCTCCTTAGCCAAGAGCCGAGCTAAGGTACTCTCAGAGAACACTTGAAAATGAGAGCAAGGAGGCACTGAAAGCGTGTCCTCTGAGGTACCCCTTGGGTCTTATTTATAGATTTTCAGAATCTGAACTGCCAATAACCAAAAGGACTGACCCGGAAGTACCAAAAGACCCCTGGATGGGTCTGCCAACAGCCAAACTCCGCTGTTCTGAACAGCTATGCGCAGTCCAACCTGGTCTGCCAACAGCGAGGCTCCGCTGTTCTGAGTAGCTATTCGCACCCCCGGGCGGTCAGCTCGCCTTCGGTTCTCCCGCAGGAGGCGGGCGCGACCCGGCTCTGGGGCTCGCCTACCCTCACTGGGCGAGTGCGAGCCGATATGGGCGAGCCGCCTGCCTTTTGCCGGGCGGATCGGCGGTCAGGTCGCGCTCGGGGTCCGGCTCGCTTGCGGCGGGTCGCCAATCGCGGGTCCGGCTCGCTTGCGGCGGGTCGCCAATCGCGGGTCCGGCTCGCTTGCTGCGGGTTGCCAGCTCGCTCGCCTGGGATGGGCAGGCGCGGGCCAGCCCTTTAGTCGTTCAGCCCGTCCTGCCGCTTGGGTGCGAGTCGCGGGGGCAGGCCTGTTCAACCTCCCTGGCGGGACCCGCTCGCCGGACACAGGGTTGTACACCGGGTTCCTCTGATACCATGTAGAAAACAAAGGGCCAACCTTGTATATACTTCTTCGTGTGTAAAATACAAGAAAGAATACAAATATATAGGAGAAGAGAGGGAGAAAGAATCCTATACAGGAGATGTGGGATTAAAGGAGAAAGGATAAATGAGCCTATAAATGGGCCTTTACATTGTTTTCCTCTACATTATCTAACATAAACTATGATCTAATGCCAGTGAAAATCTGGTTATTATCTTATCAATCTACCTCAAGAAAATTGACTCATCCCCAAGTTCATCCTTGAGGACAAGTTGCCTTTCTTGAGTGAACAACATGGCTCACTTCCCTTCTTTTTCTATTGCAATTTTTATATATGATTTTTCTGTTTAATGATGTATGACTTTTCATGTCCAATATTCAAGCTAATGAGTTTTTCATTCTAACATTTTCTTGCTATGATATATTTTTTATATATTCATCTTTGGTAGGTTGTGAATGCCAATGTATCCTTGAAAAGACTAGAGGAGTTATTCTTGACTGAGGAGAGAGTGCTTTTACCTAATCCTCCTCTTGATCCCACTCTCCCAGCCATATCAATTAAGGATGGATACTTTTCCTGGGACTCGAAGGTTGCGGAAGAATATAATTCTTGTTAGAATTTTTTAAGGTTTATCTATTTTTTATTCATCAATTATCCTTTATTTTGTAAACATTTTCTGATACCATGCAGGAGGAGAGGCCTACCTTATCAAATATTAATTTGGATATACCCGTTGGTAGCTTGGTGGCTATAGTTGGCAGCACCGGAGAAGGAAAGACATCTCTAGTATCTGCAATGCTAGGTGAACTTCCACCAAAGGAGGGAACCAATACAACCGTTGTCATCCGTGGCAGTGCCGCCTATGTTCCTCAAATTTCGTGGATTTTTAACGCTACTGTAAGTCCTATATTTGTATCTTGTATCATATGGATATGCAATTGATGCTTATTTATACCGAATAACAGGTGCGGGACAACATTTTGTTTGGATCTCCTTTTGAACCACGACAGTATGAGGATGCTATTGAAGTGACTGCTTTGCGACATGACCTAGAGTTTCTTCCGGTTTGCATTATTTTCAGTGACTAGGAATCATTTTCTTGAGTTTTCTGTGTATATAATAGCAAATAAACATTTTCAGGGTGGCGATCTTACGGAAATTGGTGAGCGTGGAGTTAATATTAGTGGGGGACAAAAGCAAAGAGTTTCCATGGCAAGGGCGATTTATTCTAATTCTGATGTGTATATATTTGATGATCCCTTGAGTGCATTAGATGCTCATGTTGGTCGGCAGGTAATCTTACTGTTATCTCTATCTTCTCTATGTATGTATATCATTCACATTTATGTTATGAATTATATAGCTTCTTCCATATAATATTTTTTATAGACATTTATGTATTTTTTTCCTCCTAGGAAAAGAATATTGTTCTTCCTCCCATAAAAAATTATAAGCATGACTGTATAAAGTAATAGTGTGTCCAAATTTTAAGCTTAATAGATCATTCAGTTGTAACTTCAAATTTCTCGATGGATGGCTGTAATCACATGTGAACGAAATCATTACTTAATTCATAACTCCTCAAAAAATCCACAACTTAGTATATCAAATATTTTTGACTCTTGTAGTGCTTTGATCATTTTTATTTGTGAAAGTGAGCTTCTTATGAACTTATCTTATGGTTACCTCATTTTACGTCTAAATGGAGGACTAGAGGCTAACTTAATTTTGAAAAATTAATGAAACTGATCTATAAATTGGTTCATATTGTTGAAGGAAATTACTTTAGTACTTCATTTTGGGTCGTTACAAATGATATCAGAGTCAGTGATTCCTCTCTATCCGCTCGTACAGACAGCTCGATCCGCTCGCTCCGACGATCCAGTCCTCGGTCCCGATCCGCAGATCATCCTGACCACTCGTGCAGACCGCTTGTCATGTTCGCAAATCTAGTCTTCGCTGCTCCAGCCTTGGCTACCGAAGATTCATGCCTAGGTCTCCGCCGCTCCTCCTTACTCCAACACCGCTTCCTCCAGCGGCCTTCTCCGCCCGTTCTGCGGGCGGCTGTTTGTCTCAGACCATTTTGTCCTCCGTGACTGCTGCTGGAGACATTGTGGTCACATCCTATGGTGTCCTCTCCGGTGACGTGATTTAAGGGAGGACAATGATTCTACCTTCTTGATTTCTTCGTCTTGATTATTTTTTTTCGGGAGGTTCTCAATGAGTGATTCCTCCGACATCTCATCCTCTCATAAGACAGTTTCTTCTGGTGATCCTCCTTAGAGCCATGGTCAATCTGGCTCATTAAAGTTCACTACAGTCGCCTTAGATGTCACAAATTATCTTGAGTGGTACAGGGCACCGCAACATGCTATACATAGTCATCATCTATATGAGCATATTGATGGAATCGTTGTTGAGTCACCACATGTCAATCCCTCATCGAGAAAATTGGATGTGGACAATTCCTTGGCTATATCATGGCTACTTCACCCTATGCCCCCTCAGGTGTACCACAACTATATGCTTATGAGTTCTGCTTATAAAATTTGGACTCGGGCCCGTGAAACCTACTTTCAGGCTGGGAGTTCGACACAAATTTATGAGCTCACTCGACGTGTTTTGGAACTAAAACATGGACCCCTATCCGTCTATGCTTACTACTTCGAGTTCGAACGTCTTTATCAGGAACTGGATTACTTCAACACCTTTACTCCTGCGTGCACTGCTGATGCCCCGACTCTTCAGAAGGTCAAAGATTGCTTTCGTGTTACATCTTCTTTATGTGGCTCAATATGGAGTTTGATGATGTTCTCTTGCATGACCTCCACCTGAGCCTCTTCCCTCTCTGAGGGAGGCCTTCAGTATGATCCTCAATGGTGAGAATCGTCGTTGCTCTCTTGTTCCTTCTACGGATCATTCTGTTCTTGCTGGGATGGGTCGTGGTACTCTTTCTCACTCTTCTCCAGTGTGCGACTACTGTGGGAAGAAAGAATATACTACAACACCTCTAATCATCTACATCCTTATCTTGCCCCACCTGGTTGGGAAACTGGTACTCGTTGGAGAGGTAGTCATCATGGTGGTGGTCGTCTGTTTGGTGCTCGCTCACAATATTCTACCAATTTGACTGAAGTTTATGAGGACAACCCTCCTCCGGGGGCCTTTCTGCTGAGGAGCTGGAGCCCTTCCGCCGCATGTTATGCTCGCATTCTGACGCTACATCCACTTATTCCGCCACCGCCTTTGCAACTTCAGGTATCTTCAGTGCTCATGTTGTGGCTTCCGCGCACTACGAGTGGATCATTGACTCGGGTGGTACTGATCACATGACCGGATCTGCCTCAGGTTTTACCTTTTATACTCCTTTCTCTGATCGTGATAATGTTATTACCGCCAATCGTTCCATTTCCTCTATTCCTGGCAGAGGAACAATTTCTTGTTCTACTAACCTTTCTCTTTCCTCTTTCTTTCATGTCCCTTCATTTCCTCTCAATTTTTATTCATTAGTCATTTGACTAATTATGTAAATTGTTCAATGAATTTTTCCCCTGATGTTTGCGTGTTTCAAGATCTGCCTATGAAGCGAATGATGGCAGTGGTAGGAATGTTGACAGCCTGTACTTGTTGAACCAGCAGTTGTCTCCCAGTACTCTCTCCACCACTCATTCTCCTACTCTCAATGACATCCGACATTTGCATCTTCGTGTTGGCCACCAATTTACTTTATATCTTACCAAAATATTTCTTACTTTCAGTTGTTTAATTAAGGTTGCGTTTGGTGCAGCTTATCATAGCTTATTTACTTCGGTGAGGTTGAACAAAAACGTCATTGTATGTTTGGTATGACAAATGTTACTACCATTACCAAAAAAAGAAACTAGTTTGGGCACAAGATTTTTGTATGACAATGACATTTTTGTCCAACCTCACCGGAGCAAATTAGGCGCGATAAGCCGCACCAAACGCAACCTAAGTCATTTACTAGTGACACCCGTGAACTGTCAAAACAGGTTTGTCATAATTTCAGTCATTTGTCTTCTCCTAGTTCTTGTCCGTTTGATGTGATTCACTCTGATGTTTAGGGTCCCTCCCCCGTGTTATCTTTATCTGGCTATAAATGGTTTGCGACTTTTATTGATTGTTATTCCCGTAACACGTGACTCTGTTTGCTGAAACCGAAAAGTGAAGTGTTTACTTGCTTTTGTTCCTTTCATAAAATAGTATAACACAATTTAATGAGACAATTTGTGTGCCACAGTGATAATGGTGGAGAGTATGATGATCGTGGCGTGTTTGGTACCTATCTTGCCGAACACGACATTCTTCACCAGACCACCTGTGTCCACACTTGCACTCAAAACAAAGTGGTTGAGCAAAAAAATAAACACGTACCGGAGGCCGTTCAGTGTTTTTTGTTTGACATGCACCTTCCAAAATCCTATTGGGGGTGATGTTGTTTTAACTGCATCTCATCTCATTAATCGTCTTCCTTCTCGCTCCCTTCACTATGATACGCCTCTTTACTATCTATCCCGGAAACACATTGTCCACACTTCACACATCTCTCCTCGCATCTTCGGTTCTGTATGTTTTGTTCATCTTTATACCCCTCACTGAGATAAATTGGATGCTCGTTCACTTAAATGTGTATTTGTGGGGTACTCTCCTACCACCAAAGGTTTTTGATGTTATCACCCACCCTCCTACATGTCGCTTGTGTTGCACTGTTGATGTTACTTTTCGTGAGGGGGAGTCGTATTTTGGTCCTCGTCAGGGGTGATGAGTGGTGGTATTGACAGAACCTTTGACTCCTCTTCCGATAGTTTCTTCCCCACATATTTCTCCTACACCTACTCCTATTTGTCCCAGTACTGCTTCTATTCCTCCCAGTACTGCTCCAACTGTTTTTCATCATATATTTTATACATACTCTTGTAGGTCTCGTATCGCTGAGCAAGTACAGTCCCCGGATGCTCAACCAGTGTCGGTCTCCGTTTTTTGCTTCAGATTCGGATGATGACCTCCATGTTTACCTCCTCTTCTTAACGGTAACACTGGTAACATCAAACTTCCCATTGCCAATTACGTTTCTTATCATCAGCTCTCTCATGCACACATAACTTTTATCTCATCTCTCCCCTCTATTGTGATTCCTAAGACTTGACAGGAGACTATTCAAATGCTTGAGTGGAAACTGGCTATGAAGGAAGAAATACCTTCTTTAGAAAAGAAATGAAACATGACAGCTTGCGCGTCTTCCCCCTGAAAAGCGAACAGTTGGGTCACACTGGATTTTCTTTGTTAAGCAAAATCAAGATGGGGTGGTAGAGCAATATAAAGCACGATTGGTCGCTCAGGGGTACACTGAAACTCAAGGAATTGACTACCAAGAAACATTTGTTTCTGTTGCAAAGATGAATTCTATTTGTTTGACCCTCTCATGTATTAACTGTCTTGGGTGGAGGTTACAACAGCTTGATGTCAAAATTGCCTTCTTGTATGGTGATCTGGAAGAAGTTTACATGACTATTCCACCTGGTTTTACCAAATGAGGGTCCAATGGAAAGTTCTGCCATCTGCAAAAATTCTTATATGGCCTGAAAGAATCCTCTAGAGCCTAATTTGGATGGTTTCACAAAATCATGCTACAACTAGATTATATTGAAGGACACGCTGATCATACTCTCTTTATCAAGAGGAGAGGAACTAAAATATTGACACTCATTGTATACGTGGATAAAGTTTAGCATATTATTCGAAACTCGAAAATCGCTCGAATATTGAGTCGAATCAGAATTAGTTAAAATTGATTCGACTCAATTTGAGTCGATTCAATTTGACTCAAATTTGATTTAGAGTTGAATTCGAGTCAGTCATGAATCGCTCAAAATATGATTCAAATCAGCTCGAATTAATTTAAAATATTGTGTATTTATTAATATATTCTTATTTTAAAATAAAAACCAATAAAATTCAAACATAAATAAAAAAAATGAAGGTTTTAAGTGTTTCATGAACATCCCAGATTTTGGCGTCGCATTTAAATCAATTTCAGGGCTTGATCACTGTAGAAATGGAGAAAGCCAACCTTGTATATATGTTCACTTGGTACAAATACAAAGAATGAGTACATATATATAGAGGAGAGAAAGAGGGATAAAAGTCCTATACACAATGTGGGCCTAAAGAGAGAAGAGAAAAACAATAAAAGCTATACAAATGGGCCTAGTTTAAGTGGGCTTTTCCAACACTCCCCCGCAAGCTGGAGCGTATAGGTCATATGCACCCAGCTTGGACAAACACTGGTAGAACAGGGTGCTTGATAAGACCTTTGTGAGGATGTCGGCAACTTGATCAGTTCCTGGAACATGCTTCAATTCAAGTTTCTTCAATTGAACCTTCTCACGAACAAAGTGACAGTCAACCTCGATATGTTTTGTGCGCTCATGAAACACCGGATTCTTTGCGATGTGTATGGCGGCTTGACTATCACAAAATAGAACAGCAGAGGATGGGAGTTTTACTCCCAGGTCAGTAAGGAGACTTTCAAGCCATGTGAGTTCTGAGACAACCGAGGCCATCGATCGGTATTCAGCTTCTGCCGAGGAACGGGCTACCACAGCCTGTTTCTTACTCTTCCATGTAATAAGATGACCACCAAAATAAGTACAGAACCCACTAGTTGACCTTCGATCGTCCAGAGAACCCGCATAGTCGGCATCAGAATAGGCAACCAATGCGGGAGCAGAGTCAGAGGTTTTGTAAACCAGCACTTGACCCGGAGCTCCCTTAAGGTATCGAA
This sequence comes from Platanthera guangdongensis, assembly GCA_039583875.1. Classification (NCBI taxonomy): domain Eukaryota; kingdom Viridiplantae; phylum Streptophyta; class Magnoliopsida; order Asparagales; family Orchidaceae; genus Platanthera; species Platanthera guangdongensis. The sequence goes on along the minus strand of CM077165.1, from coordinate 161,436,985 downwards.
GAATCCGTTCAACCGCTTGAAGATGAGAAGCCCGGGGGGCATGCATGAACCGACTGACAACCCCAACTGCAAATGATATATCCGGCCTCGTGACTGTTAGATAGATCAACTTTCCCACAAGGCGTCGATAGTATTCCGGGTTCGGAAGCAGCAAATCGTCATCCAAAGCATGAGCGCATAGTTTGTGATTTGCCTCCATCGGGGTACAAGCTGGCTTGCAACCAGACTGACCAGCATCTTTGAGAAGATCGAGACAGTACTTTCGTTGGGAGAGCATCAACCCGTCCGGCCGCCGGGCAATCTCGAGACCCAGGAAGTAGCGAAGTTTCCCCAGGTCTTTAGTTTGAAAAACAGTGCTCAGATGTTGTTTGACATCTTGAATCCCCTTTGAGTCATCCCCAGTGAGAAGGATGTTATCAACATAGACCAACAGAAGGACGGTGCCAGTGGCCCGGTGTCGGGTAAAAAGGGAGAAATCTGCAGAACTCCGAGTGAATCCCATGTCTCGAACCACCTTGCTAAACTTGTCAAACCACGCCCGAGGGGACTGCTTGAGACCATAAATCGACTTTCTGAGGAGACATACCCGAGACTCCCCCGTGGTCTCAAACCCGGACGGTTGGCGCATGTAGACGGTTTCCTGAAGGTCACCATTTAAAAAGGCATTCTTGATGTCGAGCTGATGAAGGGGCCAGTGGCGGTGCACCGCGACGGAGAGAAGAACGCGGACAGTGTTGAGCTTGGCCACCGGAGAGAAGGTTTCCTCATAATCGAGGCCCTCCTGTTGTGTGAAGCCACGGGCCACAAGACGGGCCTTCAGTCGGGCAATAGTGCCATCTGGAGCATGCTTGATGACGAACACCCATTTACACCCAACAGGGTGCTGACCGGGAGGTAAGGGAACCAAGTCCCAGGTCTGGTTGGCCCAGAGGGCCGTCATTTCTTCGTCCATGGCAGCCCGCCAGCCAGGATGGTGAAGCGCCTCCTGCAAAGAGTTAGGGACCGAAACAGAGGATAATGAGGTGGCAAAGTGAAGAAGAGAGGGAGAGAGGCGATGGAGAGAGACGTAGTTCGCCATTGGGTTAGCGGTAGAGACGGGAGCCGGAGCAGCAGGGAGCAGAGCACCAGAGGGCGAAGCCGACTGCAGAGGGGCTACGGGATGAGGAGAGTGACGAGAGTAGACCCGGATAACCGGGGGTGATGGACGGACAGGAGGTAGAGAAGGCAGAGTGGATGAGGAGTGAGGAGCAGGAATGACAGGACGAACGACGGGAGCTGGACTCAGAGCGTCATCGAGAGCAGGGAAGAAGGGAATATCTTCACGAAAAGTCACGTCAGCCGAGACAGTAACCTTGCGGGTAGCAGACGAATAACAGACATAACCCTTCTGAGTGCGCGAGTACCCCACAAAGATATGCTTGGTGGCACGAGGGTCCAATTTGTCTGTGGAGGGACCGAGGTGGTGAACGTAGCAGGTACACCCAAACACCCGGGGAGGAACGGGAAAAGGTGGAGTTGTGGGAAAGAGGAGGCTGAAGGGAGTAGCATACTGGAGGACGGAAGACGGGAGACGGTTGATGAGGAAGCAAGCCGTGGAGAGCGCGTAGTTCCAGTATGGTTTGGGAACCTGCATTTGAAGCATAAGGGAGCGAGCGACATCAAGAAGATGACGATTCTTGCGCTCGGCGACCCCATTCTGTTGTGGAGTGTATGGACACGAGGTTTGGTGAAGAATGCCGAACTCAGAGCAGAGAGTGGCAAAGGTATGACTGGTGTACTCCCGCGCATTGTCAGTACGAATAGTGCGAATAGGCGCAGAGAACTGAGTGCGAGTCTCAAGTATGAAGGCCCGGAATATGCGGGGAAGTTCAGAGCGATCCCGAAGGAGGTATAACCACGTCATGCGAGAGTAATCATCAATAAAAGTAACAAAATACCGATAGCCAGAAATACTAGTAAATTTATATGGACCCCATATATCGGAGTGAAATAAAATAAAAGGAGCGGAGCTTCGAGTACAATGAGGAGGAAATGATGAACGGGGCTGTTTGCCCAAAATACAGGTGTCGCAGCGAAAAGCAGGGAGAGTAACATCAGGAAGAGCCTTCCGGAGGACTGGGAGAGGAGCATGTCCCAGACGGCGATGCCAATCCGAAGAGGAGATAGAGGCGAGGACAGTGGGAGAGTCGTCAAGAAGATAGAGCCCATTCTGCAGCCGTCCTCTACCAATGATAGTCCGCGTCTGCTGATCCTGTATGAGAAAAGAAGAAGAAGTAAATGTCACGGAATAATTAGAATCAGTAGTAAGGCGACCAACAGAGAGTAAATTGAAAGGAGAGCCCGGAACATGTACAGCCGAGCGCAGGAGGAGAGAAGAGGTGAGAGAAATATCAGCACATCCAGAGACTGGAACCGATGCCCCATTAGCGACAGTAATGTACTTCGGGTGAGGTGAAGACAAGTACTGAGGTGGCCTAACAGAGGTGATATGATGAGTGGCACCAGAATCAAGGATCCAGCGCGTGCCAGAGGATAGGCAGGCGATACCTTCATTGGTGATAGAGGCAGCAGAGGCAACCGAGGCAGGCGGACGGCTGAGCAAGCCATGAAGATGCTGGAGCTGAAGACGAACCTCGTCGAGATCAGTACGAGAGGAGGCAGAGTCGATAGTAGCAGCAGAGGCCTGTGGACGAGGAGGTCGACCATGTTTGCGATAGCAGGTGGCCTCAAGATGACCATCTTTACCGCAGAACGAGCATTTGAGCCTAGACCGGCCACCGCGACCCCGACCGCGAGAGTCAGAGCGGCCACCACGGGCAGAAGGGGGAAGAGGCAATAAGGGAGCTGATGCCTGTTGAACAAGGGCCGAAGAAGGAAGACCGGGAACATCCGGAGGCGGGGAGACTTTAAGAAGCATTGAGCACACATCGGAAAAAGATGGTGTAACGGTAGAGGAGAGGATGTGAGCCCGGACACTGTGAAGATGAGGAGGTACCCGGGCCATCATCATGGCGATACCCACAGCTTCCTTTTGGGTACGTTGAGCAGCGAGATCCAAAGTGGGAGGCTGATGGTGGATCCAAGCCTCAACCAGAGACCGGGCCTGAGCAACAAAGGACGTCAGGTCGGTTGCGCCACTGCTATCAAGGGCTTGGAGAGCAGTGATGATATCATATAGATGGTGGAGACTATCCTTGCCAGAGTAGAGGGTGTGGAGCTCGTCCCACATGCCTTTGGCCGTCTCATGATACATGGCCAGGCGATAAGATTCGCCATCAAGAGAGTTGAGAAGCCAAGTCTGCACACGCCCATCATTGCGTAACCATTCCTCGGTAGGGACACCAATAACGGTCTGAGTCAGGTGATGAAGAAATCCTTTTGACTGAAGGACACGGCGAACCGAGTGTGCCCATTCCACAAAGTTCTTCTTGCCAGTGAGCGAAATAGTAGTGATCCGAAGCTCGTCGCGGACTTCCTGGATAGAGGCCGGGCGTTCAGGAGGAGGAACAGCCGTCCCGACTGAGTCTGCAGACGTAGACATGGGGGCGACCTGGATGAGGTCGCGGCGAGCTGGAGGAGGCCGCGGCGAGCTGGAGGAGACCGCGGCGGACTGGAGGCAGCAGCTAGAGGACGCGGAAGACTGCAGACTGGATGAGGTCGCGGCGAGCTGGAGGAGGTCGCGGCGAGCTGGAGGAGACCGCGGCGGACTGGCGAGCTGGCGGGCTGGAGGAGACAGCGGCTGATTAGCGAGCTGGCGGGCTGGATCAGATCGCAGCGGGCTGGATCAGACCGCGGCTGACTTGAGCGAGCTGAGAAGAGAGGACAAGCCGGGGCTGACTGGCGAGCCGGCGGGCTGGAGGAGACCGCGGCGGACTGGCGAGCTGGCGGGCTGGATCAGAAGAAGACCAATGGATTGGCGAGCTGACGGACTGGCGAGCGGCGGACGAAGGAGACCAAGAAGAGGAGGCGAATACTGAGTTCGCAGCGGACAGAAGAAGACCGATGGATTGGGGTCGCCGAGGTCGCGCCGGACAGAAAGAGGCCGCATCGGACAAAGGGAAGCAGTGGACCCCACAGGATGGCTATAAAGAGGGGGCCAGAGGAGGAAGGAAGAGGAGGGAATAGAAGTGGATCCACGGGAGGAGAGGAAGCGGACTGGACAAGGGAGGCCGCAGGAGAGAAGCGACTAGAAGGTGCAGACACACACACGCAGGCCGCAGAGATCGCAGGCCGCAGGGCGGACAGAAGAGGGAGTCCGCAGGAGTCCGGAACCTCGCTTTGATACCATGTAGAAATGGAGAAAGCCAACCTTGTATATATGTCCACTTGGTACAAATACAAAGAATGAGTACATATATATAGAGGAGAGAAAGAGGGAGAAAAGTCCTATACACAATGTGGGACTAAAGAGAGGAGAGAAAAACAATAAAAGCTATACAAATGAGCCTAGTTTAAGTGGGCTTTTCCAACAATCACAAACAAAATTGATCGTGCCGACGACCTATAAGGTAACAATTTATTATGTCTAATTAAATTATTATACAAGATAAGCAGATAATTAAGAGTCAGTGTTCAATGACGAGTAACCGTAGCGGTCACGATGATTTTCACTTTATTTATTAAGACCAAAATCTTAACAATGAGTTTCCCTCCTAATAAAACCCGGTTTACGGTTAAGAAAAACCGCAACCCAATTGTTCTAAATAAAGAGTCGCACCCCCCTCCATCCAGATAACTCCTCTCATTTCTCGCCTAACGGAGACCGCACGTTCCCTACTGCATATCGCACCGCTCGGAAGGAGCCGAAGCCGTAACCGACCTCTTCCTCCTCGTCGGAATCAGGCGACTGCCCCTGCTCTTTCCCCCGCAGCCCTAGTAGATACCTCTCCTTCCTCTCTAGCACCGTAAGAAGTGATTTCCAACCCTAGCCGACGGGAAGAAGTTCAGAAAACACCGTATTTGGTTCTGGTAAGTTTTGTTCCGCACTTTTCTTCTTTTTCTAGTGGAAATCTTTCTAGTTGGTAGTCGATTTTAACCACATTCTCGTTCCCTCATGCCCTATTTAGGGACCAGAGTGCTCAATCCACCGCAACCTGGAGTTGATCGCTTAGTTGAGACCTAACACCCCTCATATAGAAGTATTGCACCATTTTGTTGTTCATAGTATTAACCTAGTCATTTTGAGTCCTTTTACCGAAAACCCTAAAGGGGAAAAGTGCTTAATTTAGAGTTGTCATGGATTTCAGATTTTGGTGGCATTTGGGGCAAAGTTTTGGGAAGTCCTTAGCAGTCAGATCTGTTGGAAGGAGCACCATGACACCGCATCACGTGTACGAGCGTCGAAACACCACGGTAAGAAAATTGACTTCTTTTAGTTAAGCATTGTAGACCTCTTTTCATGCTAAATCAAGTTTGAGTACGCATATACAAATTCCAAGTTCCTGTAGTTAGAACTGAGATAGCGGGGTACGTGAACACTTAGAGTGATCAGACGATGCAATGTCTTGAAAGGTCCTAAGTCCAGTGTACTTGACTAGAGCGCTACTCCGTAATTACTTCAGTGAACTCTAGTATAAACCTATTCAGAAAGTAGCGAAGAAGGTTCATCCCGTGTAGCTGGTGGGCACACCCCACCGTGTATTTCAGGGCCAGTAAGCCACTACATAATTGCAAACTCAGGGTAGATGACCCTTGTTACAGATATGACACTCCTCAGATAGGAGTTAGTGACCCACCTGAGGGACACTCAGTTTAGGGCACCATCAGGTTTGCCACTTAGACCACAACTATTAGTGGTGTCTAGTCGCCTTTAACGACAAATGTTAGCAAGGAAATGTTGAATCGAGTGGATACTCATAAAAATCGTGATTCCAAAACTTCAGGAACCACGACTTAGAAAATTAAGAGATTAGTGTGACAGATCACACTATAAGTCGTTTCATGTCAGATCATGTACCTAAGTACCAAGGTTTATTTTAGGGAATGATGCATAACTTAATTCATGTATTAATCACTTAAAAATATTTCTTTTCATTTAAGTGTTGTTGGATGGAGTAGTTTTCTTACTCTTCAGTAGTCCTGACTCATTTGGAACTTGTTTTTTACAAGGGGCTCAGGTCAGGGGATCCACTTAGGATAAGCGGCTCAGTCTTTAGTCGTCAGTTTATTCAGTTGTACTACTGTTGTTGTACTTTGCTTTCTATTTTCAGACATTTGTATTTGATGTACTTTACTGACTGTGATGGTTCAGTTAATTCAGTTTGTTGGTATTTCAGTTTCTTAGTATTATTTTTCTCTCTATTAGTTGGCTCTGTGGATGCTGCTTGACAAGGTACACTTTTACCCATAGTGTTACTTCACCTTTCTGCTGTAGGTATTTCTTTTCAGCATTTTTGTTTCTTTTACCAGCTTTATACCAGTTTATATACTGTCTCTTAGTTTACTTGTAATCGCGGACCCGGCCGGACTGCTGATTCTTGTCAAACTTGGTTAGTGTTACAAATTGGTATCAAAGCCAAGTTTAGGATCCCTGGACCTAGTAAATTCACAGAGCCATAAGTTTGCGCTAGAGTCAGACTCTCGAAAGAGGCGTCATCGAGTCTATCCAACCTTTAACGTTGCTAGTATATGAAAAATACTTTTGGTAATGGAATTCTCTGTTGTAATATCCAAGAATAATATTCTTATCTTCTTTGTCCTTTAGGCACCTCGAGACAGCGAACCAGGGGAACCCTCACGTCAGAGTACTACTCCTGATTCAGCCATGGATGATGCTAATGCGCCCCCTGCGCCACCCACACCAGTAGTAGTAGGACCTACTGATTTGGCAGCCCAGATTGCCAAGGCAGTAGCGGTTGCATTATTGGAGTTTCAGAGAGGACTGACTGCAGGGATTCCGGTTCCGGCTCCAGCACCAGTCCCTGCACCTGTAGTTGTGGAGGTCGGTCTGGACCGTTACTTGAGGGATTTTAGAGATCTCCACCCTTCCAAATATAGTGGAGATGGTACCCCGATGGACACCGACGACTGGATCGCGAACACCAGAGATTTGCTGAATGTCATGACATGTCCAGAAGATAAAAAGGTTCAGCTGGCAGCTTTCCCTTCTTCTTGAAGATGGCAAAGGTTTGGTGGGATAAGTATCTGGCAGATGACCCTGCAGGTAAGACTTCAAGTGAAATTCCTTCGTTTATAAAAAAGTTTTAACTTATAGTATGACATTTTTTCTAGGGCTCTTGCGAGCTGGTTCGTGCCCCTTCTGCTTGACGTGGTCTCCAAGAGAAGTATCTCAGACACTTCCAAGGGGATAAGTCAGTGGCTGAGTATGAGCGAGAACTTATTTATCTCGCTATGCGGGCGCGATGCAGGGAGATGAGGCTGAGAGGTGCAGCCGTTTTGTGGATGACCTACGTGACTCATTGAGGCAGCTGTTGATGACCATGGTCAACGCTGATTACAGGAGTTTGGTGGACAAGACACGAAGGTTAGAAGCAGATCAGCAGCGTGTGCAGATGCGCGATAGTTTCTGCGCCAAGCGGCCTCAAGGTGGACCACCAACTCAGCAGGATAAGAATCAGTCAAAGGACCGTTGGAACAAAAAGCGGAAGTCGGATTACAAGCAGGGCAATCAGTCTTGGGGCAAGCCCATGGACTATCCCCTTTGTTCCAAATGCAATCGCCACCACTATGGAGAATGTTTGGCTTCTTCAGGGGTCTGCTTCAAGTGTCAGAAAGCTGGACACATTGCTCGGAATTGCCCAGAATATGCGGGTAATCAGGTAATATGATCATACGCTTGGAAATTTTCTCTTATTCAGGATTTCTCTTTGGAAAATTTAAATGGTGTGCTGTAACTTGAATTTCAGTCGAATTACGAGCGTGGTGGTTCAAGTGAGATCGATAAAAGGAAGGCTGTGGTGGTGGCTGATCCGAAGTCAACTGCAGGATGTGGTTTAGTTCAGCCCCGAGCTTATGGTCTTGGCCAGCAGGAGGCCAAAGAGCAGGAGGATGTTGTGATAGGTTTGGAACTTTAGTAAATAGTTTGTGATAATGTCTATCCTTCATCCCAGCAACTCTTAATATGAGATAATAACATACGCTTGGATTTAGGTATCCTCATAGTAAATGGTGTGTTGTCTACGGTCCTCTTTGATACAGGTGCATCACACTCGTTCATGGGGAATCTTTTGCTCGCAAGCTTGGCCTAGAAGCCCTCAGCGACCAGATTCCGTTAAATGTTATGATGTCTAACGGTTCAGTGTTGCAAACCAGTCGCAAGTGTAAGGCACCAGTTATTTTCGAAAAAGTAGAAATTGTGGTGGAGGCGTCCCTTTTACCTATTGTCGAGTTTGATCTGATTTTGGGCATGGATTGGCTGACCGACGTGAATGCCAAGATAGATTGCAGAAGTAAGGAGATTCAGCTAGAAGGACCTGATCAGTCTCTGATTACCTTCCGAGGTTTGAAAGGAGTCTCCAAGCTGATCATCTCTTCGGTAAATGCTAGGAGACATGTCAGTAAAGGGTGTCCCGCCTTTTTAGTATTATTGCATGCGGAAACCAAAGACATTTTGCAAGAAGTACCAGTGGTGTGTGAGTTTCCAGATGTGTTCCCAGAGGAGCTACCTGATGCTTCTCCCTCCAGAGAGATTGATTTTCAGATTGACCTTATTCGTGGACCTGCACCAGTGGCCAAGGCTCCTTATCGCATGGCTCCCAGAGAGTCGTCTGAGTTAAAGATTCAGTTGCAGGAGTTACTTGATCTGGGATTCATCAAACCTAGTACGTCGCCATGTAGGGCTCTAGTCCTTTTTGGTTTGAGATTGTGCATTGACTACAAAGAGTTGAATAAACTTACTATTAAGAACAAATATCCTCTTCTAAGGATAGATAACTTGTTCGATCAACTCGAGGGTTCTTGCACGTATTCCAAGTTAGATTCGAGGTCAGGATACCATCAGTTGAGGATTCGAGAGCAGGACATCCAGAAGACAACATTTAGCACTAGATACAGGCACTTTGAGTTTGCAGTCATGCCATTTGGGTTGACCAATGTTCCGTCTGCATTTATGGATTTGATGAACATGATATTCAGGGAGTTCTTGGATCGATTTGTTATTGTCTTTATTGATGATATCCTAGTGTATTCGAGGAGCAAAGAAGAGCATGCCGCAGACCTTAGGGCAGTTTTGGGCACCCTTATGCAGAATCAGTTATATGCTAAGTTTGCTAAGTGCGAGTTCTGGCTTCCATAAGTGACATTCTTGGGTCACGTGATTAGTAATGAGGGACTTGCGGTTGATCCAAAGAAGATTGAGGCGATCAGAGATTGGCCAAGTCTGAAGTCGGTAGCAGAGATCCGAAGTTTTCTCGGCTTGGCAGGCTACTACCGGAGGTTTATTCAGGATTTTTCGAAGATAATCCTTCCTTTGACTATGCTTACCAGGAGGGGAGAGCTTTTAGTTGGACATCAGCGTGCGAGTCTGCTTTCGAGCAGTTGAAGACCAGGTTATCAGGTGCACCAGTGCCAAGTCTTCCTTCGGGCGTAGATGACTTCCAGATTTACAGTGATGCTTCAGGCCAGGGTCTGAGATGTGTTCTCATGCAGCATGGAAAAATTATAGCTTTTGCGTCCAGACAATTGAAGAACCACGAGAGAAATTATCCAGTGTGTGACTTGGAGTTAGCCGCTATCATCTACGCTTTGAAGATTTGGAGGCACTATCTTTACGGTGTATAGTGTGAGATCTTCACAGATCATAAGAGCCTCAAGTACATTTTTGAGCAGCAGACGCTCAACATGAGGCAGTGTAGGTGGCTCGAGTTTTTGGCTGACTATGATGTGACCATTCAGTACCACCCTGGAAAGACAAATGTTGTGGCTGATGCACTTAGTCGTAGAGGATCGAGTTACTCTCTCCTTACTCAGCAGAAGGAGCTGGTGCAAGAGTTAGAGAGATTAGAGATCCGTATAGTGCCACGCTCTAGCTTTGGGCCTGCAAGTTTGGGTTGGATAGAAATTACATGTGATATCAAGGATAAGATCAGAACAGCTCTACCTCTGGATCCAAAGATGTCAGAAATTTAGGCTCTGACTCAGGCAGGTCAGAAGGAGAAATTCAGTATTCGGGAGGATTTACTATTGTTTGATGGTAGGGGGTGCATTCCGGATGTTAGCCATCTTCAGGAGGACGTACTATATGAAGCTCACAACTCCAGATACTCCATTCATCCAGGCAGCACAATGTATGCATACTTCAAGAAGTCAGTTTGGTGGTCAGGACTTAAGGGAGATGTCGCAGACTTTGTAGGGAGGTGCGAGACTTGCTTGTTGGTTAAGGCGGAGTGTCAGAGACCTGGAGGCAAGCTGCAGCCTCTTCCTATCCCAGAGTGGAATTTCGAAGACATCTCTATGGATTTTGTGCATGGCCTCCCTAGATCTCAGAGCGGGAATGACTCGATTTGGGTGATCGTGGATCAGTTGTCCAAGGTGGCCTATTTTATTCCCAACAAGAGGACCGACCAAGGTCCAAAGTTAGCTCAGATGTATGTGGATGAGATAGTCCGACTTCATGGTGTGCCGAAGTCCATAGTGTCAGATAGAGATGGTAGATTCACCGCCAAGGACTGGAGATATATTCAAGAGCGTCTGGGTTCACAATTGAAGTTTAGCACAACTTTCCACCCCCAGACCGATGGTCAAACAGAGCGTACTAATAGGACCTTGAAAGGCATGCTTCACATGTGTATTTTGGATTTTGGCGGCAAATGAGAGAAGTATGTTACCTTAGTAAAATTCTCCTATAACAATAGTTTCCAGGCAAGTATCGACATGTCACCCTTCGAGGCGTTGTATGACAGGCGTTGTTGGATACCTTTATGTTGGGCAGAAAGCGAAGAGAGAGCTTCTAGCAAAGAATCTTGGATAGACAAGACCACAGACAGAGTCAGACTCATTCAGGACCGCATGAGGATTGCTCAGGACAGACAAGCCAAGTACTATGATCAGAGGCATAGAGCAGTTGAATTCAAGGTCGGGGATCACGTTTACCTGAAGGTGAGGCCAGTCAAGGGAGTCTCTAGGATCAAGCGGATGAAGAAGTTGAGTTCCAGATATGTGGGTCCTTGAGGTGCTAGAGCGCATAGGTGAGGTTGCTTATAGGTTGGTCTTACCTGAGGATATGGGTGGATTACATGACGTATTCCACGTCTCCTATTTGAGGAGAGCAGTCAGAGACCCAAATCAAGTGATCAATAGTAAGGGTGCGCCGATTGAATCAAATCTCAGTATCAGTATTATGCCAGTCAGGATTGAGGATTCGAGGATTCAGAAGCTCAGAAACAGAGAGATCCGTATGGTTAAAGTCCTTCGGATGAATTACGGTCGATCAGAGTATACTTGGGAAAGAGAGGACGAACTCCGTGGCAATGAATCTTGTTTCGCCGTTTTGAACTATAAATAATTATGCGTATTTTAATAATATAATTTTTCATAAAACTTTTCTCTTTGATTCTGGTACGTTCCAAATCATTAATCAAATATTTTGCAATTTTCGAGGACGAAAATTTATACATACTCCTTGTGTCATAACCCTATATTCTACTTTGGCATTTGAGCGAGCAACCACATTCTGTTTCATACTCTTCCAAGAGACAGTTTCCACCCACAAAAGAGCAATGTCCGATAGTATATTTTCTATCATCTTGGCTACCAGCCCAATCAACATCTGTAAACACTTCAAACTTTAAAGATTGATTAGCAAAGAACAGAATCCCACATCGTGGAGACTTCTTGAGGTACCTTAAAACCCTATTAAAAGAGACGGCTCTTTTATGTAGCCTGCTGATGGCGAGTTTTTACCCTTTTTATGGGAGAGTCCGGGACCGGACCGGCACCGGTCTCTGTGAATCTCCCAACCGAACTTAGGATACCCACAACATAAGCAATATCAGGGCAAGTATGAGATAAGTATACGAGTCTCCCAAGTCCCAACCAATCTCTGGTACCTTGAGGGGTCAACTTTCTCTCATTTAGTGCCCACATCAATCTTGTGATTAGCCTCAATGGGTGTATCTATGTGAGCACACCCAAACATACCAGTTTCCTCCAGAAGATCAAGAATATACTTTCTCTGAGAGATGAAGATCCCCAATGAGACCTTACTACAATTCCCAAGAAGTATTTTAGTTTTCCCAGATTTTTGACTTCAAATTATTTGGCCAATTGTTTTTTCAAGTCTGTCATTTCCTATAATGATGATGTCATCCACGTATAGGGCTGATATCGAGTCGAGTTTGAGCGAGGGAATAAAGGTTCATACGAAGCTATAGATTCAATTGAGCACAAGTCAATACCTTACAATAATGCTGAAAATAAAGGTTCATACAACGAATTATATTCACAAAGTATGGGGGTTGCCGTGGGAGGATGAATCATGAGGGTATGTGATGCTGTGATAGGTCGACTTGGGTGGACATTCTAAATGCAACCCATTATGCGATGAAGTATTATGCTAGTGCAAAGGGCGATCCACAAAAAAATTACAACTGCAATTTATTTTATAAAACTAGCATAGGTGCAAACAAACACAAACAATTATTAAGGAAAACGAGTTTCAATTTAGTAAACAATTGGGGCGCAAATATTTTTAAACACACACAGAATAAGTCTTGCAAATCACACGAATGTCGATACTAATAACAAATAAAAATAGCAACCATTTTAGGTATAGTGCCAAAATAAACAACAATAAAAAATGAAACTGCATACCATAACTCACACGTGCAGGCGGTGACAATGACGGTTGTTGGAGGGCATCCAAGATCGTAGCAAGCGAGGAGAATGCTGATAGGGGATTATGGATGGGTGGGGAGGCTCGGGTAGAGGGTATAGTGCTGAGTAGAGGTGGTTGGCTGTTGTTGGGGCTCACTGTGAGGGAGAATTTATGGGCTACAGTAGAGGAAGGGGTTTGGGAGAGTGACTGTAGGTTAGGAGAGGGGTTGAGGATGTTGGCTACAAGGGAATAGATAGGGGAGATGTTCTCTAGTTAGATACGGGGCCTGAGGGAGAGACAGGGGGAGGCAGAGGAATAGGAGGAGGTGGTTGGATGAGGAAACTAGCAACAGGTTCAAGCACGATAACTGACGAGATTTGCGTCGACGAGACAGTTGGCAGGGGAGGGGAGTCGCAGGGCGTTAGGCCCGTGGGAGGGCATCAGAGTGACGTATGGGAAAGAAGTAGCGGTTTGGGTTGCTGAAAGTGTTTGGGGAGGGCTCGGGAAGGGAAGAGGTGGTCTTACGGTGGTCCGGCGGTGGAGGAGGAAGAGGGAGGAGAGGCGGCTTGGTGTCGCACCAGGACGAGAGCTCCATGGGTCGCACCTGGAGAAATTATCGACGATTCTTGCATAACTTCGAGACCCACTATACCCAAAGTCCCAAACCATGAAACACACACCTATATATACTTGAACAACTAGGGCACCCGAATCGGATGACTCATATCGTTTGATCCGTTCGGGTGTCAAATACACTCGAAATAAATAAAATAATACACAAAATTGACTCGAAAAAATCATCCGGACGCATCCGTGGACTCGGATCATCCTAATGAGTAGCGGATCACAACGATCTCTATCAATATGTTTCAATATGGGGAGGGGAACAAGGGCCCGTAGGGAATCAGGATTTGAGGGGCTATAGAAATTGGCGGTCTGCTCCAGAACATGGCTACATGATTCCTCAATTGGAATTTACCGTGGGAGGGCTGTTGTAAATGATTAATCAGGATTATAGGAATTAATTGGCTGCTCCGGATGTTTGTGACGGGAGTCGTTGGCTTGGGATTTTGACCTCCTGGGAGGGGTTTTGACTGTAAAGATCTATTGGAGTTGACTGACTGCTCCATATGTTATGAGAGTCTGGCTTGGGATTTTGATATCCTGGGATGGAAAATAATAAGGTAGAGGTGGATCTAGGTTTGCTGGGTGAAAAACAACAAAGGTGTGGGTGGCGGATAGGGTTTAGGGTGGGGAAAAATGAAAGTTAGAGTTAGAAGATACCTTGAGGAGGAATATGACCATCTTGAAGTTGTCACCTAGGACTCCACAGATTCGGCACCGTAGAGGGATTGCTGGAATCTGGGATTTCTAATCTCTAAATTCGGCAATAGCTTCCAAGCTGCCCCCATGCCTTTTATTTATAATAAAACAGAATTAGCGCACCCCAACATGTACGACTATAATTGGCGATCCGTGGAGTTGAATCGTCGATTCGGAGCTGACATATTACAGGTGTCCAACTGGACCCAAAACTGTCCCACATCTCCGTTCTACATCATTGCCTACCCAAGATCATAGGTGGAATTTTTGGGTCCGGAGCCCATTTTCAAAATTTTTGTCCGGGAGCAATGAAAAGAGGATGCATGTCATACACTTTTTGATCTCTGGAGATCATATTAGGAGAGCCATTTTAGGAGATCATATTTGAACTCAAAAGATCATATTTTGAACTCAGAAGATCATATTTTGATCTCAGGAATATTTGATCTCTGGGAGATTAAAATATGATCTCTGGGAGATCATATTTAATCTCCCAGAGGTCACCCGGAGTCCGGTGTCACGACCCGTCTCAACAAGATCAGAGTGCGCTTCGGGCGGGTCGTGATGTCACAGGCATGCAGAGAAGAACCCTGCCTGCTAAGGCGGAACCCGAAATTCTACAACTAGGTTTTTTTAAATTTGTTAGTTTTGAAAAGAGTTTTAATTGATTCTTTTAAAAAAAGTGCCGAAGCCACACAAATAATTAAAAAGTCGTGCATGCATTTCTTTTATATAAACTAAGACACAAGCAGTACTAAAACTAAATGAATGCACTACTCACAAAAAATAGAAATATCATAAGTGAAATGAATTAGTACAATGCTTCACCCTGCAAGTTGTCCTCGATACAAGAGAAAATGTCTGACGATAACTAGTACATGAATAGAAAGAAAAATCCAACAACAAATGAAACAAAATACATAGAACCTGCTGATACATTAAACAAAATGAAACCTCCGAGCAAAGCTGTAGCTGGAAGAAGAAAAACTCAGGAGTCGGGCGGCGCAGTCACGAAACCTAAGACAAATCCAAACAGGAGGAAAGTGCTTCAGAACATGAAAATACATAAAGATTCAAGTTAATCAATTACGCAAAAGTAAGCAGAGGAAACAAGAGCTCAGTGAACTAGTTTTACCCGTAACAACCTATTATCAGACAAGTAACCATGTGTAACCAGGTGATTTTATTCGAATAGCTTACTCCGGAGTTTAGCCTAGCTGCAATACCATAAGCGGAAGTACATTGAAGGGTGGAGGTGTTGTCATTTGGTGTACATGATTCTAGTGTATGAGTTGATGCAAGACTTATCAACAACGGTGCTTGCATTGGTCGACTAATGATTTCTGTTACCAGTTAGTCAGGAGCTCGATTCGACGCGTCACATCAAACCAACACTCTCCTATAAATGTTTGCCTAAGGTATTCAACAATCTCAGAGATTCATAAATGATTGGAACAAGTTATTAATTAGAAGATTCCAGTTTATAAGGGGCTACTTCATAACAAAAGTGAAGTAAATTAAATCACATGTTTGCAAGCGAGAGAGTTGTCTCTACTTGCCTTAAGGTGATTTCAAAAATGCTAGTAACAGTTAAGTGACGCAGGCGAGGTTAGAAGCTTGAGCTAAACCTGCTCGAGATCAAAAATGCATTCCAAATTGAATTAAAAAGTTTCTTATGTCAGCACATGCGTTTGATAATCGCTCCACACAAAAGGAGAGAGGTTTAGGAATATACCTCCCTTGAAAGTGAGGGGAGAAGAGACTACCGCGAGGGATCAGGAGTTTTGGCGGCGTTTTGAAGCAAGAATCCCTAATTCGGAGAGGGCTTGGAGCGATTCCACCACCTAAATCCAAGGACACGCACTGAAAAACACACAAATCCGGGATTAGCGGGTTATACGATGAACATAGGTTGGATCGTCCAAAAACCCTAGATCGGAGAGTGAAAAATTAGCGTAATAAAATTAGAGCAAACTGAAAATGAGAGTGAGGCGGGGTTCCTTACCCAAGGAGACCAGATCTTGGCTCAGAAATCCACAAAGAGGGGTTTCAAGCGAAATCCTAGGAGTCCCTCACGAAATCCACCGGCCGGAATGAGGAGGAGCTAGGGTTGCTGGAGAAGAAACGATGTTCTTGCTCTCACTGGCCGGAGAAGGAGAGGAGGAAGGGGAAAAGTAGTCGACCCCTCCCTTGGATGCAGCCGACCAAGAGAGGAGGGGCTGCTGCGGGATTTGCCGGCCAAGGGGAGCGTCGTAGACGACGGGGAAGCAAGAGGAAGAGGCGCCGGGCCTGGAGGGGGGATTCGCCGGCCACTTGAGGCGGAGGAGAGGGCTGCCGGGCGCTCGAGAGACGGAGGCGGGGCCGACGGAGCGAAGGAAGCGGGATCGGGAGAAAGATCGTGCGGGATGCGGGTTGCGGGATTTGGACCGGGGGGCATCGGGTTATAAGATGTTTTTAAGTCTTTGTTTATATTATTTCTCTTTTATTATTATTAATATTATTATTAATATTATTATTATGATATGAGGTTGTTACATCCGGGCTACAGACGGAAAAATTCCGCAGATCATAGAGAATGTACATCAATTTTTGATTTGTGGAGTACACTAGGAAAAATAACTTTTATATGGTTTCTAAATATCCAGCAGTCTCATTTTATGTGCATTTTTGAATTATTATAACATGAAATTTGATCTACTAATAATTCTTACATGAGTAAATGAGAATTAAAGTCATTTTGGGGTCTCTTGGTTTTGGAATGCAGCTGACTATTTATTACATTTGAAGGTGAATGGCTATTCCTCATTAGGAGAAAAATCCACACATATATACATATATGTAAATGTATCTATATTTATGAAATTCAATCAACTAATAATTCTTACATGTGTAAATGAGAATTAAAGTCATTTTGGTGTTTGATGGTTTTATAATGCAGCCGACTATATATTACATTTGAAGGTGAATGACTATTTCTCATTAGGAGAAAAATTCACGCGCACACACACACACATGAAATTCGATCTACTAATAATTCTTACATGAGTAAATGAGAATTAAAGTCATTTTGGTGTCTGATGGTTTTAGAATGCAGCTGATTATGTATTACATTTGAAGGTGAACGACTATTCCTCATTAGGGTTTAGAATGCAGCTGATTATATATTACCTTTGAAGGTGAACGACTATTACAATGTATGTTAATGTATCTCTCTCTCTCTCTCTCTATATATATATATATATATGTGTGTGTGTGTGCGCGTGCGTGCGTATATCATATTTGTGTGTAGGACACGGTGTATGAATATTGTATGACTATCCACTGTTAATCTTGAAGATTGCTTAGCTTCTACTTTCCTACTTCCAAGGTTAAATTTTCTACTCTGCTATGTAATTTTTAATCAGGTTTTTGATAGATGTATCAAGGATAAATTGAGTGGGAAAACCCGAGTACTTGTGACGAATCAGCTACACTTTCTTCCGAATGTGGATAGAATTATTGTGGTTCATGAAGGCATGGTTAAGGAGGAGGGCACCTTTGACGAACTTAACCGTAGTGGATTCCTTTTCCAAAAGTTGATGGAAAATGCTGGGAAGATGGAGGAGCAAGTTGATGAGAAGGAAAGTGGAGCAAAAGTTGAGGAGATCACATTATCTACCGAAAACGGTGAAGTAATAGAGGTTGGGGATAAATTTGAAAGCAAGAAGAGTAAATCAAAGAATGAGAAATCTGTACTTATCAAACAGGAAGAACGTGAAACCGGTGTTGTCAGCTTCAAAGTTGTTAACAGGTAATCTATTTTCGATATTGATCCCTCTTTGAATGTCATATTTTTAGCATTGTTCTTCGTCGGGGAAATATTTCTTCTAACTTAAAAGTTGTTGATAATTTTTTTGTATTTTGTTTTTAATGGTCTTTGAATGACATGATTTTGGATGCAATGTCTAATGAAGGTAACTGGATTTTAATCTCTTAGTTGCAGATTCTCTCTGGTTAAGTTTGATAATTAAGCCTAATTTTATTATCAAAAAGACTATGTTATTAATCAAAAATTATGTAACACCCCTATCTAGTTCAACAATATTTTAAAAGCCCGGTTGGCACTCAAGATATGAAGCAAACTAAACAACATTAACAGTAAAGATGAAAAAAATCTAAAGCATAAGGCGAAAACATAAGGCTATAATTAAGGTTTAAGAAATACCCCAAAATTTGATTCACAGAGCCAACTCGAAATATAAAAGACAATAAACCTTATTACTGGAAACTGAATAATATCCGAGACAATCGAGTATTGTTGATATTTAAATGTAAATATATGTATGGGGGTAAGATAAAAAATAAGAATCCTTTTTTCCACTTGGTATCAAAGCAGAGACCCATGCCTCGCCCTAACCGTGCAACCGTTGTTTGCTTCCCCTTGCCATCTCCTTGTGACTGCTCCCGACAACCTCTCGACTACGTTCCTCCCTTCGTTTCCGGCCGCCAGTTCCCCTCCGCAGCAGCTTCGATAGCCGCTTCCCTGCTCGCGCCCGTCATCGCTGTTTCCGTCAACCGAGCGGCGCTGACTAGAGGAATGCGGCTTCCAGTGGTTCAAATGATCCCAAATTTTGGGGAAAGTTTCTCTTTGGCCTTCTTTACCATCATACTGGATTTCTAGACAATTCCAACTATTGGATGCTCCCCAAAATCAAATCCAAGACTTTCTTCTTCCAACGAAAGATGAATCCTAACTCTGCAGTGATGTCTTCTTTGACCCCAGCTCCTTGAAAACTTGTTATACGTTGTACTTCCCCGTTCTCATGAAGAAGTTAGCTGCCAAGATGGTGGGCGGATCTGGAGGTGTTCTTTGAGTTCTTGAGGATGTCCAAAGGCGATGGATCGGCTCATTCACAGCCACTGCTAGTGAAGTTGGATCTTTCTCTTGTGGAGCTGAAACTTGATGGATCAACTAGATATTTGAGGTGGTCGCGTCGGGTGAAGAGGACCCTATCTGGAAGAAACTTGGAGGGCTATTTGATATGTGAGAAAGGGGATCCAGGGCGGAACTTGGTTGGGTACAATGAGTGGAAAACTACATATAGCTTGCTACATACTTGGCTCTTAAACTCGATGGTCGTGTCTATAGTTGTTGCAGTGGATGACATAGAGACCGTGAGCGATATTTGGGGGAAGTTGCAGAGGATCTATGCAAGAGTCGACAACATGTGGGCGTTTCAGATTGAGAGAGAGATAGAGACAGTAACCTAGGGAGATCAATTGATCCAGGAGTTTGTCGCCGATCTAGAGTGACTGTGGGCAGATTATGATCATTTTCTCACCAATTGCATGTTGCAAAGATCCCAAGTGCAAGAAAGGGGGATGCTTAGCGAAGGATTATGCACTTTATGAGGGGGTTGAATCTGATCTTTGAGCCAAGGTGTACAATCTTGCTAGCTCAATCGAAGATTCCCTCCCTAGATGAGATGATCCCGACCATGTGCAAGAGGAGAGTAGGATTAAGCTCCAATGTGGTGCAACTGGCCTTCTAGGGGTGAATTCAGCATTAGTGGTCACTAATTTGGGTCACAAGGGATACATGAGTGAGACACGACAATGCTTCAATTGCGGTGAGTTCAGTCATCTTAGGCGGGCTTGTCCTAAGCCACCAAAGGTGCAATCTGCCAGTGGATGAGGATTGTTTGGGAGTTGTGGTTGCGGTCGTGGGGGTTGTAGAAGTGGCAGTGGTGGACGAGGAGGCTACCGGGAAAATCTGATGATAGCAGAGGACAAGGTAGAATGGGATATAGCTGACGTGGGTCACTCTGAGGAGGAGCAGGAGATCTTGGATGCTCTTACTCTCAGTTGATGTGGAGAAAGAAGAAGGGTGTGGTTGATGACGCATTTACCTCATCTTCAATTATTGATAATGTTGCCTCTTTTACTCACTTAGCTACAGGTACTTGTGATGCTCTTGTTTTCGCATTTATCTCCACCACTAGATCGCCAGATTAGATAGTTGATTTTGGTGCTTCTTGGTATATCACTGGGGATGCTAGGGAGTTTTTTTCTTACACTCAACTAGCAGTCCCATAACGCACTCAGATTGTCAATGGTATAACTCAACCAGTGGTTGGTAGGGTTATTGTGCACTATACCAACACTTTGTCTATGTCCAATGTTTTGCTTACTCTTTCTTTCTGATGAACTTCTTATCAATTAGTGTCATTATATCTCAACTAAAATGTATTGTTTTGTTTGATATTCCAAAGGTGTTCTTTCAGGAGGAGACTGGCGGGAGACTTGAAATTGATACATGTCATAGTGACTTGTGGTACTTGGATAGGGAAAGTATGGACTCAACTCTTTCATGCATTGTAGAGGGTGCTGGAGGAGTTAGGAGGAGCGTGGAGGACTTGATGTTGCTTCATCATCGGCGCCTGGGTCATCCTTCTTTTGTTATTTTGAGTCAGTTGTGTCCACTTTTATTGAAAAAATTAACCAAGGGAAACTTGTATATAATGCGTGTGAATTGAGAAAACTTACCAGAAACTCTTATTCCAGTTATAGTAGTAGTAGTTTTTGTCCTTTTAACTTAGTGCATTCTAATGTTTGGGGACCGCATCTCACACCTACTGTGAATGAATTTCGATATTTTATGTCTTTCATTGACTGTTTCTTTCATGCGACTTGACTTTATTTGATGAAAAACAAGAGTGATGTGTTTATCTGCTTCAAGATTTCAACAATTGTGAAAGTGTTATGGTCTGACAATGAGATAAAGTACACTGACAGGGAGTTTCGGGAGTACTTATCATCACAAGGAATCCAACATCAAACCACTTGCCCATACACGCTAGATCAGAATGTGGTTGCCGAACGGAAGAATAATCATTTTCTTGAGGTGAATCGGAGTGTGATGATTTTGATGAGGGTAACAAAGTACTTATGGTGGCAAACAGTATTGACTGCAACCTATTTGATCAATAGAATGATCACGCGGGTATTGGATTGGAAGTCTCCGATTGAGATGTTGAGAGGTAAGAATAAAAATATTCTTCCTCTCAAAACCTTTGGTTGTGTGCTTTGTACAGAGCAATAGATCAAATGAGGGCAAGTTGGGTCCAAAAGCGGTGACGTGTGTTTTTGTTGGGTACTCGGCTACTCAAAAGGGGTATATATGCTGGAGTCCGGTTGAGAGGAGGTTTTTCATTTAGAGGGCTCGAGTTATACTAAGCTTTCTCATGTTGACTCACCCTTTGGGGACACGCTCGTTATAGGCAGTATAAGGTGAGAGAGGGAGGATAACAGTAGTGTTGAAAAGAAGATTGTGTTATCCTTTTGTGTCGAGTGTGGAGTTGGATGTGTTGTCGGTGCATGGGAGAAATGGATTTGAGAACGGTGGTCCTTAGGATCAGTGGGAGCTGAGAATGTATATGAGGAGAAGAAAGCAGAATGAGGGAACCACACCTACAGCGCCCACATCGCCACTTGTGTCAAGTCCCTTGTCTTTGACTACTCCGACTCCCGTGACGCCTACACCATCCATCTCAAACTTAGAATACACAGGTGATATGATTCCTCTCTCTACTCCCACATATCCCCTGTATATTTTCTACTGGTAAGGAGAACTTTGTAGCAATGCGGGAGTCTCACCTGATCGATATAGCTTTCCTCATAATATTACCCAGTTTATTTTCTACTCCCACATATCCCCTGTATATAGAGCATTCATTTTATTTTTGGACATTATCTCTATTCTTATGTATTGACAGGTTGCTAAGTAGGATCTAAAGTGGAAAGTTGTAATGCTAGAGAAACTTGAGGCTCTGAAAAAGAACAAAATCTAGGAGCTTTTATCACCACCATCAGGCAAAAAGGCAGTTGGGTGCAAGTGAGTCTTCACTGTGAAACAAAATCCTGAAGGTCAGGTTGAACACTACAAGGCCCGATTGATAGCAACGGTCAGACTTATAACATCGACTACAATGAGACATTTGCACCCTTAGTGAAGATGAGCACAGTGCAGACACTGGTATCCTTGACAGCGAATGGAGGATAGAAACTACACCAAGTCAACGTGTAGAATGTATTTCTTCATGGTAATTTATTGGAGGTGAACATGGAGGTACCACCGGGGTTTGACGTGAAACAAATGTCTGGTAAGATGTGTAGACTCAAGAAGTCTCTTTATGAGCTGAAGCAGTCTTCCCGGGCCTAGTTTGACAGGTTTAGGAGAGCTATGATCGACATGGGGTATCAAAAAATCAATGTTGATCATACAATGTTCTTCGGGTGATTTGGAGTTCATACTACAATGCCCGTTGTGTATGTGGATGATATGATTATCACTGGACAAAGAATTTGAGGTAAAGTACTTGGAGCAGCTTAGGTATTTCTTTGAGATTGAGATAGCTCAAGGTGCAAAAGGAATTGTTTTATCTCAACAAAAAGATATGTTAGACTTTCTGACAGAGACAGGTATGCTGGGGTGCAGACATACAGTTTCTCTCATTGATTAGATGTTCAAGCTCAGTGTTGAGGCAGGAGAACCAATTGATAGAGAGAGGTTGTAATTCCCTGGTCTACTATGGGTGCGCTACAGGTCTGCAGACCAGTGACCCCAACCCCTCTCCACGGATCTGATTGGCCACAGTCGCTAATTCTAATGTCGGGTTGTTGAGGCTAGGACCAACTTAGAGCTCCCTTGTCTAGGAAGTTTGGGGTTCAAACCCCAGCCTCAACAACTTAGAGCTCTATTGGAATTAGCGGATTGCGGATGCATCCAATCAGATTCGTGGAGAGGGATTGGGGTCACTGGTCTACAAACCATAGCGCACCCACAATAGGACGGGGCGTTACAAGGTACCCGAGGTTGGTATGTCGGTTGATTTATCTGAGCCACACTCGTCCCAACATATCCTTTGTTGTGAGTGTGGTGAAGCGCTATATGCATGATCCTAGGGAGGGTCATATGGATTTTGTGTACCTGATTCTAATATACTTGAAATGTGCACTAGGGAAAGGGTTGATCCTCTAGAACAATGGGCATTTGAACATCAAGGGCTATTGCGATTCAGATTGGGCTAGTTGTGCCGATGATAGGAGGTCCATGTCCGGATACTACGTGTTTGTAGGGGGTAATTTGGTCTTCTGGAAGAGCAAGAAGCAGAATGGAGTTGCGAGATTCACAGTCGAGGCAAAGTACATGGTCATGGCCTTAGGTGAAAGAGAGATGTTATGGTTAAAAACCTTGCTGGTAGAGATCACAATGAACCAAGGTAGGCAAATAACATTGTAGTGTGATTGTAAGTCAGCTATTAACACTGCAGACAACCCCGTTCAATATGACACAACCAAGAATGTGGATATCGACTAGTTCTTCATCAAGGAAAAGCTAAATAGTGGCGTACTGGAGCTGGGACATGTAGTCAATAAATAGTAAGTGACTGATTATCTCACTAAGGGACTCAACTCACTTGGTTTGTCTAGATTGTGTGACAAGATGGGCGTAGTTGATATCTTTCGTCCATTTTGAGGGGGGAGTGTTGATATTGAGATGTAAATATATGTATGGGGGTAAGAAGAATAAAATTAAGAATCCTTTTTTCCACTAGTCCATTTAAAAGAATACCCTATTCCAAAAAAAGATAGACTAAAAGTGAATAAACCCTCTGAAGCTCATCCTAAACAAATCTCCTGACCTGATTCTCCTATAAAGAAAAATGCAAAAATAGACAAGTTCATTAGTGGGTAAGAAAGACTCTTCCTCCCAGTAACACTAAAATAAAAACTTTTAAAAGATGCATGAATACTTAAAATACAAAATTTGATGTTAAGAAGCATATTGTTAACTAGAGTAGTGTGCATGCTTTTCTTTAATAGTAATTTCTAAAACATCAATTTTATCTTCTATGTTTCATCATATTTTAAGCTTTATTCAAAATATTTACTTAATTAAGATGTAGAGATTTCTAGGTTCTTAATTTTTATCTAAAGTTGAGATGACATAAATTCACTTTTTACTTGTTTCTAGTTTCATGAATTACTAAACACATTCTAGTGTTTTGAGTCATATTGGCAATTGTAAGTGCTTCAGTGCATTCCTTTTGAATGAAAAACAAGTTAATTCATCATTTTGACAAGATTCGCATAAATAATCTAAATTTTCATTTAATTCAGGAAGACCAAGAATTAACTTCTTTTTAGATAATTTTTGAATTACTTTGTTCCGGGGTGACCTAGTTGTTTATATCATAATTCTAATACTTCATTTTTAGCCATTAAGCACGGTAGAAATGAAAAAGGAAAGATCATCAAAAGTAAATATTTAAGCATTATACATTCTAGGCGCAGTAAGAAAAATAGTGTTGGTAATAGCATCTATAATTTTACAAGTGTTATTAGATGATTCAAACATCAGGGAATACAGACTCACATCTAATAAATCTTCCATGGAATGTATACCCCTCATTGCGGCTCATATGGTCCACGTCACCCTATGAGTATGTTGATATGCGTCCATCAATCATGAGGGAAAAAACTCCACGTGGCTCCTATTATTTTTTTGCATATAGTGGTCGACGTGATCAACGTAAAGAATCACATGCATAAAGCCCTTTAATTTTTGGGTATAGTGGTTGTTCTTGGAATGAAACTATAAGCAAAGACATGATGTACTTGGGCATTTGTGAGATTATGACAAAAGATAAGCCACAATGGCGACAAAGGATCCATATAGCCGACCCCACTATAGTGGGATAAAGGCTTGAGTGTTGTTGTAATGGTTGTTCAGATCAACTAAAGGATCACCTTCATAAAGCCACTAACGTTGGATTATATTATATTAGTTTGCATTCTATGTTTTATTAAGATGATTCATCAGTCTAGCATACAATGTTCATGTTATCATAATAGCTCGATTACATTATGCTTATCTCACTTTTATCTAACCATAAGTGCATTATACATATAATCATGTTCTCATAAAATTTCTACTTAGAGAAACTTACATGAGGAAATTACATAAATTGAATTACGTGGTATGCCTAACGGACCTAACCAAAAGAAATAGAATTTCTTACATTGACGTTATGACACATAAACATGAAACGACGGCATATTTCTCTAGGTTGGGCTGAAATTGTAAAATATCCTTCTTCGTTCTTTGCCAAAACCTAGGACGATTAATAATAAACCATAACATAGCCCGAATCTAGTCTATTAGGGTCCACTAAAATCAAAGGATGAATTCCCTTACGAAAGAGAACAGTAAAGTGGAAATCAACAAAAAAGTTGGAGAGTATGCCTTTTACTATCACTATGGACGGAGAAGGACGTGGAAATCAACAAAAAAGTTGGAGAGTATGCCTTTTACTATCACTATGGACGGAGAAGGACGTTGATCCAGATGCAACGGAGGTCGGGAAGATTGGACGATTTTAAGATCGTTGGTTGATCGCAAGGTGAGTCGCAGGAGGATCGATCGATGTTAGGTTTACGCCCTAGGGAGTCAACATGTGCCGCAAAGTTCTTATCATGAACAGTGATTGAACTCGGGGCTCCGTTCAACGATTGGTTTCCGAAAGACCACACCCTCCGACGACAGGGAAGGATCGTTAGTCGATTGTGGTGGTAAGGATCATCGTCCCGGAGTGAAGGATCAACTTTACCCCCAACGCGTGCTTCCACTGTGGCGTGCACTCTAGTTGGTGAAGGGAAAAACCTAGGAGCGGCGGTTACGGCTGAGAGGCAGCGAGCCAGCGATGCAAGGGAATGAAACCGAACCATTGTCGGACTACCTAGATACTGAAATGCTCCAAACTAACTAGATACTGAAATTCTCTCATGAACTACCAGACATGTCGAAATAATTTCCATAAAAATTTCTACTATTCAAGGTATTAAATAACACATAAAATTAACTGTAGTAAGCATAAATACCTCGATCGGGCGGTGATGCTGACTTAATCAAATGCGATCGGACCCTAAAAAAACTATGGATGTACTAAGAAATTTGGGTGGTACAGACTATGGGGCTCAAATTCTATGTTTTCACACATATCAATGGATATCTTTAGTTGAGATTATTAGTTTAGTATTAATATTGGTCTATTAGTATGTGAGTAGGTTTAGTCCCACATCTTGAGTAAAGTTGTAAGTGTCAATGTATTTTATATATATTATGCCCTATATGGATGAATAAGATCACTCAAATATTTTCCCTCTTCCTTTCTACTTGGTATCAGGGGTTTAGGGTTTGCTCGATCCCAGTCCTGCCTCCTACTCTCGCTCTCGCTACAGATCCCGGTCCCGTCTCCCACTTCCGTTCTTGCTACCGCTCCCGCTCCCCTCTCCCATCGACGGGATCGTCTTCTATGTCCGTCGACGAGAGTGGCTCCTAATCCCTCCACATCACTCGTTTTTTTTGTTCCTCCGTTTCCGGCATGAGGCGCGCGATCGAAGCGAGCTTCTCCATGATCTTCTCCGACGCCGATACTCCATCTTCTCCGTGTTTTCCCTTCTCGCCCGTGCTTCGGGCCAGGCTTCCTGTCCAGATCTCCCGTCGATGTTGTTTCCAGATCTTCATGTCGACGCTGCTTCTCGACTTCTCGTCGACGCTTCTGCCTCCTTCTCCGTCGATGTCGTCTGATTTGCTCTCCTGCTGGGCAATGGCTCAAGATTCTCTCTTCTTCCTGCTGGACAATAACTCCTGTTGGTCTCCACTGCTTCTGCTCTGGATGGAAATCCTGTTGGCTGCCTCCTTCAATTGCGTGTTCTCATCCATTGGCGTACTTCGACGTCCAAATATGTGCTCTAGCTTCCCTCTGGGGATTCTAGCCGCCTTCCTGCCTCTGCCCCTCCTGTATCTGTGTTACCAGCCTCTGCAGCTGCTTCCGGGGTGCTGATCTCTCGTTGTAGAAAAGTTTTTCGTGTGTTTTCAGTCATTTGTCTGTGTTTTTTATTATTGTATTTGCTTCTGGTTGTTGTTATGCATATTTGCACGTGAGTTTCACGTGAGGGGGAGTGTTTGAGATGAGGGCGACCCAGATGATCTTTCCCGTTGTTCGCCTTAGTCCCACACGGCCTCTAGGCTTATGTCGTGTGTTGTTTGTGTCTCCCCAAATTTTTCGTTGATGATTGGTAGGTGGTATGGTCTTTGGGGGTTGTTTTTTCCCTTTCTCTCTTATCCCCACGGGCACGTAGATCTGTGTGTGAGGTGTTATCCCTGCAGTCTCGTAGATTCGTGTGTGTGGTGTTATCCCCGCGGCCTAGTAGATCCGTGCATGTGTGGTGTTATCCCCTCGGTCTCATGGATTTGTGTGTGTGGTTTCTTTCCCGCGGGTGTACTGTGTGGGAATATCCCCAGTCACTTGTCTTGTCCCCCTTTGCCTACCACATTTACCCTTTCCATTGATGTTGTCAAGCTTGAGATTTCCCCTCCAGCTTGTGGGCGAGAGTTGAGATTATTAGTTCTGTATTAATATTGGTCTATTAGTATGTGAGTGGGTTTAGTCCCACATCTTGAGTCAGGTTGTAAGTGTCAATGTTTTTTTTATATATTATGCCCTATATGGATGAATAAGATCACTCAAATATTTTTCCTTTTCCTTTCTACTTCTTTAGCATTGGTTCAAAGTTGTTGATGTCAACTTATAGGTTCTGTTAAGAAGAGGAAGGGGGAGAAAGAGATCTAAAGGAGAAGAATTAGAGAACTAGGGTTGAGTAGAAGAGAAGAGAAAAATACCTTGGAATAATCTTGCTTGTCCCCTGCCAGGAAACCCTAGGGATATTTATACCCCTCGGGCCATGGAGGGGCCTGCCGGCCCCTCCCATAGGGGCTGAACCCGTCCGGTCCAGCTCCCAACCGCCGTCTTGTTTTAGTTAGGGAGGACTGAACCAAATGGTTCAGCCCCTCTTGATGTCGCATCCTCCCGCCGTCTTTGATGTTGTTGTCCCACGAGCAGATCATTATGAGGATTCATAACATTCCCTTCTCCTTCAAGAACCAGCTTGTCCCCAAGGTGGAGATCTAGGTAACGGTAGGGTTGAGTGTTGGTCTGCTCAATCCCTTCCTTCAGGCTCATCACAGCTATGTCGTTCTCTTGTTCCTGCAGTCCCCCCAAGTAGCGAAGAGAGACCCCTTTTACTGATAAGAGTCTGATCCTGTGCAGGAAGTGCTCTCTCCCATCCTGAGCAAACTCCATGGTCAAGTTGCCCCAATTCAGAGTTACCTTACCCAACAGTCACAACTACTGGACCCCCAGAACCATATCTGACCCCTGGATGGGCAACAAGTAGACATCCATCCTGCTGGTGTATCCCTGCACCCTGACCACCACTCCCTTCAGCACCCCTTCACACCGCAGCTTATTTCCGTCTGCCACCTTAGTTATTATAGGCACAAGGCGCACCAAAGCGCAAATGGGTCTTGGAGCCTAGGCGCAAGGCTTAAGGCGCAGGCGCGCGCCTGACGAAGGCAAGACGCAACCACATCCATTTTAAATAATCGACATCAAACATCATTTCAGCTTCTCGATCAAATTCTTCATGTAGTCTACTAATTAATCATTTCTTACTATCATTTATATCTCTTAAAAACTTGAATAAATGTGGTCACTTACATCATATCTAAGTCTCAATGCATAATTATCTTTCACAAACACTAAATCAATAAAAAACTATTGAGTTTTTACATTATTTTTTCTAAATTTTTGAAGAAAAAATTTACAACAAATATCCCACTCAAGCTCGCCTTTTATATTCCAAAGGCGCAAATAAAGCGCACGGAGGCGCAAACCTCTGAGCCTGATAAGCCTTGAGCCTTAGGCGTGCCTTTAATAACATAGTCTGCCACCATAACCTGAGACACGGCTTCTTTGTTGATTTCTTTCCCCAGCTTCTGTGTCACCGCGGGGTTAATGAAGTTATGTGTACTCACACTGTCAATCAAAATGGTCACCTTTTGTTGACCGATCCACCCCGCAATACTCATCGTGGGCGGCGTGGACTCTCCCTCCATGGCCAGGCTAGATACCCCGAACTCGGTTGTATCTGGAATGTGCCCATGTTCCCCTCCTTCTGTATATGGCATCTCGCCTTCTTCCTGCAACATATACACCTAGATCATCTGATATTTGTGGCTTTGGGTGAATTTCTCATCACAGTTGAAGCACAATCCCTTTTCTTTTCTTGCCTGTAGTTCTAACCATGTCAATTTCTTCACCGTCGTCTTTTCCGTAGCTCCTTGATTTTTTTTTGTGCCGACAGATATGTAGTGTTCTTCGTATTTCCTTCTCAGGATTTCTGTTGGTTGAGTCGCTGCTTTTGAATCCAGGCCAAACAGATAGCATGGGTTAAACTGTGCGGCATGTACCTCATCCTTGATGTGCTCCTTCAACCCTGAAATGAAGCAACTCATTAATGTCTTCTCGCCCCATTGCACTCTGTTGGCTAACCATTCAAACTCTGCTCGGTATTCTATTACTGTCCCTTTCTGTCTCAATTTCTGAAGAAGGACCTTGAAATCTTCGTACTCTAGTGGGCCAAAACGGGTTGTGAATCCGTCAACAAATTTGTACCATGACACATGGTCCCGTCCTCGAAGGAACCATTGGGTCCATTGGTATGTGTCCGCCTCAAGGTGAAACAATACTAACCTTACCCACTGTTCTTCGGGAATTCCTTGATAATTGTAGAACAACTCTGCCTTTTGGACCCATTCCAAAGCATCTCCTCCTTTGAATTTGGGGTAGTTCATAGGTGTCACTTTTGGCAGCATGTATGCCATCGGTTGCGGTTGCTCGGGTCCTCTGTACTCTTGCCCGAGTTCATGCGGTCGTTGTCGATCAGCGGCCACATGTGGGTACTCCCAATCCCCTCCATAGAGGTTTCCAACCACTACTGGCGGCCTAAACTCCCATCCGCCTCCTCCTCTGCCGCCATCGGTGTGTCCCGACATTCTTGGGATAGGAAGGAGGCCATCCCGATGTGGTACCCCATCCCTCTGGGTCGTCGGTCCTCCTGCCGTCCTTCCCGGTAAGGAGGAAAATCCAAGGTAGACGCGTCGATTCTGCCTATCTGGGTTGCCTCGGGCCCTGTTGGTAGTTGTTGTGAGCCTCCCGCCCTTTCGCTGTCGATCCCAAGCCCCTTATTGATGTTGGAGTCCCGATCGTTACCATCTCTACCCGCCCAGTCTTCGTGTCCCGCTGCTGGAGATGGAAGGGGATCGTAACTGCGCTGGTCTCTTCCTCAACAACCTTTCCCTTGATGTGTTGAGTCAACAATTTTTGATTTCTTCCATGCGCGCATCCAACTTTTCTTCCAATCATTTTTTCGATGCCCTCAACTTTTCTTCCAATCATTTTTTCGATGCCCTCAACTTTTCTTCGATGGCCGCCACTGTGTTTGACAGCCCGATGTAATTTTCTTCTAGAGTTGTCAGCCGATTGGATTCTTCTTGGGAGCGAGTAACCATGTTGGGCGTTGCAGAAATCGGACGAGGTAGTGGGTCAGGGGAAGTCGGTAGTAAGCCTGCTGCGGAGAAGAAGAAAGTAGAGGACAAGCCGCGGGAGAGAGGCCGCAGCAGTCGGGCGGGGAAAGGACGCCCTGTCAGGATGCGACCTGGGCGGGAACGAAGCAGACGGAGGCTTGCGTTTGTTCATCGATGTTTCAGGCAAACAATTCCATCGATGATGCAGGCGGGTCGGAGACGACGTTCGTCGATGATGTGGGCAATCGAACCTGTCGATCAATGAAACCGGCAGGAAGAAGCGGTGTTCGTCCGGGTGCAGCAGTGATTCTGATCGTTCGATCGAAGCTTTTGATGTTGGGGAAGGGCGAGATCGGGCAAGATCGTGCGGCTCGGGGTGGGATCAGAATCGGAAATTGACGAACGGGACGAAAGTCGTGGACGTTGTTCGATTCCGATTCGGCGAGGCTACGACTGGACGAGACCGTCCTGCAGTCTTGAATGCGGCTGAAAATATTGAGAGGAAAGAAACCTTTGATATCAAATGTTAAGAAGAGGAAGGGGGAGAAAGAGATCTAAAGGAGAAGAATTAGAGAACTAGAGTTGAGTAGAAGAGAAGAGAAAAATACATTGGAATAATCTTGCTTGTCCCCTGCCAGGAAACCCTAGGGATTTTTATACCCCTCTGGCCATGGAGGGGCCGGCCGGCCCCTCCCATAGGGGCTGAACCCGCCCGGTTCAGCCCCCAACCGCCGTATTGTTTTAGTTAGGGAGGGCTGAACCAAATGGTTCAGCCCCTCTTGATGTCGCATCCTCCCGCCTTCTTTCATGTTGTTGTCCCACGAGCAGATCATTATGAAGATTCATAACAGGTTCTTACGTTGTTTTTATACATTTCTTCTTGTATATCTCAATAAATAGGTTTCAGCATATGAAGATGCCGCATTTGATAAATTTCTACTGTTATGTAAATAATTACGCTGATACTACTCTTGTAGGTATAAGAATGCACTGGGAGGGCTCTGGGTTGTCATGATACTCTTTTCTTGCTATGTCTTAACTGAAACTCTAAGAGTTTCAAGTAGTACATGGTTAAGTGTTTGGACAGATCAAAGTTCTCCAAAAAGTCATGGGGCTGGTTTTTATAATCTAATCTATGCACTTCTTTCCTTCAGTCAGGTACTTCTGCAAGTTCAATATCCCACTTTTTAACTCTCTCCATTCAATTATGGCTGCTTATTAGCACATTTATGACAAAATATTTTGAAATGATTTAAAGATTAAACCACTTATATATATATATATATATATCTTTTGTTCAGGTACTAGTGACATTGACTAACTCCTTTTGGTTGATCATTTCGAGTCTTTATGCTGCCAAGAAATTGCATGATGCGATGCTTAAATCTATGTTACGTGCTCCTATGGTATTCTTTCACACAAACCCACTCGGAAGGATAATAAATAGGTTTGCCAAGGATCTAGGAGATATCGATCGCAATGTTGCTATATTTGTTAATATGTTTCTTGGACAAGTCTCGCAGCTCCTTTCAACTTTTGTTCTGATAGGCCTTGTCAGCACCACGTCTCTTTGGGCCATCATGCCTCTTCTGATTCTTTTCTATGCTGCCTACTTGTATTATCAGGTAAAATGATTATATCAAATGCCGATATTGTCCTAAAAACTACACATTTATTTGTACTACTGGATTGCATTCTTTTTATTTATATTTCAAGATAATACTGTCCATGTGCTATAGTGCTTTACAACATTTTAGGCATGTCTTCAGCAAGAAGTGTTGGCTTCTCGAGACTTTTCCTCTTATTGTTGTATTAAAATGTTCATTTTTTTTCTAATTTTGGTTCATCATCACCATCCTTTGCTTACCCCAACTACTTGATGTTGGTGTTATGAATCCTTGAGTTGTTAAAACCTTTTTACATATAACCATTTTTTATCCCGTACCACATTAAATTTAGCTACCCATCCTACCGGTGAGTCTTCTACCTAGGTACCTTCCATTGTAGATATGCAAACCACATTCTTCTGCGTTACTTATTTTTCTACACAACCGTCTTTGCATTATTATTTGTATCCAATTTAACATTATCATTTATGCAATGCACAATTTGTCTGACTTCTTTATAACCTAAAACATATTAATATAGCCCAACTGGTAGCAATTTTGTAAAGTTAACCTTTAAGTGATGCAGTCATCATCCGTCATACATTTGGTGATGGATTAAGGTATACATGATTTTAATCTGTGTTTACATTCTAAATTCATTGAATTGAGGATTTTATATTCTCTTTTTAAAAATCTTTTCCAATAGGTTTACTTATAGTTGCTGGCTATTTCTATAAATAGCATAGGCCACGATATTGATTAAATGACAATGCACTTGTATTTGTAGTTTCATACTTGCATTTTGGCAAATTATATTGTGAAGAAATGATAAAACTCCGAGTTTACCTACCCTCTATTCGTTGTTGGTTTATTTTCTTGCTCATTCCACTTGTATTCAC
This sequence comes from Platanthera guangdongensis, assembly GCA_039583875.1. NCBI lineage: Eukaryota > Viridiplantae > Streptophyta > Magnoliopsida > Asparagales > Orchidaceae > Platanthera > Platanthera guangdongensis. The sequence goes on along the minus strand of CM077165.1, from coordinate 161,403,913 downwards.
ATGCTATGTGATTTTCATCATCTTGTGAAGTTTAATGAAATCACATCATTGTTGATTTGTTTCTCGTTTATCTTCTTCTTATTGTCCTCAAGAGCACTGCCCGCGAAGTGAAGCGCCTGGATTCCATAACTAGATCTCCTGTTTATGCACAATTTGGGGAAGCACTGAATGGGCTATCTACGATACGTGCCTACAAAGCATATGATAGAATGGCTCGTATAAATGGGAAATCCATGGACAATAATGTTAGGTACACACTCGTGAATATGAGTGCGAACCGTTGGCTTGGTATACGATTAGAAACACTCGGTGGAATTATGATTTGGTTTACGGCATCCTTTGCCGTAATGCAAAACCAGCGTACGGAAAATCAAAAGGCTTTTGCTTCAACAATGGGTTTGCTTCTTTCATATGCTTTAAATATTACAAGCCTATTGACAGCAGTTTTGAGACTCGCGAGTCTAGCTGAGAATAGCTTAAATGCTGTTGAGCGTGTCGGAAATTACATTGAACTGCCTTCCGAGGCTCCTGCAGTTATCGAGAGTAGCAGGCCACCTCCCGGCTGGCCTGCTTCAGGAACAATTGAATTCAAGGAAGTTGTTCTTAGATATAGGCCTGAACTTCCTCCTGTTCTCCATGGCATATCTTTCAGAATTTCAGCAAGCGAGAAAATTGGAATAGTTGGTCGCACCGGGGCTGGAAAGTCTAGTATGATCAATGCTTTATTTCGGATGGTGGAATTGGAGAGCGGGAGAATCCTTATTGATGATTGTGATATTTCCAAATTTGGCCTCTGGGATTTACGTAAAGTTCTTGGTATAATCCCTCAATCACCCGTTCTGTTTTCAGGTATGTTCTATTAGGTTTTACTTGTATTAAAAGTTGACTTCTGATGTATGATTTCTGGTGATATTATGCAAATTCTAGATTGTTTTCATCTTTTAATATGATTACTAATTGTGATTGATTCTCCTTGTATTGACAGTTTGTTGATTTCTGGTGATAGCTTGTTTTTAAATAAATAAAAATTAGGTTTGTGAGAACCTAGGCATCTAACCTATAGTCAATTGGTTGCAGGTGAAGTGACCCAAAACCCTATAAGTATTCAAGGCAACATGGAAATCCCAATATGGGACTAGATTTCCAATGCCTCCCGTTGCGTGTAGAAATATGCGGAACAAGAACCACTCTCACATGGACATGGGGCACGAGGGAGAGGGATGCAGGGAAAGTTTACTCTGATATAATTTTTGAAATCTATGCATCTAACCTTAAAAATAAATTGGCTCTATGTAGAGAGGTCCAAGAGATATACAATACTCAAGAAAACATGTGATTTACAATGTGGGACTAAACATCCAACACACTCCATAACATGTAGGAACACGTGGAGTAAGATGCCCCATCATGTAATTAAACACGTCAACATGAGGGATGAGGGTGTGGAATGCAGGCCAAGTTTGCTGATACGAAGCGGCCTCCACATGCTATTTCAGTTTATGTAGCCCAAGGGGCAATTTTGTTATTTGTAATTCTCCCCACTCATCTGTATATATGAGTGCTAGTTTCTTTAGGGAGTATCTTTGGAAGTCTAGGGTTTTGGCTCTCTTAGAGAGTGGAGTATCAAAGAGCACCTAGCCTCCGGATGCTTGGCGAGATTCGTCTCGATTGTATCTTCATCGTTTAATGCAATGAAATTTCCTCTTCTCTACCAACTGGTCCGACCTACTCTTGATTAGGGTTCTTCCGAACTCTAATTCCTCGGCCAAATACAAGCTTGTGGCTTCCACCGACTACAGACCACCACTTCGCCAACTACAGATCGCGCCTTTCGCCACCTACAGATCGCAACATTGTTACGGGATTGCGTTGGTTTTCCGCTTCCCTCTTTCGCACGCATTCGTTGTTCGCTGTCGGGCCTCTTCTCTGCGCCACGATCGCACCTTCCGCCGCCTACTCCAGCAACGCCAGCGCCCTAAATCTCCTCCAGCTCCCTCGTCCACCCACATTCGCTGATACTTGATTCGCATGTCGGGCCACTTCTCTGCGCTCCGAGCGCACATTCCGCCGCCTGCTCCAAGCATCGCCAGCGCCCCAAACCTCCATCAAGGCCCCCTCCGCTCGGCTATGTCTCCAGCCTGCCTTTACATCAGCGCTCGACGGTCCTCCAACTTCTTCACCGCTTTCTGGAGTCCCTCCTGCAGCTTCGGTGGCCTTCCAACGGCCACTTCTCCTCCTCACTGCCTTCCACCGCGTCGGGCTGCCCTCTTCCAGCGGTTGCCACCGCCCGACACTCATTGCCGCTACTTCTGGTCGCGGTTCATGCCCAAGACTCGGGCCATGGACCTCCACGCCCACGAGAACGCCTCCACCACGACCAACTCGGACTCTCAGTGCATGGATTACATTGAAGCCCAGCTGGCAGACCTCACGCTCCTCCTTTGAAGCCTTATCGCAGCAGCTAATCACCCTATGGTCCCTCCTCCACCGTCACCAATGCCAACCGTTCCCGACCACATGAGGTTTTTGCATCCCGCGGCAGATTGTGCCCCCGGCCCACCTCCGCCGGATTGAGATTTCGGTGTTCGATGGGACTGACCCTCTCGGGTGGATCGCCCGTGCCGAGAAGTTCTTTGACTTGCAGGCCACCTCCGCCGATTCAGAAGGTCCCCCTCGCCGCTATCTATATGGAAGGCTCGGCGCTCCACTGGGTGCGTTGGATGCGCCAACAAGCACCAAACATCTTCCTGGCCTGCATTGAAGGAGGAACTCCTCTGCCACTACGTCAGTCGTCAGACGGGTAATGTCCTTGAGCGCCTCAGTTCCGTTTGTCAATCTGACTCGTTGGCAACTTACATCGACGAATTCATTGCGGTCACTACGCATGTCCCCGACCTGGCCCCCAACCACTACTTGGGCTATTTTCTGGTGGGTCTGCACCCCCACCTATGTGCGCGCCTTCGGGTCCACAACGCGAATACTCTTTCCCGCGCAATGGAGCAAGCTAGGTATATCGACGAGGAACTCTACCCCGCCCCACCATCCTCCTCGACACGACCACCCTTACCGCCGCGGCCACTGCCACCACCTCTGCCGCAGTGGCCACTACTGCCACCTCTTTCTCCCATGGACAGTCTACCCCAGCTACCGATTCCACTCGCGCATCCGCCAGCTCCACGTCCACTGGTTCCCCAACGGCCCCATCATCTGTCTTTCCAACAACGAGAAGAGCTTCGCCGTAAAGGCCTCTTCTTTCACTGCCAGCAACCGTTCTCGCCCACCCATGTCTGCCCTCTCAAGAACCTATGTGTATTGTTGGAGGCTGAAGATACTGATCCTGACTTTAGGGAATTAGATCCGCTGATGCTTTCTGACGACCCATTTGTCCTCGACCTTGAGGACAAGGTTGTTTTTCGTGCGGGGCGTGATGATTCGAAGCGGCTGCCACATGTTATTTTAGTTTATGTAGCCCAAGGGTCAATTTTGTAATTTGTAAGTCTCCCCACTCATCTATATATATGAGTGCTAGTTTCTTTAGGGAGTATCTTTGGAAATCTAGGGTTTTGGCACTCATAGAGAGTGGAGTTTCAAGGAGGACCCAACCTCCGGATGCTTGGCGAGATTCGTCTTGATTATATTTTCATCGTTTAATGCAATGCAATTTCCTCTTCTTTGCCATCTGCTTTGTTACCATGTTATAACCATGTAGTTATTTTTCTTTATTTTGCAAAAGTATTGATGATTAGGTTCATTTTATGTTTTAGATTTTATTAGAAAAATAATTATGTTTTGTTTTATCCATCCCTTATTTCCAGGAACTGTTCGGTTTAACCTGGACCCCTTCAATGAGCATAATGATGCTGATCTTTGGGAATCTTTAGAGAGATCCCATCTGAAAGACGCTATTCGGCGGAACCCTTTTGGGCTTGATGCTGAGGTTTGCTTACTCTATTGTTAAAAAAAAAATATTTAAAGTTAGTTCTGTCAAGGTTACGAATTTAGAAATGGCTTATGACTTAGTTTATGAACCTTTTCCCATTTTCTTGGTTGTATAAAAGCTATTATGTGGTAATGGAATTGTCATAGTTGATGAAAATATATTTCTTTGAGCATCTAGCTCATAACATTTTCTCTTTGAAAGGTTTCTGAGGCAGGTGAAAACTTCAGCGTTGGGCAAAGGCAACTTTTAAGTCTTGCCCGTGCGTTACTGCGCAGATCAAAGATTCTCGTTCTTGACGAAGCAACTGCAGCTGTTGATGTCAGAACTGATGCTCTTATTCAGAAAACAATTCGAGAAGAGTTTAAGTCTTGCACGATGCTCGTAATAGCCCATCGCTTGAATACTATAATCGATTGTGATAAGATCCTACTACTCCATTCTGGCAAGGTAAATTTTCTATATGGTGAAAACAGCAATTTTAACACCCTTTACAGACTAATTTGCACTTTTTATTTTCTAAATTCCGTGATTGCATACAACATGTAAACTATTTCTACCACTAAATTCAACATTCGGGCTTCAATTATGTACTAACATTGTTAAATCATTCTAACTTTCTGTTAAAAAGAGTGTTTTTGTTTTAATCAGTCTTAAGCGCATTCTGAACATTTACTTATCATCAGGCTAGCTGTTGAACTTTTGTACTACTCTATGTATCCTATTACATGTTTAATGAAATGTATTATTTTGTACTACACTTTTCTTTTAGTGCTATGTCTTGCAATGAATAATTATATGCCCGATGTATGTTCTTACCTTGTGCCTTTGATGAATATTTATATGTTCTTACCTTGTGCCTCCTCTTATCGCATTTTGAATTTTCATTATTAATGGATACTTGGAAGCATTTTCCTTCACACTTACAGTGAAATTAGAAGTCACTTTTACTGTTTTGCAATAACATGGGTATAAACGTAACTCTTTTATGCTGGTTTTTGACAATTGGACTGACTCAAGGTTGATTCAGGCAGATTGGAAAGGGCTGATGTTGTACACCATAAATATGCAAGGGCTAGGTAGTTTAGTCACACATCTTATATGGGACTTTCTCTTCTCATCCTCTTTCTATATAATTGTACACATACATGTATGTATTTTTTATGGAATATATTGAGATTTTTTTCCCATCAAGTGTTTCTACATGGTGTCAGAGCGTACGATCCGCACTCGCTGAATTGTGTTCTTTCTTTCTCTTTTTGGGCTATCCACACACATATGCGGTTAGCATTTGGTTTCTAACCGCACCCTTCCTGCGGCTAGCTTTTTCCTAGCCGCAGCTTGCCTCTACCCCGTACTCTACTCGTCTTCTTTCTCCTCCATTCCCTTTCCCGCCTCTGCACGGCTTCCTCTTCTTACTGCTATCTGTGCGGTCTCGGGTTTGTGACCTCTCAAACTGATGGTTCCTCTTGCCGCGGTCTCTACCCTCTAGCCGCAACATATTCTCAAGCCGCCTCCTCTTATCGTTGCTCTCAGGTCGCCACTGTTGCTCTCAGATCGCCAACGACTCTCCTCAGGCCGATGCTGCTCTCCAGGTCGCCTCCCATTCACCTCTCCTTACCGTGGCTTCTGCTCTCAGGCCATTGTTGCTGCTCTCCAGGCCGCCAATTCTCCTCAGGCCTCCGCCAATTTTGAGGCCACCAATTTTCCTCAGGCCACCGTTGTTGCTCTCTAGGTTGCCGCCTAGCCTCCTCGGGTCACCGCCGCTGCTCTCCAGATCGCCGCCAATTCTCCCCGGGTTGTCGCTGCTGCTCTCCAGGTCGCCGTCAATTCTCCTCCTTGCTTAGCCGCTACTGTTGCTTGCCGTCAATTCTCCAGGTCACTGTCACTGTTGCTTAGTCGTTGTTGTTGTCTGCCTTGCCACCGAGTGTTACTGATTGCCGCTTGCTGCTATTTTTGTTGGTTACCTACCTGTTATTACTGCTCCGCTCTTCCTCCATCTCCCTATTCTTGCCGCGACGTTTAGCTGCTTCTCTGTACTATCCTGCTTGCCGTGCCCGGTTCTGTCTTTGCCCCAAGCTGCCCCTCTACCCATGGCTGCACAGTCTACTCCAAACAACATTCAAAATGACATTGATGTCTTGCGCATCCAAATCCAGCAACTTCAAGAGATGATCAACCGTTTCCCGGGCTCTGTTGGGTCTATTTCTGACAGTGGGATATCTTGTCTAGCCCATTGTTCATCCTGGATTATGGACTCCGATGCAACACACTATATTACTCCGACCAAACCTTCACACTACTTGGCGTCAGTGCATCCAAAGTTCATTACGATTGCTAATGGGGACACCACTCCTGTCTCTGGATCTGTCGATGTCCGTCTTACTCCCTCCATCACTCTTCGCTCCGTACTTCATGTTTCGGGCTCTCCTTTTAATCTCTTCTCTATTAGCCGTCTCATTCAAGACTTTGATTGTTATGCAACATTCTATTCCACCTCTTGTGTTGTGCAGGATTGCAAGACACAAAATATAATTGATAAAGGGCACCTGTCGAACGGCCTCTACATCCTAGACCCCTCCCCTCCATTAGCTTTGTCAAGTGGCATTGACATCTTGGACATGCTCCTCTACGCATCCTCCAGAAAACCCTCTCAGATTTATCTCTTCATGACTTCACTTGCGAGTCTTGTATCTACGACAAACACCATTGTTCTACCTTTTCTCCTCAAGGTACTCGGTGGGTTGACATCCTCACCAAGGCGTTACCACAACCATTATACTATCAGTTCTTGTCCAAGCTTGGTGCCTACGATTTGTACGCTCCAACTTGTGGGGAGTCTTGAAGGAAATATGTAAAGGCCCATTATTAAAGGCCCATTTAGTCTTTTAGCTAGGTAGTTTAGTCCCACATCTTGTATGAGACTCTCTTCTCATCCTCTTTCTTGTACACTTACATGTATGTATTTTTTATGGAGCATTTTTATGGAAAATATTGAGATTTTTTTCCATCAAGTGTTTCTCTATAAGAAACATTGTACAAAGAATATAAATTCAAAGCTTTGACACCATACTTGAACAATATACACGCATACATGCGTCTTGACATGTACAAAGAATATAAATTCTTTCATGCATCTTGACATACACAATAGAAATTGGATAAAAGTAGATTTATCATAAATCTATCATCATGTTGGCTGAAGTTTAACTATAATTGTGAAATGTGTTTATATACTTATCATTCCTTGGTTTAAAACTAGGCTTCCCATTTTGCACATATATTAGATCAACAAAAAAAAATATATTGTTTTTTAGCAAAACTATTATGTGAAATGAAAATCGCAGTATATGTTTCTTGGAACCGATAATATACATGTTTATGTTTGTGCTCTGCAAGAGGCTATAAGTTTATTTTGAGAGCACTGCTTGCATGATTGTCTTTTTGAGGAAAGTACATGTTTAGATCCACATATTCAGTTACATCAGCATACCTTCTTCTCATGGAATTTCATTTAACTCAGAGATATCCATATATGTTCATCATGTTACTCTGCTGGGATTATGTTAGCGCTGAGTAGAATTTGATTTACAATTATTTATTTTGGTTAAGCAAAAGGATTTGTCAGCTCTGTTTTTCTTAATAATAGTCTAGCAAGTTGCAAGTGTCTGTTGACTTTGTTCCAAGTCCTTCAGAAAGGGATCCATGAAATTTTAGTGTAATTTTCATACTTGTTTGGTAATTTATTCATGATTATATGGCACAAACAATTGTAAATGATGATTTTCTTGGGAAAAAAAATAAATGGCGCGTAAACTATTTTCGAGTGATGAGCAAATTATAATCAGTCTTTACTCTACTGTTCTTATGAAGGTCTTAGAATTCGGTACCCCGGATGATCTTTTATCAAATGAAGAAAGTGCTTTCTCCAAAATGGTCCAGAGTACTGGAGCCGCCAATGCTCAATACTTGCGGGTAATTATTCTCGAATCTGTCCTGCTTCGTGATGTTTCATTATTCTTCATTTTCTTCTATTGATGTGTGAGTTTCTGTACATGTGATGATTTATTTTCATATCCATTGATAAAAAAAAACAGAACTTGGTTTTTGAGGAGAAGTCAAACATGGAGGAGACCAGAAAGAAAGATGGCCAAAGGAGATGGCTTGCCTCTTCTCGCTGGACAGCAGCCACCCAATTTGCACTTGCCGTCAGCCTCACATCGTCACATAATGATCTCAAATCACTTGAAATCATGGATGAGAACAGCATCTTGAAGAAAGCTAAAGATGCAGTCATCACTCTTCAGAATGTTCTAGAAGGAAAGCATGATAATGAAATTGAGGAATCATTAAATCAGTACCAGGTTTCCAGTGATAGATGGTGGTCGTCTCTATATAAAGTTATTGAAGGTACCCAGTTCATTAATTTCATTTTTTGAGGATGCTTATATATATATATATATATATATATATATATATATATATATATATATATATATATATATTCACAAAAGTATAATAGATAATTATGACTTCGCTGCCAATAGATTTTCATGCAAGCATTTTTTTTATTTTGGTTGGCACTTCTCAACACTCTGCGTAGCGTAACTGTTTGGCCAAACTCTTTCAACCTAGTTGGATCGGGTGCGATGGGTCTGGATGATCCTGGTCGGAGGCTTATTGGGTTGCGATGTCCGTGTTGTGGAAAAGTAGCCCATTGGGCCGTTGTTTATCATAGAACAAAGAGAATGTTGTTAGCTCATAGGAAAATCGCTATTATCATAAATAATTAATACAAGAGTCGAGTGTGAGAGACTTAGCTTGTCGCACGTGGCTCCCTCGGCTGAATGGGGTTGTTGAACTTACGTGAATAAATTATATGAATATTGTTAGAATAAAATCCTGTAAAGGTCCAAAAAGAGACCCATCTTAGGCCCTCTTTGTCTTTATGTTTTAGTCTCACATCTTGAATGAGGATCTTTCTCTCTTTCTCTTCCTATATAAGTGTACAAATGCTTGTATTTATATATTGAAAAAGGATTAATAAAATTTTCGGATTATTTCCCAATATTCCGGGTGTTTTTCGTTATGCGCGGCTAGCCCTTGCTAACTACCTCTCTCTTGTCGCAAGGGGGTCCGCGGTTAGATTTTTCTAACCTCCTCCCTCCCTCCTTTCTCCCCTCCCTTGCCTTCGGCTTCACCCGTCCCCTGGCCTTTTATAGCCTTCTCTCTCATGTCACGTGGGTCCCCCCTTTTCTCAGCTCGCTGCGTTCTGCTTGGTTTTGTCGTCGGCCCTGTCTTCATGCTTATTGTCGTGGCTTACCTAGTCGCAAGTGTTTCCCGCCGCGGTCTGCTCTCAATCCGCCACTATCTGCTCTCATTCAACCTGCGGTCTACTCTCTAGCAGTGAACTGTTATCTCCCCGCGGTCTGCTGTCTAGCCGCGGTCTGCTCTCCATCTGCGGTCTCTAGCCGATGTCTGTTGTTTGCCTGCTCTAACCGCTCTCTGCTCTTTCCCGCATCTCGCCAGAGCTTCTTATGTTCTAGCCGCTATCTGCTCTCTGGACGTTCAAGCCCATCCTGTTCCTGGACGCTATCTTCCTGCTCCAGGCCGTAGCTTCTAGCCGTGAACTGCTCCTGTTTGCAGCTCTAATCCTTGTCGTTCAGTTCGCACCTGTAGTCCGTCCTGCGTGGTGCCAGACCACCGGTGTTTCCCTCTGATGCCGCCTTTTCTTCATGAATCTTCAATCTGTTTTTGCTGCCCTGTTTATTGCCGACCGCCAGTGTTGTTGCCAGACCACTGTTGTCTACTTGTTGACAGATTGCCAGTGTTGTTGCCTCTGTTGCCAGACCATTGCTGTCTACTTGTTGCCAGACCGCCAGTGTTGTTGCTGCATGTTTGTTGCCAGACCGCCGGTATTGTAGTTGTTGCCCTGTTTGTTTCTGCTGATGTCTTGATTGTGGCATGACCACAAGTGCTTTCCTCTAGCCACCTCTGAGCTTTATGGCGTCTTCTGAGGCGCCTTCTCTTCCTGCTTGTGCGGCTATGCCAGTTTCTGAGGTCCGTGACGAGTTGCGCATCACCACCATTTCTCTTAGTGGGAAGAGGAATTTTGTTGAGTGGATGCACTCTATCCGTCGGGTTCTTCAAACGAAGGGTCTTCTGCACCATTTGACTAAGGACATCCCTTCTGCACCCACTGATGACTGGATTCGTGACGATGGTCATGTTCAAACTTGGCTCCCCAACACTTGTTTGACATCATCACCGATCTTCAAACCCTTGACTCAGGCGGTGTTGCTGACTTAACCTCCTTTGTTGCGCGTTCCAAGACTCTGGTTGAGGCCCGATATCAACATCAACCCCCTACTACTGATCTGGCTACTCAGCGCACTCCAAAGAAAGTTGTTGGTATTGTCATGATGTTGGCTCACGTTCCACCTCATCTTTACAATGTTTGAGCTTAGATACTCTCTTCCTCTACTATTCTCTCCTATGATGTTTGCTCCATGTTGTTAAAGGTTACACCACTTCCTGAAGCTCTCGACCCTCCCTCTCCGACTCTTCTCCAGCACTCTGCTTCCCCCCTCCCCCCCCCTACCGAAGGTGGTCGCTCTGGCTCCCGCGGGATGGGTCGTGGTAGCCGGTCGAGGCCTAAGTGTATCTACTGTGGTAAGGATGGACATCTTGAGGCAACTTGCTACCGCAAACATGGTGTGCCTCCTCGTCCTACTACCTCTATTGTTGTTGACACCTCTTCTGCCACTCGTGCTGATCTTGATGCAGTGCGCCTCTAGCTCCAGCAACTTCAAGGGTTGCTCAACCGCCTGCTTGTCTCCATCTCTAATGAAGGTATCACTTGTATCTCCACTAGTCCATGCTGGATAATGGACTCAGGTGCTACTCACCATATTACTTCGTTGAAACCATATCAGTACTTGGACTCTCCGCATCTCAAGTTTATCACAGTAGCCAATGGTGACACCGCCCCTGTCTCTGGCTCTGCTTATATAGCTCTCAACCCTTCTATTTCTCTTTGCTCGGTCCTTCATGTCCCGGGCTCTTCGTTTAATCTACTTTCTGTTAGTCGTCTTACTTCCGATCTTGATTTCTCTGTCATTTTCACCTCTTCTTCTTTTATGATGCAGGATTGACAGGCACAGAGTATCATTGGTAAAGGACGACTGCACAATGGGCTCTACCTTCTTGATGTCCCTCCTACCATTTTCTCCTCCCTCTCCTCTTCGGATTGACATCGTCGTCTTGGGCATGCTCGTCTTCCGGTCCTCAAAAAAGCTCTTCCTAATATTCTTCTTCCAACATTTACTTGTGATTCATGTATTTTGGGAAAACAACATCGTTCATCTTTTCCTCCTCATTATACTCGGAGTGTTGCTCATTTTGATTTAGTCTATTCAGATATATGGGGGCAGTACAAAATAGTTAGTCTGTATCGCTACTTTATAACTTTTATTGATGATTATTCTCGTATGACATGGTTATACTTACTTTGTGATCGCTCTGAGCTTACATGTGTGTTTCGGGCTTTTATTCTTGTGACATGCACACAATTTTCCTGCACAATTAAAACACTCTGAACTGAAATTGCTCGTGAATACACTTGTCATGCGTTTGATAATCTCTTCTCTGAGTTTGTGATCATTCATCAGACCTTGTGTGCTTATACTCCCCAACAGAATGGTGTGGCTGAGCGCAAAAATAAACATCTTCTTGATGTTGCTTGTTCACTCATGATTTAAATGCAGGTTCCCAAGGCTTATTGACACTTTGATGTTTCCACGGCATGTTATCTCACCAACCGTCTACCCTCCTCCGTCCTTAACTGTGTCACCCCGTTTATTCCTCTCTTCCCCTCCACACCTCCCTTCCCTCTCACGCCTCAGATATTTGGTTGTACCTGCTATGTCCATATGCTTGGTCCTTTCACTGACAAGCTCGCTCCTTGGGGAACCAAACATATGTTCGTTGGTTACTCCCGCACACAGAAAGGATATGTGTGCTACTCTCCCACCACTCGCAAGGTGATTGTCTATGCTGATGGTACTTTTCTGGAAAAATAACCCTATTGCTCTGCTGCAACCCCCCGCTTCCACCACCGATATTACCACGACCTGTCATCACAGTTACGTCTCCTCTTCCACCACTCCTTCCAAACCCGGTTCCCGGTCTGCACAAACCACCTCTCGTGTCTATACTCGTTGTGCTTCTCGCTCCGCCGCCCCGCCGCCCCGCCGCCCCGCCGCCCCGCCGCAGTCGCCTTCAACCTCTGGCACAGTGCGGCCTGTTGATCCTACTCCTGTCTTCATGTCTCATCTTGGCGGATTATGTATCCTTACATCGCATGTTCCCGGCGCTTCAAAACTTTGCAACTTCATTATCCTTCATCTCTATGCCTAACTCTGTGCAGGAGGCTCTTCAACATCCGGGCTGGTGGGCGGCCATGGAAGAAGAAATGACTGTCATCTGGGCTAATCACATGTGGGATCTATTTCTCTTCCTCCAGGACAGAGTAATAGTCCTGGAGAAAGAGAAATGGTGTGATGTCATCTCGACCAAGGCTAGTTGATATCGGGATGATAATTACTCGAAATAAATATTTGCGCGATGAAATAAAACTTGCATGATGATGCAATAACGCGTAAGTCCATTTTAGGGTATACAATAACAATAATGAAATTGTAACTATTATTGTTTCCATCCACAGTTATGTTGAGCTACAGGTGAGTATGGTTTAGTCATGAAATATATATTGGTTAGATTCATTTCAGAGATCAAACATGCACATGCAATTTGTCAATCATGTGAGTCTTGGTTTCTTCCATGAATTAGCTCTAGAGTGGGTTAACTATATGCGAGTCTTGGTTTCTTCCATGAATTAGTTCTAGAGTGGGTAACTATCTAACCACGGTGAATTCATCTGGAAGTGTGCTCTTAGTGGATGGCGCAATGATATTAGGAAAATTTATGTTTGAGTGATTGCTGATGTGGATAGCTCTCACATAGGTTAGATTGTTGAGGCACGTGAGAGTATGATTTAAGCTCTGCTTGGCATGACAATAGCGGTCGTGAACACGGTGGTCATGAACCATCGTTCATACACCCGACCTCACCTAAGGAACTTAATTAATTGTTATGTTCAAAACTAGTTTTCTTTACTTGGTGGTGGTCAGAACAGTTGTCATGTCAAACATATATTTTATGATGGTGGTGTTTTTTCCAAACTCACCGGATCAAAAACGCCGCGCCAAACTGAGCCTTAGGCCCCGTTTGGGAGGACTTATTTTCACCGGTCAAGCGGTCACGACCGCATGAACCGAACCTTAATTAAGGCCAAGTTCATGCGGTCGTGACCGCTTGACCGGTGAAAATAAATCCTCCCAAACGGAGCCTTAGTCTCACATGATAAACATCTGTTAGAAAAATATTATGTGGATGCCCACTCCCTGCAAGTATATATTTTCTAGACTATATTGTTCAATAGGATGTGATTAGAAATTTACATGAAGATTCTCCAAAAATGGTGATTGTATTTTTAGAGGTAAGAATGGTTATTGTGCTTTAAAATGTAAAAATAGGCATTTTTTGTTCTTCCTACGACCAAATGTTCTTGACATATTTTTTGTGTTTGCTTTGAATTAGATTTATGGAATTACTTCATTTGTAGTTTATTTTCTTCGTAATTCTATTGCGAAGTATATTCTTTCAAATTCTGCTGAGAACACAATCCCATATCAGAAACTTATTGTAGCCTTGTGCACTTAATATCGATCCTAACAAGTTATCTTAGCAGGTTAAGCCCAATGGCCCGTGTAACTTAGCGCCCTTTATATTGATCATTAGCCTCTCCACCTGTATAGCCTATTGATTTTAGGATTCTAACAAGATATGTAAGCAAGTTAAGTCTAATTGCTCACTCCCACATCACCCAATTAAAATGAACGAAATTCATGTGCTATATGTCAAAGATCTTACACGCTTGCGTTTTGAGAATATACTCGCCCATAAGGAAAACCTATGTAGTGTTGTTCGCTTATTATTGTTCACGAACCCTTCCACCTATGAACAAATTTTCTGTGCGTAGAGCGTATATGGAGCATGGTGTGCGGGATGCATGTGCGCCATCCATCAAACAAAAACACAATTTGATGGACGGCGCGGATGCATCCTGCGTACCATGCTCATATATGTCGAGCGCACAAAAAAATTTGCTCATATACTCTGTTTTTAGGTTGGATTTGGATGTATTGGTTCTAACATGTTTCAATTGTTAAACTTGCAGGTCTTGCCATGATGAGTAGACTAGCTCGAAATCGGCTCGAACACCCAGCTTTCTCGTTGGAAGATAAATCCCTTGATTGGGACCAAACTGAGATGTAGGGAATGACATCTACAAATCACTCAGGTATGCAGAGATGTATAAGTACTGGAATAATTCTGAAAAACTACCCTACCCTCCAATTCTGCATAATTACAAGGATCTCTCCTCTTTCTTTCAAAATTACTAAATATGTCCCTTCTAAGTTTATGTTGTTAACATACATGTACCCAAACCAAAAAATATCACAGGAGGGATCTTCCAGATGTTTTTTTTCGTGCACATATGTTAATATTGTAAATGTTATGGGCCACTTATTCAGGTTGGGTCTTGAACCCTTTACCCCAGTCAAGCCACACATTAGGGTCGTGACCGATACACCCCAACCAGCTCTGTGCGCCAGAAACAATCAATGCGGTAGGTTGTTGGCTCACTTGGTGAAGGGAGTCAAGATTAGTACTCTCTTCAAGGACGTCTGGGGAGCAAGCCCTGGCCTCAACAATCTACCGCATTAATTGTATCCGGTGTGGTGCTGTTGTGTGGCTCAACCGGGGTAAAGGGTTCAAAACCCAGCCTGAATGAGCAGCCCATTACAGTAAACTAAGAGGGAAGGTTTTGTTAATTTGTTTGATTATCGAGGGGAGGTCCTTGTAATTATGCAGAGAGGGGAGGTCCCAGATAATGACCCTAAATACTAATGACTTCGCTCATCTCCTTCTCAAATTCAGTGATTGCTGACAACACAGCTGGGCCATGAAAATTCTCCAGCAGCCATTTTCTACCTATGTGAATGTTATAAGGGGACGCTTTTAAGATGCCAGGGGTGTTTTGTTTCCAGTATTTCATTTTTATAAATAATTGCCTGTAATTTTGACATGCAATCCTCTCTATCGAGAATAAGCTGTGGATTGTAAAAGTCAAAATTTTGACATATTTATATTGATCAACATCAATTGAAGAACATAGTTTTCTGCATAGATAAATATAATTTTGCCTGCTAGAAAATTATATAGTTTTATGAGATGTTAATTGAACTATTTGTTTCAGAAAGGAGTGTCATAGATTGCCTGTAGTGATTTTGTGGAGATGAATGAAAGTTTTTTTTGGCCTCCCAGGTTTTCCAAATTTATCATTTTTACATTGTCCGACTCAGTAAGGCTCCGTTTGGCACGGTGATGGCGGTCATAAACGCATTGGTTAAACCGTCATTCGTTAAGGATCACCAAACAAATATTATCTGTTTGAACATAAATGTGGATGAAGTTTCTTAGATGGGCGTTAACAAATGACAATTTAACCTCCATGTTCATGCCCGCCAGTCTTGACATTACGGAGCTATAAAACTTTGGCGCGGCATTTATCCTCCTGTCGGTGATGCAATATTGTATTTCAAAAAAAATTACTTTCAATCCAAATCAATGAGCATTTGTTCGTATTATTTTATTTTTATCTCTAGATAAATAATTTATCGAATATATATTCAAATATATCATTTCCATGCATTATTTTATATTCTATAAATAAGATAGCTTGATAATATAGAGTTACTATATCTTAACTTTTTGTGCCAATAATGAGCACTTTTAAATTTTAAAAGACATCTGCCATATTATATATTTATATTTCATCAATCAGAGCCAATGTTACATTGACATCTAACAATGTCATCAGAAACAAAAAAAATACATAAATATATTATAATATCCTCCATAATTCCCTAAATACATGAATATATTATAATTAATGATGCTTATGTTACAGTAAAATTGTGCGCAAGTAGCAATCAATTTTTAATTGGGAGGTTCAATTCTGATGAAAATGGACGTTTAATTCTAATTCCAGTGCCTATATTCCATCAAAACGAACATGCCCTCGTGTATCTCAAAAACTTTAGAACTTCAAAAATCTTAGAGTCGATTTGTTTGGACGGAATGATAGCTTAGGAATTGAAAATGAAGGTAAATTTAAATGAAAATAACCACTAATTTTAATTTCAATGCACAAATTCCATCCAAACAAATGGATTGTGAAAGATATTTCAACAAATTCAAAGCTTCAAATACCCCTTAGGGTTCATTTGTTTAGACGTTTTCACGGTAGCGTTTGGAGTAAACGCTGCTGGACAACGGCAAAATAAATAGCGCCCGGCGGCGTTTGCCAAATCTCCACCCGCAACAAGGAGGAAAAGCAAAACCTTGTTTTGATCCTCACCTCCACCCATCCAGTCCCAAAGCCGCGTCTCCACCCGCGTCACCGCCCGCCACCGCCTCGCCAAATGAGGCCTTAATTAAGGTCTGTTCAGCTGCACAGAGTTGGGCTTCAAAATTGAAATCTTAGGCCCAATTCCAATAAAAATTAACCATTAAAAAAATCTAGAAGCCCGCCCACAAAAAATAATTATGGCCACTTGGTTTTTCTTATTTTTAAACCATGCAATACAAAGGGACTGCATTTTTAAACCATGCATAAACAAACATCAAATGGCCCATCTTCTCATACATAGGCAAGCCTCACTGTTCCTCCTGCAATTAAAAAAATACTGTCAACTTTACTCAGAAATCTCATCTCAACAAAATAAAAACATATAAACAAGTTTTCTTATGTAAGCAATGGTGAATAACACATGTTTAAGTAGACGTGATCGCGAACTCCACATTCGTTCATGGCTGCAAATTCGCCGGCACCTTGGGCCCAAACGCTGCCACGGAAGTTTCAAATGCACGCGCACAGCCACAACACTGCATCTACAGTAGTTTCACACCGCCACCCAAAAACCACAACTCATTCAAACATAACCTTAATCATAGAGATGTCCACTTGAGCCTAACATACATCATGATTTATAGGGCAACTTACAGAGAACCCTCCACCATGAGCATGCTTAGCTTCAACACAACAAGAAGATTCATTCATTACACTATACAATAAAAAGATGCCACAATATTTAGAGCATAGTCTTTTATTATACGTAAGGGGAGAACATCTTTTGGTGAAACATTCATCTTTTGCTTAATTTGTGTAGGTAAGGTTTACCGTACTACAATTAGACCAACAATGCTCTATGGTTGTGAGTGTTGGCCAGTGAATTGTGTACATAAGCCAAAAATAGGAGTTGCAGAGATGAGAATTCCTAGGTGCATGTATCAGGGACAAGACACACGAGACTGGATAAAATTAGAATGAATGTATAGGGATAAGACAGGAGTAGCACCTATTGCGGAGAAGATGCAAGAAGCTCGACTAAGACGGCTTGGACACGTACAACAGAGACCATTAAAGACACCTGTTAGGCGTTGTGAGAGCCTAGTCACTAGGCATGTTAAACAGGAGAGGGGTAGGCCAATAAAACTTGGGATGAAACTATAAGGAAGACATGATATACGTAGGCATTAGTTAGATTATGACTAAAGATAGGGCACATTGGGGTTAAACTGTCAAAGGATCTATATAGCCTACCACACTATAGTGGGATAAAGACCCGAGTGTTGTTGTACTTGATTTGTGTTAATTTTGTAAATAATGTATGATCTTCACACAATTTAAATTAAATTGTGTTCAACAAAAAATTTTGACGAAGATGGTGAGGGGTGGATGCAACTTTGTGCTGGGGTACAGGGAACAATGCGCACGACTGCTTGTTTACTATATGTAAGGAATCTTACCATCTCCCCACTTACAAAACTCACAATCAGTAACCCTACACTAGAAACTCTGAAGTCGGAGCAATCAAGGTATTAAACTTCCAAAGAGATAACCCATCTAAAGGGTGCTTCACCATGAGAAACTCTCAACTTCAAAGTTCTTGAGAAAAAATATCATTCAACCAAAAAGCACTTCAATTTTTAATATTTCCATTTTAATTTAGTCAAAGAACATGGAGATTACCTGGGGCATGCATTGCTATTTTGTGCAGTTTCAAAACATCGGCGGTTGATATATTGCTAGCATCCTGTTGCCGCTTCGTGAGGCATGATGATATTGTCGTGAGCTTGCACGCACACATTTGAGAACGCGACAAGTGCATGAAAAACATTTGGCAGACATGTGTGTAGATTGTTCAGAGTCATGGCGCGGCTGACACAAATGGAGGTCAAATACTTGGCTTTCTCTTCCTCCACCATCTTCTTGAGAGAGTCTATTTTTGCATTATTTGATGATGGCTGATGATCAGGGCTTGTATTTTGAGGTGGGCTGATGGATTTCAGTTCCTTGTCCAGTCTATTTTCAAGTCTCTTCAATTTCTTCTGCAGACTTAGTTCTGCATTTTGCTGCAGAACTATTGAGTGGATTACTGAGACAAGGCCTTTTATTGAATCTGCAGCTGCCTGATTTTAGCCAAAAAAAAAACAGCTCAGGAAAATAGGATCTTTGATTAAATCTGGTTTTACCAAAGAATCAATTTTTTAGGGTTCATATGGTTGTAATAAGAAGATGAGTTTTTGAAGAACTTCTTTAGATGTGAAAAAATATGGATCACACTTCTAAGGAAGAAAGTGTGTCACTATAAATCAAAGCAGTAAAGAGGTTGCAGAAATAAAAAAAAATCACAATTCATAAAGCGGAACAAAAGGCACTTTATATATCTAGGGTTTTACTAAGAACATAATTACCAAGACCCCGGTCAATGCGGGTGCAATCTGTAAGAATTCTAATCTCCAACAATTTTGATCATAGTAAAAAATGATTTTCAGTATTATTTTTTATTAGATAAATATAGGGCCATTTATCGGGACCTCCACTCAAAGTTTACTAAGGCTCCGTTTGGTGCGGCGGTGGCGGTCGTAAACGCGGCGGTGGTTATGAACCGTCGCTCGTGAACATCTGACGTCACCTAAGGAACTTCACTTTTATGTTCAAACTAGTTTTCTTTTCTTGGTCGCGGTCATAACCGTTGTCATGGCAAACATACATTGTATAATGGTGGGGGTTTTGTCCAAACTCACCGGAGCAAAAACATCGTGCCAATGAAACCTCAATTACAAGTAGCACCCCTCTTATTTTTGAAATTACAAAAACCTCACGTGTTCATAACATTCATGCACAAAAAGATCCGTGAAAATTTACTCGGATAGGGTTCAGGGGAGGTTTTTGTAATTTCAAAAGGGGTGCAATCTGTAATTATGCTAATTTTTGGGGGAAGTTCTGGTAACTATTCCGATAAATATATTATTATTTAAGAATTCCTAAATGGATAGCACATATAAATGATAGACTTTAAAGGGCTTGAATGAACTTGGACAACTCATTTAATACCCATGGTTAAAGTGTTTCCTTTGATCTGACTGGTTGTATTCCTATTCCTTTCAAATTAATCTTATATACTCACCTAAAGATGCATCTTAACTGTCTAGTGACTACAGTCGAACCATCAGTCCCTATGTTATGAACTAACTCATATTTTAATAAATGTTCTGACATAATTATTTCTCATTCAAACCTTCTTAAGATGATCCCAATGAGGTGGGGAAAGGAATGATGATGCAGAATTAGTAATTCTTCTTTTTAGGGTTAGTTTTACCAAGTTCTCATTCTTGCCACTCAATGTGGCCTTCAGTAACTTCATTATGCAACAAGTGAATGAAACTAGTGTATGCGGGAGAACATGTCACAGTTTGTTAAAATCGAGTCCGAGGGTTTCCGGCTGTAGGGAAAGGAGAATAAAAGGACAGAGGGGAGAAATTCACTGTGGTCCGTGGGTCACTGCCTGAGAGAGAAAGAGAGGGAGAGGGGTGGGGGAATGCCTATCATGGGTTAGGCCATGTGGGCTCCTATTGGGTGGGGATGGATTTTATAATGACCGGTGTTGCAATAATGTCTCATCCTTTAAAATTTGTCTTGTCCTCGGGGCAATAGTTGAGAGATTGGATGACGAAGACGCCAACCCAAGGGGAGTTCTCCATGGAATGATTCTTCGACTAACTAATATCGGCGCATGAGTGCGGCCATCATGGTGAAAGGTGTTGATGTCCAGGATGTAGTGAGGTTCATAGTCAAGGTGAGACTGACTGCAAGATCTGAACGATTAACCGATGGTTGTGCCACCGTTGACAACTTATTGTTGAGTGACAAACAACCCTTAGTAGTGGGTGGGGAGCTTTGGATGCATCATATGAGCCACCGAAGAGTGACAGTGGAAACGAAGCATTGGGAACACTTGATCGTCGATGTTGACATGGATGTACTTACCATGACAGTTGGCAGCCGAGATCATTCTTTGTTGGGCATGATATAAGTGAATTTGAGTGGGTGGAGGATTTCAACCTGATTCAAAAGATAGGGGCCACGGCATGCTCACTGTGTACTCGTCCGGAAAGGAGTGAGTCAGTGTCGAAGGTTGTCTACCATAAACAACCACAACATTTCAAGTACCACAGAGGTGTGAAACAAGGGATTGTACCATTATTCCATCCAACTCAGTCATTTAACTCATTTCATAGTTGTTTACAGGAAAAACAAAAGAGGTCTGTTTCTAGGCATCAGTTGAGGACTTTCTTCTGACATCAAACTGCGAATGATAGGATGTATGCATCCATAATTTGGTGCCATGAGATTTCAGAAACCCATTCCAAACTCATGAAGGTGAGGTTCTCATTGCTGACAATGAAGTCTGAGAATCCATGGAGGCCAACCATCTCCTGAATGAAAACAGCGGCGACAATCTCAGCAGTAAAAGGATGGAGTACTGGAATGGAAGGGTCATATTTTGAAAGCTGATCAACCACCACAAAAATGCAATCAAATTCATTGGACCGAGGTAGAAATGCAATGAAGTTCATTGTGCATTATCGCAGATTCGGGTATGGCAAGTGATTGGAGGAATCTACTCCGAAACATATTGGTGGAGACCAGCCCAGATCAGGTCGACGTAAAAGTGCCCGACGCCACACCAGACTGAACCTCTATCGCCCCTGAGTTTTGAATGCGTCGAAGCCTACCTCGACCTATACGAGAGATCGGAAAGGGAAGTCCCCCATGGGAACTGTGACCCCTTCACAGATCAGATGTTATGAGTGCCAGCAGATGGACCATATTTCGAGGGATTGTCCCAAGAGGAAAGGCATGTTAGTCATTCACGAGGTGACTGAGGAGGATGATCCTGTAGAAAAAGTTGGAGTCGAGAGGAACTCACACGTTTTGAACGATGAGGTGTACGATACGCCTAGTGATGAGGAGATAGATCCCGAAGTTCTAGTGGTGAGATGCATGTTATATATGTCACAAGAATCCACCAATTATTTGCGGACGAACATCTTAAAGGCCTACTTTAAGGCTGGGAAGAAAGTGTGTCGTTTAGTAGTAGATAGCAGGAGTTGTATGAATGTGATAGCTGAGACAGCTTTACCCCACATGGGATTCACTGCTGAGCCGCACCCATCCCCATTTCAGGTAGCTTGGGTTACCAAGACTACCTTATCGGTGACTAGGATATGTTTGGTGTCTATCACTATCGGTACATACTCCGATAAGATCTGGTGTGAGGTGATGCCTATGGATGTGTGCCACGTATTACTTGGGCGGCCTTAGTTGTATGACCGAGATCTCACCATACATGGCAAGTCCAACACTTGATCCTTTCTCCTGGATGGAAAGAGAGTAGTGTTGACCCCAGTGCAACCCATAGCACCAGCATCTCGTGCGAGCCATAGTGCAAAAGAGTCTATTCCTCCCACTGAAAGGAAGAAAACTTCTTAGCATTATATGAAGCACTGAGTTCCATCAAGAGAGTTTCGACGGTGGATTCTATTATGCCTTAGTGGTCTTACAGGCCTCTGAGTTATTGGAGAGGTATGAGTCCATTCCTATACCTGCTAGGAAACTCTTAAAGGAGTTCCAGGATATACACCCTGATGAGCTTCTGACTGAGTTACCTCCCATGAGGTCTATTCGGCATGCGATAGATCTTGTTCCTGCAGCCTCTCTCCCTCATTTACCGCATTACCGATTGAATCTTGCCGCCCGCGAAGAGTTGCAAAAGCAGATCAGAGAGCTTTTATATAGAGGCTTTATTCGTCATAGCCTAGTCCATGTGCAATGTCTGCCCTCCTTGCCCCAAAAAAGGATGGTACTTGACGTATGTGCGTTGACAGTTGCGCTGTCAACAAGATCACAATGAAATACTGATTCTCGATTCCCCGACTAGATGACATGTTAGACATGTTCACTGGAGCCACAATCTTCTCTAAGATCGACCTCCGTAGTGGTTATCATCAGATCTGTATACACGAAGGAGATGAGTGGAAGACTGCCTTCAAGTCGAAGGACGGACTTTATGAGTGGCTTGTCATGCCCTTTGGGTTATCCAATACCCCCAGTACATTTGGGTTATCCTTACTACAGAAAGAACACTTGGGCCTGGGCCGGCCACCTCGACCCCTCCCCGGGAGCCTGGACGTCCTGCACGGGTAGGGGGAGGGAGAGGGAGTAATGGTGCAGAAGAGTGTTGGAGAAGAGTCGGTGAAGGAGGACGGATAACATCAAGAAGCGGTGAAACCTTTAACAGCATGAAGCACACATCGGAGAATGAGGGAATAGTAGCAGATGAGAGGATCTGAGTCCGAATACTCTGAAGATGAGGCGGAACACGAGCTATCATCATGGCAATACCAACAGCTTTTGAGCGCGCTGCGCAGCTAGATCCGTAGTCGGGGGTTGATGCTGAATCAATGCTTCAATCAACGTCTTGGACCGAGCAACAAAGGAGGTTAAGTCAGCAGCACTGTCGGAGTCAAGGGTCTGAAGATCAGTGATGATGTCATACAGGTGTTGGAGACTGTCCTTGCCTGAATAAAGGGAATGGAGTTCATCCCACATCGACTTGGCCGTTTCGTGATACATGGTCATGCGGTACGGTTCGCCATCAAGGGAGTTAAGGAGCCACGTCTGAACACGACCACCGTTACAAAGCCAGTCATCAGTAGGTTGGTACAGAAGGAACATCCTGAATTAAATGATGCGGAATTCCCTTTGACTGAAGAACTCGGCGAACAGAATGCACTCACTCAACAAAGTTCTTCCCAGTCGCCTCCAAGGTTCGCAGACCCCTTTCACTTCCTCACACCGCCATCCAGCCGCTCGTCGTCCTCTCTCCTCCTCACTGTGTG
Source organism: Platanthera guangdongensis (assembly GCA_039583875.1). Classification (NCBI taxonomy): domain Eukaryota; kingdom Viridiplantae; phylum Streptophyta; class Magnoliopsida; order Asparagales; family Orchidaceae; genus Platanthera; species Platanthera guangdongensis. The sequence continues at coordinate 161,380,539 of CM077165.1, read as the reverse complement.
GCACTTCCAGCCGCCTAGACAACCACTGCCAGGCCCTTGGCCACCTCCAGCGACCCCACTGCCACCTTCTTCCCCTTCAACAGCCCTCCCCTAGCCTCCCACCTTCTTTCTAGCCCATTTTCCAACCTCCACACAACCTTTCCCCACTAACCCAAACCACCAACCGACGCCCTTACAAATCCCATCGACCCTCCAAAACTCTTCCCCCGCCATAACCACCAAACATTCACTACACCCTGACGTAGGGTAAGACGCTAAATGAAACACTAAGGCTAGTTACAAATGCTAATGCAAATGTCCGGCGAATTCAAACTTGCAAAACAATATTTATAAATCATATAACTTTGAACTTCAACCATTGAATGAAAGCATTTAAAAACCAAGGATCAAAAAGAAGCGTATGAACGCGAGAGTGCGCAAAAATGAATATTTTTTTAAATAGGAAATCACAAGGATGAAAACGACTGAAACAGAACTTACTAACCCCTATATCTACAAGTAGGGAACAAACACATGATCCAACGGTAAAGAAATAACACACATACTTAAACTTGTTTAGTACTGAGAGGGAAGGGATGTTGGAGAAGCGAAATCATAATCCGGGGCTGTTTTCAGATTCCAAGGGTGATGCCCAACTGCTGGACAGCAATGCCAGTGGTTGGAAGGGACTTGGGGAGCCAGGAAACGGTAACGGAGGCAGCGAACACCAAACAGCAGTTAACAAGTGGCTGTCCGGGGTTGCAGGGCAGCAGCTTGGACTATGCTGGGAGGCTGTTTAGTGGCCGGAAACAGACTCTCAGGAGGCAGAAAACAGGAAACAACCTCCAGGGAATTGATCCCAGTAGGGAGGGCATAAGAGAGGTGGTTCCACGTAGAGGGAGGGGCTGGAGATAGTGAGAGATGGCTTGGAATACAGGTAGGCAGTTAAGGAGAGGGGAAAACTAATTGCAGGGGATGGAAAGATTTAGGCTCTGTTTAGCTGGGTTGTTGCTGATGGAAAGCTGTTGATGAAAAATTGTTGGTAAAAAAGTGTTGATTTTGGAAAACGGAGTTTTGTTAAAAAATTGTTTGGCTGAAATGGAGTTTTCAAAATGGAGTTTTGGAAAAGTTGTTTGTAAACAAAACAGAATTTTGAGTGATGTTTTTTTAAAAAATAATTGTTTACTTCAAAATAAACACCTAACACAAGAAATATTGTTTACTTCATGAAAAAAAAGTGGCCGCCCCACCAACTTTATTTTTGTCCATCCATATAAAATAAAACACATACACATTAGAACATACACACATACACATTTATGAACAAAACTCTTCTCAGAAATTAAAGCAATACGTGTGAATGAAGCTGTACAAAATAATACATGTGAATGCAGCAACACTTGTGAATGAAACTCTATGAATCACAACAATACTTGTGAATGAAATAGATCCATACAATCAATAAAATGAAATAAATACACACAATCCAACAATACTTGAGAAATAAAATGCTAGTTTATCTTATTTTTTCACATACATCCTGAGATCATGCTTCAAAAAATTCTCTTACTAAACAGATTGCATAAAATCCTAAGATCCAGGGAAGATGGAGATAAGGATACTCAAAATGAAAGTGAAATATATAAATAATCTGCCAAAATTCAAAAACAAATCTGATCTGGGTGAAAACCCTAAAGAGATACTGAAAAAGTACAATGAAAGAAATATGGATCAAAGCAAACAAACCAGAGCCCACCGGAGAGTGATGGCTTGCGCAGTTGGAGATTGGTCGAAGAAAATCCTGTAATTTACAGAGCCCGCCGGAGAGTGATTTTGCAATCCTTTGCAGTCCTTGTTGGCGCAGAGCTGGACGAGAGGCTAGGGTATTCGCTCGAGGGAGTTCGCTAGAGCCCGCCGGAGAGGATTGATGCAAGATTTTGTGTCGACGAGAGCGAATGGAGGATCGGGATATTTGCGTAAGAGTTTCAGGAAGGAGAAGTGTCGCAGCGGCTGCGGTGAACCGAAGAAATATAGCGCGTCTCTATTTCCTCTATAACATGCTGCGGTTAATAACCTGCGTTTTGCCTGTAAGCTGGAACAAATGCCCCTTATAACAAAAACTCTGTTTCGGCGCAAACGCGCCGAAGGCAATCAGCCCAGCCAAACACTACCTTAGTGGCTCCACGGGGTGGGAATGAGGGGGAGGGGGGATTTCCAGTTGAGGCATGAGGGGTGAAGGATTAATTAGGAGAGTTGGTTATGTTATTTAATTGGGGTGGGGTATAAAGTGGTTCCACGTGAGATGTGGAAATAGGGAGTGAAGGGGGCGGCTGGGTGAGGAGATTTGGACGTGGGAAGGGATTGCCAGTGGCTGGGATTTAAAAGAGGGGGAGAGGGGTTCAGTTATAAGGAGGAAGTCGGCTAGGGATTAGGGGAAGTGGGCGGGAGCCGACCAATTGATGAGGGGAAAATGGGGAGGTGGTTAGCCATAATTTTAGGAATTAATTTCCTAAAATTTAGGAGAGTTGAAATGATGGGTTAGTGGGTAGTTATGGGAAGTGGTGGAGGAGGGTGGTGGCTGATGGTGGTCAGAAGAGATCGCCGATAGTGGTGGTCTCCGGAGACGTTTTCCGGCAATTGCTGAAAAATGGAAAATGTTAGGAAATTGATGGGAAAAAGGAAAGACAGGAAACAAGTTTTTACTAGATAAGATTTTAATTCTTACTTCTCTTCATTGCCAATCAAAACCGCAGCATTACATATTTATAGTCTTACACAGGAACATTCTGGTGTAATTATCTTAATGACAGTAGTTAAGAAAATAGAGGTTACATTGGTACTCAACACACTCTTAATGCTAATAAAGCCTCGTAAGTATTTGGTGCAGATTTACTTCGATATGCCATAGGTATTCCCCGCCCGCAGTCTAGTCTGAGTTCCAAGTTCTTGTTGTCGTTGTCTGGTCTCAGAATCACCAATCTCGACTCCATTCTCTAGGCTCCATCGACTAGAGTCAGGGCTCTCCTACACCTAGCTAATTGTTATCCGCCAAGCTCGCTTATCGCATATACTCTTCCGGTTTTCTACACAAAATCTCTAATATCCAGAGTCTATCATCATCATGTTATTGTTCCACTTCGGTGCTATTGCAGCAGCTTATACATTCATTTGTGCTTTAAGAGTGCTATGATTAATGATATTTAGCTATTTTCACATGCGCTGTTCCACTTCGGTGACCGAAAATGTTTTTCGGTGATCGTCGGAGATGGAATTAAGGGAAATAGGGGACTGTTTGGCGGCTGACTTTGTGGAGTAAGGGGAGTGGAGAGGCCAGCTGTTGGTGGGGAGATAGGGTGGACGCCGAGTGTTGGAAGGAAGGTAATGTGGAGGCCGGCTATTGGAGGGGTGGTATGGGGGTGGCCAGTTGTTGGAGGGGAGATATGGTAGTGTCCAGTTGTTGGAGGGGAGATATGGTAGTGGATGGCAGTTAGAGGGGAGATATGGTGGTGGCCGCCAGTTGGAGGGAGGTAGGGTGGCGTCCTGCTGTTGGGGAGGAGGTGAAGGGGACCAGCTGTGATTAGTGGGGAAGGGGAAGGAAGGGAATGGCTGCTGCTATGAAATGAGGTGGGGATGGAGAGATGGATTGGCCGACCACCTTGTTAGTGGAATAAGGCTTGGCTGGCCAAGGGTGGGGAGGGCAGTGGAAATCCGGGCTTCGCACCCGGAGTCGACTTCGGCACCGAAGTGATCAAGGATTGGGCTTCTAAACTCTGATCTTCAATGCCCCTAATGAGAGCCCTCACCCTCTATTTATAACTTTCTAGGGAGCAATGAATGGTTATGATTGGCCGACGCTCTGACTGGAAAATATACAAAAATACAACTCGAAATAAAATGCAACAAGAGACAAAAAATACTATGATCGGCGAGTCGCTTGAAATGAGCAGTCCCGATCGTTACTGTGCCCGCGGTCATCGGGAATAGACCCGAACGGGCAGGGCGGGCTGCACTTCATCAATAACTGGTCGGGCGGGCTACCCCCATCACACCCTCATTGGATTTCCACGTTATCTCCTTCAGCCTCTTGGTGATTTCTGCACTAATTTTCTGAATTTACATTGTATAGATGCACCATTTTATTTCTAGTTATACTTGACTATAATTAATTTTGGCTTGTATCTTTCATTGAGTATGACACTAACTCGCCTTGCTCTAAGTTTATGCACTCTCCATAATTTGACATTGTTGTTTGTTCTTATTTGAAATGTTTGCAATAAATTTTCAATATTTGTGTGTGCTTAAAAGTTTTGTTACTTAATTAACTAATCAAAATTAATTGCAAGAATAGATTGTTGCATTGTATTTGCAACAAGGTTAGGTTTATGTTGTGTGCTTCCCATTCATTGGATTGTATGTTGCGTGTGTGTTTGCCCTTGCACTTTCATTTAGGGTTGGTCTTAGATCCCTTGCATTTGATTATGATTGCTCGCATTCATATAGGGTTAGGGTATCATGTGTTCCAGTGTTCGTCACCTATAGATTCATCATCAAAATGTTATCTATATTATTATAAAATGAAACATACCATCAAGTGAATTTGATCCTTTGATTTAATATTACCATCAAACAAATTAGCACAGTTCATTGTCCATCTCCCTCCCGCCCCTCTTTCGCCGACTCTTCTACTTAACTTTTCATAAGTTTCACAAAGGAAAAAATCAAAATGCATAGAAACTCCTGGTGACTCCTTGTCTTTGACATACGAGTGCACATAAAATTTGGCAGGCCCAAGCATTTATAACCACTGACTTACGAGCCCGACACAAAGGGGGCCTACTAGGACCTGGCCCGGCGAGACCAAGCCCGAGTGATACAACGGTAGGCGAACAAAAAATTTCACTAAACGAAAATGCGGTTTAAATGTCGTGCGCGTGTGAACATGAGATAACAGTCCAAATTAAGATCATCAATCTAGTAATTAAAATTTATAACGCATCCAAATAGCTGATTGCACAATTGGATAACAAGTCGTAACGAGTAAAGAACAATTATAATTAGCTAACGAGATGAGGCGCAATTCCATTCAAGTGTGATGAATGCGCTCCGCAAGTTACACCACGGATAAAGATAACAAAAACTTATGAAAATTAAATCCCAATTCCCAACACAATAGTTCATTACCGAAGCAAGCAACGCGGAAAATAAATAACATTCATACCTAGTTACTCATGTGTGTGATGGCTTGACTCGGGTTGGAGGATGGCAGCGGGGTGGGCGGCCTTGGCCAGCGAGTGGCTCCACGAGAGGACTGCTCGAGGTTGTATGATCGTAGATCTGAAGGTGTATGCTTGGGATCGAGTAGATCTGGAAGTTTGGTGAGGTGGAAAGGGGTAGCGGGGACAGATTTTGGGAGGGAGAGGCTCGGGTGGTTGACTACAGTTGGGCAAGTGAGAGAAGGGGTTGCGGGAGGGGTTACTACGGGGTGATTGGGCTGGGGAGATATCTGCGGCCTGGGGCGGGGAAGAGTGGAGGGCCAGTGGGAGGGGAAAACGGCGAGGGGTTGCGGTGGTTTGTAGAGCCGCAGGGGGGAGGGGGCCGGTGGATCTGGTGGCTGGCGAGTTAAGGGAGGTCGTCGTGTGGCTGCTTGGGAACATAGAGGGGAGGGAAGGCCAAACGGGGGTGAGGCTTACCGGAAAGGGGTGGAGGGGAGACCGCAAGCCGCGTACCCAAGAGAGAGCCGCTCGGCTTCACACAGCAGACCGGACGGTTGTTAACCTAGCAACTCTGATCCCTATTACAAGCCACATGAGTATAAATAGGGAGAGGGGGAAAATAAATCTAGGACACCCTGATGGACGGCTAATAACGTTCGGACCGATCATGGAAGAAATACAACACGAAATAAATAAAATAAAATAGCAAACAAACTCGAAACGATCCTCCGGGCGCATCCGCGGACTTGGATCGCCCAAATGGGTCGCCGATCACCGCCTCCTGCGAGAATAGACGTGTGTGGGCCGTCGATCGCCATCAACTCCCCCCGACTTGAAAACACTCATCTTCGGTGAGTGAAAACGGACGTACTCTCGGCGTAAGTCTCTCAGGCCGAAGGCGAATCATAACATATTCTCCAATGTCAAAAACCTGCTCCCTCCTGTGTGGATTGAGCTTTATAAATTTCATTACTAGCTGCATTCTTTCTTCGGACTGCCTCATGAAATGTGTGTATATGCTGAATGAACGACTCGGCGGACTCACTAGATCGGGCTTCTAACGGGACGTCTATCAGGCCGACAGGTTTCCTGGGCGCATAACCTAACATGACATGAAATGGGCTAAGACCCATGATCCTATTGACAGAGCTATTGTATGCAAACTCTGCGAAAGGCAGGACAGAATCCTAGGTGAACGGGCTATCCCGAACGAGACAACGCAAAAGGGTTCCCAAACTACGGTTGACAACTTCCGTCTGTCCATCCGTCTGTGGGTGATAGGCGGTGGAAACTTCAATGTCATGTCGGTCTTCTTCCACAACGTCTTCCAGAAATAACTCATTAAGCGGACGTCACGATCAGATAAATGGATGTGGTCAACCCATGATACTTGAAAACCTCCATGAAGAATAGGGCAGCCACGTGGAGCGCATCGAAAGTCCTCTTCAAAAAGCGGTGCATGACGACAAAAATCTAGTCAAACTTCCGCACCGTGTGGGGAAGCCTGAGTACAAAATCTAAGCTAATATTTGTCCAGAGTCTACGGGGGATAGGTAATGGTGTGTATAGACCCGTGGACTGTCGGGATCACTTCGCCGTCTAGCAGATACGACAATGGAGAACGACCCGAGTAACATCCCTCTTCAGGCCATGCCAGAAGAAGCGGTCCTCGACTAATGCAATCGTCTTGTCCCGACCAAAGTGTCTCGCGGCCCCGCCCGCATGCAGTTCCCATATGAGGATGTTCCGAAGGGAAGTCTGTGGCACGCAGAGATGAGAACCGTGGAATAGTCACGGGGTTCGGGAGGGTCCCCCGATAAGACAGAGTAAATATCGCTAAAATTTGGGCACTCAGAATAGTCATGTCGGACGTGCTCAAATCCTTCTACGAGTGCGCTCATGGTATGAAGAATGGTGACCCGTCCACTCAACGCATCAGTCGGATTGTTCTCAACACCAGCTCGGCACTTGAGAACGTAGTGATACTCCTGCATGAATTGTGCCCACTTCGCGTGGCGGTGGCCTAACTTCTTATGCGAATCCATATATTGCAGAGCCTGGTGATCAGAGTACAGGACAAACACCTTGTGTAGGAGATAGTGACGTCAATATCGGAGCGCCTGTACGACGGCGTAAAACTCACGATCATAATTGGATTACTTCTGTCGGGCAACATTCAGCTTCACAATGAAGTAAGCAACTGGATGACCCTCCTGTCTAAGTACCCCTCTGATGCCCACTCCAGACGCGTCACACGCTCCTCGAAAGCCTTGGGAAAATCCGGAAGGCGCAAAACAAGAGCAGTAAAAAGGTGATTATTAACTCAAACGCTCTGGTGGCCGCTGCAGCCCAGGAAAAAGGTGATTATTAATCGCAACCCGTAATTGGCTAGTCGCACCCCAAAATCTCCCAAATTTTCGCGTCTTTTCGAAATACGCCTTGTACATGCAATTTCAGGAAAAGAGTTCAACACGAAAGTTGTAGATATCGACGAGATCTACAACTTTCGTGTTGAACACTTTTCCTGAAATTGCATGTACAAGATGTATTTCAAAAAGACGCAAAACCTGAGCATATTTCCAAAGTACGCCATGTACATGCATTTTTAGGAAAAGTGATCAACACGAAAGTTGTAGATCTTGTCGATATCTACAACTTTCGTGTTGAAAACTTTTCCTGATATTGCATGTACAGGCCGTATTTCGAAAAGGCGCGAAAATTGAGATATTTTGGGGTGCGACTAGCAAAATAACGGGTTGCGGTTAACAATCACCGGGAAAAATCCCATTTGCGGAGGCAGCTTGTAATAAGGGTCATGATCGAACTAAACCCTCGAACAAACCTCCTGTAAAAGATGACGAGTCCGTGGAAGCTCCGGGCCTCGTGGATATTGGTCGGGATGGGTCACTAGCGAATCGACTTGACCTTATCAGGGTCAACCGAGATACCGGACTGCGAGATAATATATCCTAAGAACTGCACAGATGAAGTCAAGAATGAGCACTTCTTCAGATTGACATACAAATGTTCCTACCGAAGGAAGTCGAATACCAATCGAATGTGACCCAAGTGCTCTGCTCGATTTTGACTACAAATCAGGCTATCATCAAAATAGATCACTAGGAATTTGCCCATGTAGGGCCGCAGAATCTGCGTCATCACTCTCATTAATGTGCTTGGAGCGTTCAATAGTTCGAACGACATGAACAAACACTCATACAGGCTATCTTTTGTCTTGAAGGCCAAGGCCGTCTTCCATTCATCACCTTCTTGAACTCTAATCTGATGGTACCCGCTCCGCAGGTCGATCTTCGTGAAGATCTGGGCACCAGCCATCACATCGAGGAGGTCGTCAAGGCGGGGAATAGGAAAACGATACTTCATCGTAATTTTATTGCTGACACGACTGTCAATACACATGCACCAACTTTCATCCTTCTTCGAGGTAAAAAGTGTGGGAACGGCACACGGGCTCAGGCTCTCTCGAATAAAGTTCTTCCGAAGAAGATCGTCAACATACCGCTTCAGCTCGGTGTGCTCTGTCAAGTGATAATGGCGCAGGTTGGGCAAAGATGCCCCGGGACTAAATCGATGGCATGCTACATATCCCTCATGGAGAGAGCTCATCGGGGATCTCCTCAGGCATGATGTCAGTATACTCGACCAGCAGGCGTCAGATGTCCAGATCCACACTCTCGAAATTGGTGGTGGTGTCAGAAGCCAAGGTGGCGGTCACCACAAACATAACTACTGAGTCTAAGCTCTCACGGAGAAAATCACCCCTCCTTAGGATGTGCAAAGGCGTGACTGACCGGCCTAATGGATGGCTCGACCTGGCTCTTGGGAGGATCCCTGAGCTGGGTCGGGGTGAGGGTGATCTTCCGTCCCTTGTCAAAGAACACACACGTGTTGAAACGTCTATAACATGTGGTGTCATGATCGTACAACCAGGGACGACCCAAAAGGACATGTGCAACGTCCATCGGGATGACGTCGCATCAAACCTTGTCCTCTACGGACAATGGGCGGATCGGCACAAGACATCTCTGTGCAACCTGAATGGCCGACTTGTCCACCCAGAGGACATGATAAGGATGCGGGTGAGGCTCGACAGACAGTTGCGTCCTCTCTAAACCTCTCTTCGCCACAATATGCACACAGCTGCCACTATCGATGACGAGTTTGCAGGGGCCGCCCGCACTCTGAAAAATACGCCTAAAATATCGAGGTATAGCGCCAATCCTCCTCAGCATGCAGGGTGTACAGGATGCGACGGATGACTCCCAACTCTAAAGATCTCTCAGCGTTGCTCTCCCAACCATCCTCAACCTCAGCAATAATCTCCTCCACCGCGTCATCTAACAAAGTACTAGCCTCTCCCTCATCCCAAATCAGAAGGTTCCTCGTAGGACACTGAGCAGCAATGTGTCCTCTGCCCGAGCAACGAAAGCACTGGCCATGTTGAAGCCAAAATTGACCTCTGTGGAGTTCGGGGTCCCTAGAAAGGGGTGACCTCACACCTACTACACCCGGAGGAACGTCACGGACCAAAGATCAAGAAGCTAGAAACAGACCCTCGGCTCTAGCGCGGAGGTCCCACCTCACACCCGGAAGGCTACCTGAGCACTTCCCCTCCCTAGCCAATGCTCGAGCTAGGGTGCCTTGGAGGAGCTCTCTCTACTCTACCAAGAAGAAGCTAAGGGAGGAGGAAGCCAGCCCCAGTCCCCTCCAAAGGCACCCACGGGGGTCTATTTATAGTTTTCCAAATCCCCATGCGCCAAAATGCTCGAAATACCCTTACGCCTAATACACCTTGGGCCAATAGGAAACGCCCACACCGGGGGGCAGAGGGGTAAAAACTCCCTCAGGGGTACAGCGGTAAAAGCACGCCGCCAACACCCCGCCCCAAACACCCGAGGCGGTTCCAGGCCGCCGGGAGGCCGCTTGGGCGAGACAAGGCCGCCGGCCGTCTCGCCGCGAGCAGGCCGCCCGGGCGAGAGCCAGGTCGCGGCCATCTCGCCCGCGAGCAGGCCGCCCGGGCGAGAGCCAGGCCGCGGCCGTCTCGCCCGCGAGCAGGCTGCCCGGGCGAGAACCAGCACCCGGCCGTCTCGCCCGCGAGCAGGCCGCTCGGGCAAGAGCCAGGCCGCGGCCGTCTCGCCCGCGAGCAGGCCACCCGGGTGAGAGCCAGGCCGCGGCCGTCTCGCCCGCGAGCAGGCTGCCCGGGCGAGAACCAGGCCCCGGCCGTCTCGCCTGCGAGCAGGCCGCCCGGGCGAGAACCAGGCCGCCCGGGCGAGACCGGCCCCCGGCCGTCTCGCCTGCCCCCACCTCGTACTCAACAGGCCGGGGCGGGTGCTAGCCAACTTGCCGCACCCGTCCCCCCAACAAAGGAGCCATTGGGGGAGGCCAATTTTTCCTCCCCCTAATAGTATATTTCAAGCTAGAGCCAAAATTGGCCACCAAAAGTGCAAAATCTCCAAAAAGCTTAAAAACGTGTTTGCCTTGCTTGGGGCCCACTTTTCGTGAATACGGGGTTGTACACAATCCCCGCTCTTTTCGAGGTTGGCACAAGCTCGGAAAGAAATGTCCAACCCAACGTATTCGCTGAGTGTAATTTTCCTGCGCGGCACCCCGGGGAGTCAACCTGTCATGCCAGCTGATGGGAACTTGGGTGACGAGACCCCCTCCGGGTAAAAACACTTGGCCTCCCCGAGGGGTCAACCTGTCAAGCCAGCTAATGGGAGCCTGGCTGACGAGACGACCTCGGGGTAAAAACACTTGGCCTCCCCGAGGGGTCAACCTGTCAAGCCAGCTAATGGGAGCCTGGCTGACGGAATCATCATCGGAGCAAAGGGACTTGGGCTACCACGAGAGATCAACCTGCCCTGCCAGCTAGTGGGAGCTTGGCAGCGGAACCATCTCGGAGCAAAAAGGGGACTTCGGCTCCCACGAGAGGTACCACCGGCCCTGCCAGCTAGTGAGAGCCTGGCAGCGGGACCGTCTCGGAGCAAAGGGGACTTCGGCTCCCACGAGAGGTACCACCGGCCCTGCCAGCTAGTGAGAGCCTGGCAGCGGGACTGTCTCGGACCAAAGGGGACTTCGGCTCCCACGAGAGGTACCACCGGCCCTGCCAGCTAGTGAGAGCCTGACAGCGGGACCGTCTCGGAGCAAAGGGGACTTCGGCTCCCACGAGAGGTACCACCGGCCCTGCCAGCTAATGAGAGCCTGGCAGCGGGACCGTCTCGGAGCAAAGGGGACTTCGGCTCCCACGAGAGGTACCACCGGCCCTGCCAGCTAGTGAGAGCCTGGCAGCGGGACCGTCTCAGAGCAAACCAGCTAAGGGGTGGGGACTTACTCTCCCCGAGGCACATTCGACCCAACCAGCTAATGGGAGCCTGGCTGAGGAGATCCTCTCAGGGGTGGGGACTTGATCTCCCCGAGGCACATTCGACCCAACCAGCTAATGGGAGCCTGGCTGAGGAGATCCTCTCGGGGGTGGGGACTCGATCTCCCCGAGGCACATTCGACCCAACGAGCTAGTGGGAGCCTGGCTGAGGAGATCCTCTCGGGGGTGGGGCTTGATCTCCCGGAGGCACATTCGACCCAACCAGCTAGTGGGAGCCTGGCTGAGGAGATCCTCTCGGGGGGTGGGGACTTGATCTCCCCGAGGCACATTCGACCCAACCAGCTAGTGGGAGCCTGGCTGAGGAGATCCTCTCGGGGGTGGGGACTTGATCTACCCGAGGCACATTCGACCCAACCAGCTAGTGGGAGCCTGGCTGAGGAGATCCTCTCGGGGGGTGGGGAACTTGATCTCCCCGAGGCACATTCGACCCAACCAGCTAGTGGGAGCCTGGCTGAGGAGATCCTCTCGGGGGTGGGGACTTGATCTCCTCGAGACACATTCGACCCAACCAGCTAGTGGGAGCCTGGCTGAGGAGATCCTCTCGGGGGGTGGGGAACTTGATCTCCCCGAGGCACATTCGACCCAACCAGCTAGTGAGAGCCTGGCTGATGAGATCCTCTCGGGGGTGGGGACTTGATCTCCCTGAGGCACATTCGACCCAACCAGCTAGTGGGAGCCTGGCTGAGGAGATCCTCTCGGGGGTGGGGACTTGATCTCCCCGAGGCACATTCGACCCAACCAGCTAGTGGGAGCCTGGCTGAGGAGATCCTCTCGGGGGTGGGGACTTGATCTCCCCGAGGCACATTCGACCCAACCAGCTAGTGGGATCCTGACTGAGGAGATCCTCTCGGGGGGTGGGGAACTTGATCTCCCCGAGGCACATTCGACCCAACCAGCTAGTGGGAGCCTGGCTGAGGAGATCCTCTCGGGGGTGGGGACTTGATCTCCCCGAGGCACATTCGACCCAACCAGCTAGTGGGAGCCTGGCTGAGGAGATCCTCTCGGGGGTGGGGACTTGATCTCCCTGAGGCACATTCGACCCAACCAGCTAGTGGGAGCCTGGCTGAGGAGATCCTCTCGGGGGGTGGGGAACTTGATCTCCCCGAGGCACATTCGACCCAACCAGCTAGTGGGAGCCTGGCTGAGGAGATCCTCTCGGGGGTGGGGACTTGATCTCCCCGAGGCACATTCGACCCAACCAGCTAGTGGGAGCCTGGCTGAGGAGATCCTCTCGGGGGGTGGGGAACTTGATCTCCCCAAGGCACATTCGACCCAACCAGCTAGTGGGAGTCTGGCTGAGGAGATCCTCTCGGGGGTGGGGACTTGATCTCCCCGAGGCACATTCGACCCAACCAGCTAGTGGGAGCCTGGCTGAAGAGATCCTCTCGGGGGTGGGGAACCAGGCGTGTCACTTGAACTCTACCAAATCCAACATCCTCAAACGGGAAAAAAGATGGGTTACATGACCCCCCCCCCGACTCAGTCGGTCGGGGGCTGGACTCATTACAACATAAGAAACATACATGACTCAGCCGGGGCGAGGTTTCCTCAGGGGGTCTGGGCATGATCGTCGCCATCCTTCCCCTCGGAGACCTTCATCTTGCTCAAGCTCTCCATGATCCTCTCCATCTCCTCCGCCCTCGCCAACCAAGAGATGGTGTTGACGGTCGTGACGTCCCACTGCCTTGCCATCCTGGAGTCTCCCTTGACTCTGATCTGGATCCCTCCGGAGCTGAACTTGAAACACTGGTGGAAGGAAGATGGCACGCAACGGAAGACGCTGATGAGGGGCCTTCCGAAGATGGCGTTGTAGCTGCTTGGAGCGTCAACAATGACGAACCGGCAGTTCCTTGAAGCCCCTCCCAACTTTACCTGGAGTCCGACTCCACCTTCCACTTCCTCTCCCCTGAAAATCCAAACAGGGGTCCGTCCGAGGCCAACACCCTCCTTGGCTCTACCTTCATTTCGTCAAACGCCTTCTTGAAAACGACGTTGACGGAGCTTCCGTTGTCAACCAAGATCCGGGAGACGGTGTAGCCCTCGATGGCCGTCTGGATGACCAGCGCATCGGAGAACGGATCCTCATGATCCGGCAGGTCCTTCACTAAGAAGATGATCTTCTCCTCCTGGGGCGGGGTCTGGGATGTTGAGGCGACGCTCCGTCGGTACATCACATGGAGACTTGCCTTCCGAGTAGCTTCGATCCCTACCCCACCATGGATCACAGCTATCCCACCTCGGGGTCCGACATCGACCTGGTCCTCGCACACGTCATCCCCCCTTCTCTGGGTAGAACCCCCACAACCTGCACCGGCGGCTGCGGCTGGGCAGGGCCTCTCGCCCCCGTCACTTCCAGAAACTCGGGGCAGGTAGCCGTGGCGTGCCCCTCCACCTGGTGGAAGTCACAGTACGGTAGCGCTCCTCCCCTCCTTCGGCGGGTTGGGTGTTCTCTCCTGTTTTCTCTTCCCCCTCCACCTATCGCCAAGGCTTGCTGCGGCGGGAGGAGGAGCTGTCTTGGGGCTTGCCTCTGGAAGTTGAACCTCCCTTGGCCCCCATGGAAGTTTCCCCCATCTTGGGCGTAACCTCTTCCCGGGCCCTGAACGGGTCCTCCCTGCTGCCTCCAACTTGGTTCCGGACCCTCCTGAGCTCTCCGCTCCTCTCTCCTTCTTCCTTCCTGAGGTCTCGAGCCACCTTGCTCCTTCGACTCCATCTCTGTTAGCTTTGCCAACTTCTTGACGAATGCCGGGTTGGCCGCCTCCATGGCAATCTCCTCCGCCGCCCTTTTTCATCAGCTCCTCGAAGGAAAGGGGGGCCTTCCGGGTCAAGCTCATCTTGAAGAAGCCCACCTTCAGCCCAACGGTGAAGGCCATCTGGAGAGCATACCCTGGCATCTCCTGGACCTCCAGGATCTCCTCTTGGAACCTGTCTACGTAACGGGCCAGCGACTCCTCAGCCCCCTGCCTTATCAGGAAGATGGACTCGGGACTCCTCTTCCGCTTCTTGGAGGTGGAGAAGCGAAGCTGGAAGCTCCGGCTCAAGTCCTCGAACCCGTAGATCGACCTCGGAGGGAGTTGATGGAACCAGTCTCTTGCCTTCTCCTTCAACGTGATCGCAAAGAGGCGACACTTGAAGGCATCCGTCATTGGCCTGATGGAGACGGCATCCTCGAACCACTGCAGATGCTGCACGGGGTCATCCTTCCCGGTATAGTAAGTCATGTCTGGCTCTCTGAACCCCTCGGGAACGGGAGCTGAGATGATCAGCTCGCTGAAGGGTGACCCCCTGAGGGGGGGTCCCGCCTGGTCCACTCGCGCGACCTGCTCGCCTGGGAGGTTGGCACTCGCCGGGCTGGAGAACAACTCCCGGCCGGTGAGGTCTCGCTCGACCCCATCTCTCATCCTCTCCTTCCCTGGCCTTCTTCCTGGTGCACTTCCTTCTCCCCCTGCCGGTGTCGTCTCGCCTAGACCCCTGGGAGTCGACTCGTCGAGGGGGGAGCCAGCTCCTGGGGGGTCGGGGTGGAGCTGCCACCCTGAGGAGCAATGCTTCGCAGCATCTCCATGATGCCTTGAATGGAGGTCATGAACTCTTGCCTCCCAACAAAGGATCCTGGGCTGGGGAGCTCGCCGAGATCATCGCTACCTCCTTGACCTCCTGTCATGACACTCTCCTGAGATCTTATGTGCTGGTCACTCTCCACGCTCACCGCACCAAAGTGTTGAAGCCAAAATTGACCTCTGTGGAGTTCGGGGTCCCTAGAAAGGGGTGACCTCACACCTACTACACCCGGAGGAACGTCACGGACCAAAGATCAAGAAGCTAGAAACAGACCCTCGGCTCTAGCGCGGAGGTCCCACCTCACACCCGGAAGGCTACCTGAGCACTTCCCCTCCCTAGCCAATGCTCGAGCTAGGGTGCCTTGGAGGAGCTCTCTCTACTCTACCAAGAAGAAGCTAAGGGAGGAGGAAGCCAGCCCCAGTCCCCTCCAAAGGCACCCAAGGGGGTCTATTTATAGTTTCCCAAATCCCCATGGGCCAAAATGCCTGAAATACCCTTACGCCCAATACACCTTGGGCCAATAGGAAACGCCCACACCGGGGGGCAGAGGGGTAAAAACTCCCTCAGGGGTACAGCGGTAAAAGCACGCCGCCAACACCCCGCCCCAAACACCCGAGGCGGTTCTAGGCCGCCGGGAGGCCGCTTGGGCGAGACAAGGCCGCCGGCCGTCTCACCGCGAGCAGGCCGCCCAGGCAAGAGCCAGGCCGCGGCCATCTCGCCCGCGAGCAGGCCGCCCGGGCGAGAGCCAGGCCGCGGCCGTCTCGCCCGCGAGCAGGCTGCCCGGGCGAGAACCAGCACCCGGCCGTCTCGCCCGCGAGCAGGCCGCTCGGGCGAGAGCCAGGCCGCGGCCGTCTCGCCCGCGAGCAGGCCGCCCGGGCGAGAGCCAGGCCGCGGCCGTCTCGCCCGCGAGCAGGCCGCCCGGGCGAGAACCAGGCCCCGGCCGTCTCGCCCGCGAGCAGGCCGCCCGGGCGAGACCGGCCCCCGGCCGTCTCGCCTGCCCCCACCTCGTACTCAACAGGCCGGGGCGGGTGCTAGCCAACTTGTCGCACCCGTCCCCCCAACAAAGGAGCCATTGGGGGAGGCCAATTTTTCCTCCCCCTAATAGTATATTTCCAAGCTAGAGCCAAAATTGGCCACCAAGAGTGCAAAATCTCCAAAAAGCTTAAAAACGCATTTGCCTTGCTTGGGGCCCACTCTTCGCGAATACGGGGTTGTACAGGCCAGGCCCGGGTCTAGGGGCTCCCGGAAAAATAGCTTTGCCCTTAGCATCTTATGGAATGCAGGGAGGGGCGTCGGATCGATGCGTAGTCCGCCTCGGTCCTGCGAGGCGCTGGTAGTTCTCATACTCAAGTGCAAGTTTGAACACCTGCTCGACCGTCTCTATGCGGTGAGGAATAAGCTCTCTTTGTATCTCAGCCTTGAGTCCAACTCTAAATCTGGAAGCAGTAGCAATAGACTCCTTCAAGATGTCACTCCTCACTACCAACTCGTTGAATCATGTCACATACTCAGCAACGAAAAGTGATCCTTGCCGCAACGCATTAGAGTTGGTCGAGGAGTTGATCTCGATATGATGCGGGGAGGTATTTGTCCCTCAATCGTTGTTTCATTTCTTCCCAACGGGTGATAGGGTAGTACCCATCTCTCTCCAACGATCTCTCCACGCTAATTCAAAACATCTTCGCCTGGCCAAACAACTTCATTTTAGAGAACTGAACGCGCCACTCATCGTTCACTTCATACCACTCGAAAAAGTGACTCATATACAGGAGTCAGTCGCTAAAAGCCTTCAGGTCCAGATGACCATTGAAGGATAGTGCGTCAATTGGCACGTCAATACGTAGGCGCCGAATAAGATCGTCCTCAGCCAGGATGTTTTCACGGCGAGGTGTTGGATAATCATCGTAGGGCTCCTCGGGATCGTACTCGTGCCACCCAGGTGGGCCACGATCTACAGGCCGGTGGCAGGCGTGGCTCAAAAGGAGGGAGGGGGTTACCCATCAGAGCAGGGACGCGTTGATAATCATACGCAGACTCGGGAGTCCCTCGCTGAGGGGCGAGGTACCAGCGTGGTAGCTCTCTCGCTCATCTAGCAAGCAAAGGTGGGGCGTCTCGGGGATCGTCCACAGGTTCCTCATACCGAGGCGCTAGGGCTGGATCTCTAATGGCTCCTAACTGGTCAACTTTAGTGTTGACCCGAGCGATGTCATTCTTAATGGTAGCAAATTTCTCTAAGATTTGGCGTTAAAACTCTGCGGTCGTCATGTCCGAATTCGAACTGGCGGCCCGATTGTCGGTGACGTTTTAATCAGACATTGGGATTCAAAACAACCTACCACTACGTAGCATAAAATGTGCCTCGAACCTCGCTTTGATACCAAATGATGCAGCGGTAGGCAAACAGAAAATTTCACTAAATGAAAATGTGGTCTAAATGTCATGCACGTGTGAACATGAGATAACAGTACAAATTAAGATTATCAATCTAGTAATTAAAATTTATAACGCATCCAAACAGTCGATTGCACAATTGGATAGCAAGTCCTTAATGATTAAAGAATAATTATAATTAACCAACAAGATGAGGCACAATTCTGTTCAAGTGTGTCGAATGCGCTTTGCAAGTTACAACACGGATAAAGATAACGAAAACTTATGAAAATTAAATCTCAATACAATAATTCATTACCGAAGTAAACAACGCAGAAAATAAATGGCATCCATACCTAGAGTTACTCATGCATGTGGCGGCTTGACTAGGATTGGAGGATGGCGGCGGGGTGGACGACCTTGGCCCACGAGTGGCTCCACGAGAGGGCTGGTGGAGGTTGTATGATGGTAGATCTAAAGGTGTATGCTTGGGATCAAGTAGATCTGAGAGTTTGGTGAGGTGGGAAGGAGTAGCGGGGTCAGATTTTGGGATGGAGGGGCTTGGGTGGTCGACTGGAGTTGGGCAAGTGAGGGAAGGGGTTGCGGGAAGGGTTACTGCGGGGTGGTCGGGCTGGGGAGAGATCTCCGGCCGGGGGGCGGCGAAGAGTGAAGGGCCGGCGAGAGGGGAAAAAGGCGAGGGGTTGCGGCGGTTTGTAGAGTCGTGGGGGGGAGGGGGCCGGTGGATCTGGTGGCTGGCGGGTTGAGGGAGGTCGGCGGGTGGCTGCTTGGGAACGAAGAGGGGAGGGAAGGCCAGATGGGGTGAGGCTTACCGGAAAGGGACGGAGGGGAGACCTCAAGCCGCGCACCCGAGAGAGAGCCGCTCGACTTCACACAGCAAACCGGTCGGTTGCTAACCTAGCAACTCAGACCCCTAATATAAGCCACATACATGAGTATAAATAGGGGGAGGGTGAAAATAAAGCTAGGGCACCCCCATGGACGACTAATAATGTTCGGGTCGATCGGGGGCGAAATACAACACGAAATAAACAAAATAAAATAGCAAACAAACTCGGAACGACCCTCCGGGCGCATCCGCGGACTCGGATCGCCCAAATGGGTCGTTGATCACCGCCTCATGCGGGCTGCGGGAATAGACCTGTGAGGGCCGTCGATCGCCATCACCGAGCCTTGCAATAAATTATTGCAAGTTGGCGCCGCCCATCTATGCTTGGGTCCTAACAGACCTACCAATAATATGGAGGGGTTAGGGCACCCAACTTCTGGCCCAGATGAAGTCAGTGATCAAAAATTCTGTCATTCTCATCGTAAAAATCACTGTTGTTGCTATCAAGTGATGAACAACGAGAAATATCACGCCATGACCGGTGCCCTCTGATTGATGAAGAACTGCTCATATCGTATCAGTCAACTAGCAGATCACTCTTGTCATCATACATCGAAAACACCAGTATAAAGTAGCATAAGAAGACATTGTTCTCTTAACCCCCACCCCAATCCTTCCAGGTTGTCGTAGAAGGGAGAGCCTCAATTGTGACTGCATCTCACCCAACACGCAGGAAGTCGCCACTGTCGCATTGAGAGGTGTAGAAATGGAGAAAGCCAACCTTGTATATATGTCCACTTGGTGCAAATACAAAGAATGAGTACATATATATAGATGAGAGAAAGAGGGAGAAAAGTCCTATACACAATGTGGGACTAAAGAGAGGAGAGAAAAACAATAAATGCTATACAAATGGGCCTAATTTAAGTGGGCTTTTCCAACACTCCCCCGCAAGCTGGAGCGTATAGGTCATATGCACCCAGCTTGGACAAACACTGGTAGAACAGGGTGCTTGATAAGGCCTTTGTGAGGATGTCGGCAACTTGATCAGTTCCTGGAACATGCTTCAATTCGAGTTTCTTCAATTGAACCTTCTCACGAACAAAGTGACAGTCAACCTCGATATGTTTTGTGCGCTCATGAAATACCGGATTCTTTGCGATGTGTATGGCGGCTTGACTATCACAAAATAGAACAGCAGAGGAGGGGAGTTTTACTCCCAGGTCAGTAAGGAGACTTTCAAGCCATGTGAGTTCTGAGACAACCGAGGCCATCGATCGGTATTCAGCTTCTGCAGAGGAACGGGCTACCACAGCCTGTTTCTTACTCTTCCATGTAATAAGATGACCACCAAAATAAGTACAGAACCCACTAGTTGACCTTCGATCGTCCAGAGAACCCGCATAGTCGGCATCAGAATAGGCAACCAATGCGGGAGCAGAGTCAGAAGTTTTGTAAACCAGCCCTTGACCCGGAGCTCCCTTAAGGTATCGAAGAATCCGTTCAACCGCTTGAAGATGAGAAGCCCGGGGGGCATGCATGAACCGACTGACAACCCCAACTGCAAATGATATATCCGGCCTCGTGACTGTTAGATAGATCAACTTTCCCACAAGACGTCGATAGTATTCCGGGTTCGGAAGCAGCAAATCGTCATCCGAAGCATGAGCGCATAGTTTGTGATTTGCCTCCATCGGGGTACAAGCTGGTTTGCAACCAGACTGACCAGCATCTTTGAGAAGATCGAGACAGTACTTTCGTTGGGAGAGCACCAACCCGTCCGGCCGCCGGGCAATCTCGAGACCCAGGAAGTAGCGAAGTTTCCCCAGGTCTTTAGTTTGAAAAACAGTGCTCAGATGTTGTTTGACATCTTGAATCCCCTTTGAGTCATCCCCAGTGAGAAGGATGTCATCAACATAAGACCAACAGAAGGACGGTGCCAGTGGCCCGGTGTCGGGTAAAAAGGGAGAAATCTGCAGAACTCCGAGTGAATCTCCCATGTCTCGAACCACTTTGCTAAACTTGTCAAACCACGCCCGAGGGGACTGTTTGAGACCATAAATTGACTTTCTGAGAAGACATACCCGAGACTCCCCCGTGGTCTCAAACCCGGGCGGTTGGCGCATGTAGACGGTTTCCTGAAGGTCACCATTTAAAAAAGCGTTCTTGATGTCGAGCTGATGAAGGGGCCAGTGGCGGTGCACCGCGACGGAGAGAAGAACGCGGACAGTGTTGAGCTTGGCCACCGGAGAGAAGGTTTCCTCATAATCGAGGCCCTCCTGTTGTGTGAAGCCACGGGCCACAAGACGGGCCTTCAGTCGGGCAACAGTGCCATCCGGAGCATGCTTGATGACGAACACCCATTTACACCCAACAGGGTGCTGACCGAGAGGTAAGGGAACCAAGTCCCAGGTCTGGTTGGCCCAGAGGGCCGTCATTTCTTCGTCCATGGCAGCCCGCCAGCCAGGATGGTGAAGCGCCTCCTGCAAAGAGTTAGGGACTGAAACAGAGGATAATGAGGTGGCAAAGTGAAGAAGAGAGGGAGAGAGGCGATGGAGAGAGACGTAGTTCGCCATTGGATGAGCGGTAGAGACGAGAGCCGGAGCAGCAGGGAGCAGAGCACCAGAGGGCGAAGCCGACTGCAGAGGGGCGACGGGATGAGGAGAGCGACGAGAGTAGACCCGGATAACCGGGGGGGGGGGGGGTGGACGGACAGGAGGTAGAGAAGGCAGAGTGGAGGAGGAGTGAGGAGCAGGAATGACAGGACGAACGACGGGAGCTGGACTCAGAGCGCCATCGAGAGCAGGGAAGAAGAGAATATCTTCACGAAAAGTCACGTCAGCCGAGACAGTAACTTTGCGGGTAGCAGGCGAATAACAGACATAACCCTTCTGAGTGCGCGAGTACCCCACAAAGATATGCTTGGTGGCACGAGGGTCCAATTTGTCTGTGGAGGGACCGAGGTGGTGAACGTAGCAGGTACACCCAAACACCCGGGGAGGAACGGAAAAGGTGGAGTTGTGGGAAAGAGGTGGCTGAAGGGAGTAGCATACTGGAGGACGGAAGACGGGAGACGGTTGATGAGGAAGCAAGCCGTGGAGAGCGCGTAGTTCCAATATGGTTTGGGAACCTGCATTTGAAGCATAAGGGAGCGAGCGACATCAAGAAGGTGACGATTCTTGCGCTCGGCGACCCCATTCTGTTGTGGAGTGTATGGACACGAGGTTTGGTGAAGAATGCCGAACTCAGAGCAGAGAGTGGCAAAGGTATGGTTGGTGTACTCCCGCGCATTGTCAGTACGAATAGTGCGAATAGGCGCAGAGAACTGAGTGCGAGTCTCAAGTATGAAGGCCCGGAAGACGCGGGGAAGTTCAGAGCGATCCCGAAGGAGATATAACCAACGCCATGCGAGAGTAATCATCAATAAAAGTAACAAAATACCGATAGCCAGAAATACTAGTAAATTTATATGGACCCCATATATCGGAGTGAACTAAATTAAAAGGAGCGGAGCTCTGAGTACAATGAGGAGGAAATGATGAACGGGGCTGTTTGCCCAAAATACATGTGTCG
Source organism: Platanthera guangdongensis (assembly GCA_039583875.1). Lineage (NCBI taxonomy): Eukaryota > Viridiplantae > Streptophyta > Magnoliopsida > Asparagales > Orchidaceae > Platanthera > Platanthera guangdongensis. Next base: position 161,358,599 of record CM077165.1, on the reverse strand, counting down.
CAGCGAAAAACAGGGAGAGTAACATCAGGAAGAGCCTTCCGGAGGACTGGAAGAGGAGCATGTCCCAGACGGCGATGCCAATCCGAAGAGGAGATAGAGGCGAGGACAGTGGGAGAGTCGTCAAGAAGATAGAGCCCATTCTGCAGCCGTCCTCTACCAATGATAGTCCGCGTCTGCTGATCCTGTATGAGAAAAGAAGAAGAAGTAAATGTCACGGAATAATTAGAATCAGTAGTAAGGCGACCAACAGAGAGTAAATTGAAAGGAGAGCCCGGAACATGTAGAGCCGAGCGCAGGAGGAGAGAAGAGGTGAGAGAAATATCAGCACATCCAGAGACTGGAATCGATGCCCCATTAGCGACAGTAATGTACTTCGGGTGAGGTGAAGACAAGTACTGAGGTGACCTAACAGAGGTGATATGATGAGTGGCACCAGAATCAAGGATCCAGCGCGTGCCAGAGGATAGGCAGGCGATACCTTCATTGGAGATAGAGGCAGCAGAGGCAACCGAGGCAGGCGGACGGCTGAGCAAGCCATGAAGATGCTGGAGCTGAAGACGAACCTCGTCGAGATCAGTACGAGAGGAGGTAGAGTCGGTAGTAGCAGCAGAGGCCTGTGGACGAGGAGGTCGGCCATGTTTGCGATAGCAGGTGGCCTCAAGATGGCCATCTTTACCACAGAAGGAGCATTTAAGCCTAGACCGGCCACCGCGACCCCGGCCGCGAGAGTCAGAGCGGTCACCACGGGCAGAAGGGGGAAGAGGCAATAAGGGAGCTGGTGTCTGTTGAACAAGGGCCGGAGAAGGAAGACCGGGAACATCCGGAGGCGGGGAGACTTTGAGAAGCATTGAGCACACATCGGAAAAAGATGGTGTAACGGTAGAGGAGAGGATGTGAGCCCGGACACTGTGAAGATGAGGAGGTACCCGGGCCATCATCATGGCGATACCCACAGCTTCCTTTTGGGTACGTTGAGCAGCGAGATCCAAAGTGGGAGGCTGATGGTGGATCCAAGCCTCAACCAGAGATCGGGCCTGAGCAACAAAGGACGTCAGGTCGGTTGTGCCACTGCTATCAAGGGCCTGGAGAGCAGTGATGATATCATAAAGATGGTGGAGACTATCCTTGCCAGAGTAGAGGGTGTGGAGCTCGTCCCACATGCCTTTGGCCGTCTCATGATACATGGTCAGGCGATAAGATTCGCCATCAAGAGAGTTGAGAAGCCAAGTCTGCACACGCCCATCATTGCGTAACCATTCCTCAGTAGGGACACCAATAACAGTCTGAGTCAGGTGATGAAGAAATCCTTTTGACTGAAGGACACGACGAACCAAGTGTGCCCATTCCACAAATTTCTTCTTGCCAGTGAGCGAAATTGTAGTGATTCGAAGCTCGTCGCGGACTTCCTGGATAGAGGCCGGGCGTTCAGGAGGAGGAACAGCCGTCCCGACTGAGTCTGCAGATGTAGACATGGGGGCGACCTGGATGAGGTCGCGGCGAGCTGGAGGAGGCCGCGGCAGACTGGCGAGCTGGCGGGCTGGAGGAGACCGCGGCGGACTGGCGAGCTGGCGGGCTGGATCAAATCGCGGCGGGCTGGAGCAGACCGCGGCTGACTGGAGCGAGCTGAGAAGAGAGGACAAGCCGGGGCTGGCTGGCGAGCTGGCGGGCTGGAGGAGACCGCGGCGGACTGGAGGCAGCAGCTAAAGGAAGCGAAAGACTGCGGACTGGATGAGGTCGCGGCGAGCTGGAGGAGGTCGCGGCGGACTGGCGAGCTGGCGGGCTGGAGGAGACCGCGGCGGACTGACGAGCTGCGGACGCTGCGCTTACGGCGGACGAAGGAGACCAAGGGATTGAGGTCGCCGAGGTCGCGCCGGACAAAAAGAGGCCGCAGCGGGCAAGGGGAAGCAGTGGACCCCACATGATGGCTATAAAGAGGGGGCCAGGGGAGGAAGGAAGAGGAGGGTATAGAAGTGGATCCACGGGAGGAGAGGAAGCGGACTGGACAAGGGAGGCCGCAGGAGAGAAGCGGACTGGACAAGGGAGGCCGCAGGAGAGAAGCGACTAGAAGGTGCGGACAGAAAAGGGAGTCCGCAGGAGTCCGGAACCTGGCTCTGATACCATGTAGAAATGGAGAAAGTCAACCTTGTATATATGTCCACTTGGTGCAAATACAAAGAATGAGTACATATATATAGATGAGAGAAAGAGGGAGAAAAGTCCTATACACAATGTGGGACTAAAGAGAGGAGAGAAAAACAATAAATGCTATACAAATGGGCCTAATTTAAGTGGGCTTTTCCAACAAGAGGGAATAAGGCTCTCCATGCGAGCCGAAAGCTCGGCTAAGTACGCTTGGTGTTGGTCCTTGGATGCGGCGAGTTGATATATCATCTTATGCATCTGTTCGAACACAGCCTCCACAGGGTCATTGGCTCTCATCAAGGTCAACTATATCAAGTTTTGCAGGTTGTGTGTATGATCGAGTCACCAGAGAAGATGCAACATAGGAAGGGGATGGGGTTGGTGAGAATGTTGTTTCTCCCTAGATCCTTGGTGGTGACTAATGATGAGGGGACGGTTGGAGCCTTTCCGCGGCATCCAAAGTGGAGGCGCCAATGAGTGAAGCGGAAGAGGAGCTTGTGTCGGAAGGAGTCGGCGCACGGCTGAGAGAAGTAACATTCATGTGTTAGCATGCTAGGAAACGTAGGAGTTGTTGTGGGCGGTAACATGTAGAAATATCGAGCAGTTTTTGCATCTGGTCGGGCACACTGGATCTGGACTGACAACTGTAGTCGTACACCTCCGCAGATCTAGGGATGCAGCCACCTGCTGGGAGGACTCACGCGGTCTGTGGAATGTTGGATGGTAGGCCTATGGGCGGTTGGTTGGGCACCAAAGAGGGAGGAGAGTGAGTTTGGTGGCAGTAAGAAGAGGATGCTCTAACATTAACCAGGGTATAGATACAAAGTCCCACATAAACCAAACATGTGCTGTCCGGATCAACTCATGACCGTAAATAAATGTAATTTAAATGAAATAACAAAAAAGGCAACAATTAAAAATAAATGTCGGATCTCGGCATTATTATGCCCCATCATCATGTCATTTCCTCTCACATCGGTGCCCGATAAAATAACAGTGAAAATGAATCCAAAGTCATTATGCATCAATGTGTTAAGGTAAGAAAACTCTTAAACAAAAGAAACCATAGAATATGTTAGCCCAGCTATTAGAACTACTGACATGAAAATTCTGAAATCCAAGACAATTAAGAATAAGGTGTGATAAAGCACTGTAAAATTGCTAAATAACTGGTTAAATAGTAAAACAAATCAGAAGCTCAGCATTCATTCAAGATCCAGAAAAAAACTTTTGCTGGCTCGTATGGAACATGAAGAGTACATGTCGAAAGAAAGCAAGGCACCTTGTCTGGTAATCGATCCAGAGCCAGCTGCCATTCATTGCAAATAGAATGGATCCTTTTTATGGAACTTGAAATGCTACTATTATAGGGCAAGCAGTCAGTAAGCCGGACCCATTGATTAAGAACATGTGAATACTCGCGTAAAGAACTGAAGAGGCTGCAGAAAGAACTATGCCAATATGCAACCTCATTTTCCAGCTGAAGAGTGGCAAAACAACGTGACTCAGTTGTTGGCTCAGTGCTTGGATGTTTGTTGAGAAGATTACCCCGCTGAGAAATATGGTTCTGTAACTGGTGGCACTCATTCATAGTTCTCCACATGCTTGAAAGACTGTAAGATGAAAATGATGAGCCAAATACACGTCCACTGCAGAGTTTTGAATAGCATAAGAGCTTTATGTAAGGCTCTGTTTGGCATTATTATGCTACCATTGTGCTGGGATAACTGTTTAGTACAGTTATTGTATGCGGTGCTCTTAAGAGAATTTGTTGTTAATGGTAAAATAATTACTGTCATTCATTTTAGTGATTGGATGAGTGAAAATATTCATATGATAAAATAATCTTAATTAGCCAAATTAATTACATGTAATTCATATGTTTATTTAAAAATAATATCAAAAATTATAAAAACATTTTTGGGAAGTAAAGTAAACCTACTATTTTAAGGAACTAAAAACATGAGTAGAAAAATATTATCAAACTAGCCTTCAGACTTGCGCTTAATTTGGAATGTGCTAACATATTTACCTTATTATGTCAATATAATCATTACCATATTTAACTTATTTTATCATTAATGATGATATTCCCTTATTAATTATTATCACCTTAAAATTGCTTATATTAAAGAAATCAAAAACTCCCTCATTATGGGATGAATAAATTGTATTATGTTTGTCCTGTTGTATTTGCTCATATAAGTCAGTTAATAGCTAGCACGGGTGTGGAAAAAATCTGGGTTTGGAAGCCCGGCCCGGGTCTGCGTGGTTAAAATCCCGGGAAGGCCCAGGTAAGGCCTAAGGGGCCTTACCAAGCCCCAATTTAACTATGTAAGCCAGGCCTGAGGCTGAATTAGGGCACAAAATAGGCCCAGCCCAGCATTGGCTTTTGGGCGACCCCGCCCATCTTAAGCATGGGCATGGAATAGCCAAGCCCAGACCATCCCGGGCTAGGCATGGGTGGTCAAGCCTTGTTAGGCCCTCCATTTTATGGAGGGTGTAACCTGGTTTGGGCCTGGGGCTAGAAAAGCGCAGGTCCGGGCCTAGTAAAAGCCAAGGTCTGGCAAGCCCGAGTAGCAGGCCCAGGTCTGGCAGGCTCGAGTACCAGGCCCAGGTCTGGTAGGCTCGGGTCTGGACCGGGCTTGCCATGCTTTTTTTCCATGCCCAATAGCTAGTATGATACTAATTCAATCTTACAAGAGTATTCTCTCACAATCTACGCTTCTTCTTTGTAATAATAATGAGCTATGTTTTTTAACATTCATTGCCACACAATTATAATAATTGCTTTCGGAGCCACAAATCATTTTAGAGAGCATTTTTTTCAAAAACAAACTGTCGAGCGAGTTTTCAGAAAAATTATTATTTTTGGTTGGATGTGGAGAATATGTTACGGATCTGGGGGATGGGTGCAGGAGAAGATGATGATGGCGGAGAATAATATGGAGCCGAAACAGCGAGTACCTAGGCGGGGTGTGCTCGGGAGGAAAGAGATACCATAATCTCTAAACAAGACAAGGGAAATAGAATGAACTTCCTTTATACCTTCATACCAACAACATATCCTTTAAATAGGCTTACATGGCTCAATAAATGAAAGTCTAGTCAACTAACAACATATAATAATAAGTTATAGTAATAATCAGGCCCGACACCCAAGCCCAATAACATTTGTGGGCCTGTAACATCTCATCCATCCTTTAAATCAATCCTATCCTCAAGCTCGAAGGAAACTTAGTCGATTTGATCATCTGAAACCTTTTAATTCCTACCAAAACAGTTATGCAGCACGTCGTTGTTGCGCAGGCTACGACGAGCAGTATGCCTTCATCGTGCTCACAAATGTCACGAATGATCGTGAGGTTGTCGGTGGGTCGGAGCTTGTGTGGCGATATGATCAAAGAGGAGATCGCATCATGATCTTTTAAGTGATTGAAGTAGTGGAATGGGAACCGTTGTGATCGGGAGTGGTGGAGAATAATACGTAGATTTTTGATGACTGCTCAGAACCATATCGATTTTCATGCGAGTGAGAGGAGAGTCACCAATGATCTTTGCACGGTCGATGCTAGCAGAGAGGCATTTTTTTGAATGAGAACAACAAAAAGGGACGATTGCTATAGGATTGTTGTATTGGCTTGAATATCAACCAGGTTAAGTGGATCAATGCGTATAAGAGGCAATGGAGACGTCTGACTGTTACTGTCTTGGTCATGTGTTTGGGCAATGATGGTTGGAATGACGGTTATCAGATCATTGAGATTGCTGAAGATTGTTGCAATGTCTTCCTAGTGACGTGTGTTGGTTTCTTGAAGGCGTGTTTTTAGGAATATCATGAATTTTGTATCATGTCACTTAGTGCATTCATTTGATCGGCCACTGCCACCAAACCCACTGACACCAACCACAAAGCATAATAGAGGGACTGGCAACCAGTCTTCTTCTGCAGGGTCCTCCACTCCATTAGTGCGCGGGAGTGGTTTCACCATGGACCAATGTTGTATAGCAAACTGTCACAAGGTGCTTTATTGGTGAAAAATTATAGAACACGATGATTCAGCAATTCGGGTCCTCTCATGAGCTTGAGGACAAGCTCGAATTCAAGAGGAAAGGAATATTACGGTCTTTATTATAAGTTTGTTATTGTGTCTCTCTTAATTATGAATCGAGTTGTGTTGAATATATATTGTGAATCTTTAGGAGTCCTTTATTATAGTATTTTTTTGTGTTTTAATTAGCCCATATGTTACTTTTCTTGAAAATGTGCCTTTTTGTAAAGTTCTATATACAGACCCCTTGGGCCATTGATGAAAGGATCGAGTAAGAAGAATTTCATTTTAGTTCTCCTCTTTAGTTCCCTCTTAGTTCTCTTCCTCTCTAATTAGGGCCAAGGGCTTTGAAGCTCCCCCTCAAACATTTCATCTCTGATAGGTAAGGCAAGACTCTATTTATCATCGCTGGCATCTCTACCTCGGAACGCACCAGTAGAGTCAAGGCATGCTCCCCCCTTGGATTGAGACTCTCAACTCCAACTCCTCAATCCCGACAACAAATCTGCCACAAGGTAGTTCATAACACTCATCTCCATAAACTACCATGTCACATTTGTGAGTTATTATAAGCATAAAAGCTAGCATGTGATTAAAAAACAACTTGGTCAAGTAAAACTACGAAGGTTGTTGTTCAAAATTAAGAGAAGCCACCAAACGATTTAGGAAGTAAGAAGGTGATGCGAAGCAGAGACGCAGACGAGTTTTGGGCTCATTCAAGGCTGATTTGGCGACTTACCATATATGGCGTGCCCGGATCGACAATCGGACTCCGCAGATGTGTCCGGATTCGCGTTGCGAATCGATTTGATATATTATTTTACTATGCTTGCATTTATTTTGATGTATTTGGGCAGCATCACCTCCGACCAATCATAGTCGTTGATAGGGGATTCCCTAATTTTTGTTTTATTATAAATAGAGGTGTTATGGGCTGATCAAGACATTGCAGAATTTTGGAGACTCTTCTTCCCAGATTCCAGCGATCCCCCCTCGGTGCCGACGTCGTGGAGCCCTAGGTGACGATTCCTTGGTTGATTTTCTTCCCCCTATCCTTCCCCTAACCCTTTCCATCATCTTCCAACCCTCAAACTTCATTTTCCTCCGGTGCAGCCCCCCTTTCCGCCACCACCAACAGCCGGCCTGCTTCCTTCCTGCAGCCGCCCAGCCCGCCCTTTCCCTCACCCACCCGACCACCCAGCAACCCTCCCCCATCCCGGCAAGCCTCCCACAGCCACCGCCTCGTTCCCACGCCCCCTCTACAGCCGGCAACCCCTCTCCCTACCGCCGGTCGGCCACCTCCATCACTCCTCATGTGGATCCACTTCCCTACACCCTCTATTCTCAAGATCAATCCAGATCTGGGAATTTCAGCCCGCGGTCCGTTATTTCCATCACCCGTGCACCATTCCCCAGCCTGGATCTGACCCAAAACAACGGATCCCCCCTTCCCCAGCCCGGATCTACTCGTACGTGGTCGGATCTACCCATTTCTTGCCCGATCTCATTATCTACCGCCAAGGACAGCCACCGCCATCATTTCCACGCCGCCGGTTCCACCTTTGATCGTTGATCTATGCATCCGGATCCAAAGTCTTTTGTGCCTCGGTCAGTCCGCTACTTTGGTGAGCCCTTGTTGTATTGGAATATTTGAATCTTCATTATTATTGGATTGTTTTCATGCTTTGCTTAGATTCATGCTTGTAGAAATTTGTTGAGATCCGATTATAATTTGCAGGTGGGACCAATTCGCCGCACGCCTAGCTTTGGCACTCCGAGCGAAGGTATGTCATTACGTAATTGCTAAATTGAATGTTATTCTTTACTATTTAATTATCTTGCGTGGTGTTATTAATTTCATTGCTCAAAATTAATCGTCTCCGTCACCGACGGTTGCATTGCATTTAAACTAAGGTTTGTGTGTTGCATTTGCATTCCGCCCCTAGTAGCCTTGATTTGGTGCACCCCATAGCCTACCCGACATCAAAAGGTAAACCATGTTCCAAATAACTACAGTAAAAGGCATGAACAGTAAGCTGATGAGATACCTAGTTGTTCAGCAACAAAAAATAAAAAATGTATTCAAAAGATTGTTTGAATCTAAAACAAATTGAATCACGAAAAATAACTCAATTTGAGGAAAGAACAAGTTTATAGGCATATACCCTGACAGTAACTCCAAAAACTGAGGGTGCAGTTCTTCATCCCTTGATCTTGATATAGACAGGCATTTTCATTAATCGAGTCTTGTAGAGAAAGGATTTGAGCCTGCAATGTTTCAATATCTAATCGTAGCTTTTCAGGCCTTCCATGATCATTCTCAATTATCTCAAGCTTTTCAAGTAATGAGATCATCTTCTTTAGCTGAAATTTGGCGAGCTCATCCTCCTATAGGTTGTCCATCATAAAACAAATAAGGCAATGCTATACCGTCAAAACAATTACCTAATTATAACTTGAAGCCTGCAACAGTTAAACCTGAAATCTCGAATCATTATCTAAGTAGAAAGAAAAACTAAGAATGGCAGACTTTTCAACTCGCTTGCCAATAACATGAATCTGTACAAAACTAGAAAAGATAGATTAAAGAATAATTATATCGTGGACAGAGATTAAGATCCGAAGTTCAAAAAACAATCTTCAATGGTTTGGGTATTGTTGGACTAAATATTTGTTGTATTTATTGCAATGTTGTCAAAAACGCATTTTTGCACGTAAGATCGTACGATCGATTTTTACGGGGGATACGATCTTCGGGGAAGCCTAGATCGCGTGCACCATAGAAAAGGTAGGATCGCAGTTTAGGATCGTAGGATCGTACGATCCTACGATCCTAAACGATCCTACCGTTCCATCGGAAAACATTATATTAAGTTAGGCGCGATGTTATTAACCCGAACCCGTCACACGCCTGGAGAAGAAAATCGCCTCTTCCCCTAGGGTTCGGCCCGACACTCCCCTCCCGCAAGCTCTGCGAAGCAGCCGCTGCCCGTTGCCGCCCCATTCCGCCTGCGTGCGACATTGAGACGTCGTTGCCGCCATATTCCGTCGCCGCCGCTGGTGTTTGCTCGCCCGAGAAAGGTTCTGTCGAGCTTTTCTGGTGCGAGAAAGGTCCTTCCTGCTGATCTGGTGCAGTGGTGTGAGTTCTTCTTCTCCTTCCTGCTGTTCTGTCGAGCTTTTCTGGTGCGAGAAAGGTCCTTCCTGCTGATCTGGTGCAGTGGTGCGGGCTCTTCTTCTTCTCCGATCTGGTATGATTTTTTTTTCTTGCTTTATTTTGGTTCCATTCCTAATCTCGTACATGAAATCAGCCCTAGTGATGAATATTTTGTTGCTTTTTTTCTTGCCTGATTTATTTTCTTGCCCTAGTGATATTTTCTTGTCTTTTTTCTTGCCTGATATTTTTCTTGCCCTAGTGATTTTTTCTTGCCCTAGTGATATTTTTTTGCCTTTTTTCTTGCTTGATTTTTTTTTCTTTCTTATGGTTAGATTTATTTTGTGAGTAGGTAGTTAAAAATGGCTTCAAGTGGTGCTTCAGGTAGTGCAGTTGGGAGTAGCAATGCTCCTGCCACCGCTAGCAAAGGGTCTAAAATGGGCAAAAATGCTCCTGCAAGTAAGAGTGATATTGGATGGAAGTATGACATCCCAGTTGAAGAAGATGCGAGAAAAATAAAGTGCAAATTTTGTGAGAAAACAGTGACCGGGGGAATTTATAGATTGAAACATCATTTGGCGGGTACTCAAAAAGATGTTGGAGCATGTACAGTTGTTCCAACGGAAGTGAAGAAAGAGATATGGGAGATTGTTGTTGGGTTGCAAGAGAAGTTAGTGAAGAAAACAATCCCCCATGTGGAAGAAGAAGAGGATGTTGGAGACTTGAAGAGGAAAAGTGTAGATAGAAGCTCAACTGGACTTTTTAAGAGAAGTGGAGCAAGTACAACTCAAAGTACCATCAATTCAATTTTCAAGAAGGGATTGCATGAAGAAGCATGCAATGATATAGCATCATTCATCTACAACAACGCTTTACCATTCAATGTGGTAAAAAGTGAAGAATTTCATAAGATGTGTGAATCTATATCAAGGCATGGCTTGGGTTTTAAGCCTCCATCATATCATGATATCAGAGTGAAATATCTGAAACAACAATATCAACTGACTATGGAGAATATTTCAGAACATAGAGCTCATTGGAAGAAAATGGGATGCACTATAATGACAGATGGATGGACTGATAAAAGAAGAAGAACATTGATCAATTTCTTAGTGAATAGTTCAATGGGAACTATATTTCTAAAGTCCATTGATGCATCTCATATATCCAAAACAACAGAAAATATCTTTAAGATGATTGATGATATTGTTGATGAGATGGGTGAAGAGAATGTTGTCCAGGTGGTGACGGACAACGCTGCAAATTACAAAGCCGCTGGAGAAATGTTAATGTTAAAGAGGAAAAGATTATATTGGACTTCATGCGCTGCTCATTGTATTGATTTGATGTTAGAGGATTTTGACAAGAAGATACAAGTCCATCATGATACAATTTCTAAAGCAAAGAGAATCACGACATATATTTATTCCAGAACATCCCTCATATCTTTATTGAAAACCTTCACTAAAGACAGGGAATTAGTGAGACCGACAATGACACGTTTCGCAACATCATACTTAACTTTGGGCTGCCTTAATGAGAACAAACTTGCTTTGATAAGAATGTTCAATTCAGATGAATGGAAAGCTAGCCGAGCTGCATGTTCGAGTGAAGGAAAGCTAATTGAGGAGGTGGTGATGGATAAAGATTTTTGGAAGAATATTGTCATTTGCTTGAAAGATGCTTATCCTTTAATGAAGGTGCTTCGTTTGGTTGATTCTGATGAGAAGCCTTCTATGGGATATATATATGAGGAAATGGATTGAGCAAAAGAACACATTGTTCATGTCTTTAATGGTGTGCAAAAATTGTAAGTCAATTAGTTTCCTTTTTTTAAGTATTATAGTCTTATAGATATGAGATTTTTTTCCTTATATACTAATTTTATTATTTGTGATGATTAATTATCAACCAGTTTGGGATGTGATTGATGCTTGATGGGACAAACAATTGCAAAGACCATTACATGCTGCAGGCTATTATCTAAACCCTCAATTTCACTATAGTCCGTCATTTAAAGCTGATTATGAGGTGAAGCGAGAACTATATGACTGTATAAAAAGAATGACTGAGGGAGATATTGATGAAATTTCAAAGATTGACGGCCAATTGGAGGATTTTAAGAATCGGAAAAAATTCTTTGCCTCTATAGTAGCCAAAAATGGTATTAATATCAAAACTCCGGCGGCATGGTGGGATTCTTATGGAGAAGAACATCCGGAGCTACAAAATTTTGCAAAACGTGTATTGAGCTTGACATGTAGTTCTTCTGGATGTGAGCGAAATTGGAGTGCATTTGAAAGGGTATAGTTACAATTTATTAAATATTTTTAATCACCAATATTATTGTATACTAATTAAATTTTTTTTCTAGGTACACACAAAAAGAAGAAATCGTTTGAAGCAAAAGACAATGAATGATGTTGTCTTTGTGATGGCGAATTCTCGTTTGACAAATAGCAAGTTAAAGAAAACTCGGAAAAATAATTTTGATGATATTCCATCCGATAACAAGTGGATTGTTGCCGATGAAGATGATGAAGATCTTGAGATAGAGCCTCCGGATGTTGAAGAGGTAGCTGTTCGCATAGGAGGAGAACAAGATCTTGGGAAAGATGAAGGCGACGAAGATGTTTCATTAGGCAATTTGGACTTTAGCTTAGATGACTTATTTTGAACGAGATAAATGTAGTAATGTACTATTAGTATTTACTATCATACTATGCATTTGATCTTTTCTTTTATATATATAGTTTTTTGATTAATGATCAACTACATATATTTATATATAAATTAGATTTATTTAATTTTGTATACTAAGTAAGATCTTACCGTTTCGTGTCGATCCCACGTTTTACGATCTTACCACTGTCGACCGATCTTAGGTAAGATCTCGATCTTGACAACATTGATTTATTGTTTATAAGATGCATTTCATACATAATTTCATTCTATATGCATCTCTTTTGCCCAACATTTAGAGGCATAACGGTAAATACTGAAAACATTAAAAAAATAGAGAATTGTTATTGATGAAAACATAAATGATATTTGTAACTCATTGATATTTGTACCCAAAATAGATATGTGTACTCATAATTGATATTTGTACTCATACATAATAATATTAAGAAAAACGATGAGGTCTCCTGAGAGACGTTAGCCGCGCCCGCACACCATGCATGATGTGCGGATATTCAAACCTTCCCCGACGTAACCAAAATCGTCGTCGCCACAAACCGCCTTCGCCGCCGCCGCGCCAACAGCCATCATCGCTGCCGCCGCGCCAACCGTCATCGCCGTCCACGCAAACCACCATAACCGTTGCCGCAAACCGTCATCACCGACGCTGCACCGAAACCGCCGCCGCCGCAAACCTCCATCGCCGTCCCCGTCACCACAAACCGCCATCGCCATTGTCGCAAACCGTCATCGCCGACGCTGCACTGAAATCGCCATCGCCGCCGCGCCAACCGGTATCATGTATCTTAGGCTTCTAACTCGTGGACTTGGGAGTGGGTTATCATTGGACTTACCCTACTCTGTTGTTATGCTAGAACATACACATACAACCTAAAACGAACTATTTATAGGTTGACCGACGGCGAGAAGATGGGCAGAAGGCGCGACGGAATAGAGGGCGCCATGGGCGGCGAGATATTATCGGACCGCCAGTGAGAGACTCTGAGCGGAGAGGTGAAGGTTCGGCTGCGAGAGTTTAAGAATCAAGAGAAACAAAAACGAAGTTTGTGGTGGGTACAAATATCAGATAAATTTAGGAGAAAAATATGTTAAAATTTATATTATTCTGGGTATGAATATCCAATTGTGGGGAGTGAATAACAATTCCCAAAAATAGCAATAGAAGGAATTAAGAACTAAATGTCGAACATATCTTAAGGTCTGCATTTGGGATTTTTTGACGTCATTTTTTGTTTTCAGGTCTCCCATGTTCTCCACTAATACACACACCAAGCATGTCTATTCGTCTCTTGTTCCAAATCCATCACCCCTTCTTCTGCAACAATGCTCCTATCTGAAAAATGTGTCTTTTATTAAAGGTAGAACTTACTGGAGAAGAAGAGAACGAGTGGAAAAGAGAAATACCAAAGAGAATCTCCAAGGTTAGCCCAAGGTTGTTAGTGTAACGACTCGACCCTCACAATTTTGGAAGAATTGCTTGCTTTGCTTTATCCAAACCCATATTGAGTTGAACCGCGCGATTTTTTCCCTTTCCATATGTGGCCTATAAGCACTTCCCAGAAGGTCCCTATCCCAAAATACTCCAACCGGAGCATACTTAACTATGGAATTTCCAAAAGAACTTCATTACTTGCTTCGGAAAGGAGCCTCTGATATCTAAGGATTTGAATTATTTCTTAAACCTAGCAACTTTCACTCCAATTTTGGTGCAAATTCGGTTCATTTGCGCACCTACTTTCACCTAGAATCCTATCAAAAGTTGCCTTGTATGGGCTTCACTACCCCCACAGCACTCCCTGACCTCATTGGGTTGTACTCACCAGATGCAGGATGATATAGGCCCACTAGCATTCGCATGGTTCGTCCCTGAACCACACATCATACTGCAAGAGGTCCGACTCTAATGTCATTTGTAACAATCCAACCCTCACAATATCAAAGACACATTTTTGGAGCAAGTGGTGTTGTGTTCGAGACTCCATAGTTAAACGCCTCCAGTGGAAGTAATCTTGGGATGGGTACCTCCTGGGAACTGCTGGCATATCACTAATGGAAAAGAGTTAAATTGTGTTGTTCAGCTCAGCATGAGCTGGGACGAACCAAAACAGACAATATTTCTGATATTATGAGGGTTGGATCATTACAGTTAGAATCAAATTATCAAGCATAAGAAGTTAACAAATAGTCTCCCAACTTAAACCCAAACATAAAGGAGCATAACCGCAAAATACTAAAAATATAATAAACTAACAAGAGAAGTAATTGAGAACTCAATGTCGGACTGCGTCTGGGACTATTTGATGTTGTCCTTTGTGGTCGTCGGGGTCTCCCGTGTTGCCTGCTACAAGTACATATACCAAGTTTGTTACTTTACTCCTTTTTCCAGTCTGCCATCCCCATCTTTCACAACCATACCTCTATCTTAAAATGTGTCTTGTGCTCAAGGGAGGACTCCTAGCGCATAAATTATCATGATCAACCCACATGGCCTCGGAAGGCGATCAATGATGCCAAACCACGAGAACTTGTTTGACCGTGTTACCCTCATGCACCTCTGAGCTAACTATGGATCTCAAAAATCCATGCAAGCAAACTACCCTGTACATGAAGGTGTTAGCCATCTTTCAGTGTTGTGCAGGGATGGCGTAGTGGAAGGATATGTCTATATTTTGATAATTGATCCAGCACCACCAAAATGCAATTATGCTTGTATATTTAAGTAGCCTTGTGATGAAGTTCATAATGATGTCATCTCATACTTAGTCAGGAAGAGGGTGAAGTAGTCCCTCAAGGAATGTCATCATTTGTTACCTCATTGACATGACAAGAGGCCACAGACAATTTCACGCGGCGAAGCTTTCCACACAAATAAAGTGGTATCGAAAGATGCTTATATGCTCAAAATTTCTCGACATGACCGGCAGTCCAGTTATTGTGAAACTCAGTTAACACTCCATGAAGGCCAGTCAACGACATCGAGCAGTTGTGGAGTAGGAATAGTTAAAATATGTGGCGGGACGGGAATCTCATAAGATATTGCACAAATGCTCGTGTTAGAGACATCAATCTCGACGAGGAAGGGCAAAGAAAAATCATTCATAGTTAGAACTAGAGTGGGCACCAAATCCCGTTGGAAATCGGTGAAAGCTGTCGCAACCTTGAAATATTAATATAAAATGGAGGTTGCACTCTTTTTGAAAAGACCCTTCATTGGCCAGGGGATTCTACTGTAATTGCGGATAAATTGACAATAAAAGTCAGGCAGGGAGAGGAAGACGCACACATCTCAAAAACTGCAATTGTAGCAATTGGAAAACCACCGTGACCTTGACCTAGTCCATGAAGGCACTATGGGCGGAGATGGTATGGTTCAAATATAGGATCTTCGATTGACCAAAGGAACACTTATTTGAGTTCATACAAAGGGAGTGTTGTTATAAGGTGTTGAGTGCCCCCTTGAGATGAACTCGCCATGTGAGGCTATACACAAATATATCATCAATTTTAATAAAGTGTGGCTAACCACACTTTGCGGAAGATGTTTTCATGGTGAGCTTGGAAGGTGAAGGGGCATTGGTCTAACTGAAGGGTAAGACCAAAATCATGCAATGTTCGTCATGTGTCCAGAAGGCAGTTTTATTGAAATCATCCGAGCGAACTTATATTTGATGGTAACTTCAACATAGGTTTATCTTGGAGAAGTAAGTAGTCTACAAAGCTCGTCAAGCAACTCCTAAATCATTGGAATGGGAAATTTATTATGCCTTGTCGTTTTGTTCAGTTCTTGATAGTCGGCACAAAATTGCCAACTAATGTCTTACTTGCAGACAAGGAGCGTTGGGCTCGAAAAAGGGCTAGCACTCAACGGGATAGTACATGTAACTAACATCTTTATGACCAGATCGAAAAAGGGCTAGCGCTCAACGACACTGTTGTCAAGATCGAGATCTTACCTAAGATCGGTCGGCAGTGGTAAGATCGTAAAACGTGGGATCGACACGAAACGGTAAGATCTTACTTAGTATACAAAATTAAATAAATCTAATTTATATATAAATATATGTAGTAGATCATTAATCAAAAAACAATATATATAAAAGAAAAGTTCAACTACATAGTATGATAGTAAATAATAATAGTAGATTACTACATTTACCTCGTTCAAAATAAGTCATCTAAGCTAAAGTCCAAATTGCCTAATGAAGCATCTTCGTCGCTTTCATCTATCCCAAGATCTTGTTCTCCTCCTTCTATGCGAGCAGCTACCTCTTCAACATCCGGAGGCTCTATCTCAAGATCTTCTTCATCATCTTCATCGGCAACAATCCACTCGTTATCGGATGGAATATCATCAAAATTATTTTTCCGAATTTTCTTTAACTTGCTATTTGTCAAACGAGAATTCGCCATCACAAAGACAACATCATTCATTGTCTTTTGCTTCAAACGATTTTTCTTTTTGTGTGTACCTAGAAAAAAAATTTAATTAATATACAATAATATTGGTGATTAAAAATATTTAATAAATTGTAACTATACCCTTTAAAATGCACTCCAATTTCGCTCACATCCAGAAGAACTACATGTCAAGCTTAATACACGTTTTGCAAAATTTTGTAGCTCCGGATGTTCTTCTCCATAAGAATCTCACCATGCCGCTGGAGTTTTGATATTAATACCATTTTTGGCTACTATAGAGCCAAAGAATTTTTTCCGATTCTTAAAATCCTCCAATTGGCCATCAATCTTTGAAATTTCATCAATATCTCCCCCGGTCATTCTTTCTATGCAGTCATATAGTCCTCGCTTCACCTCATAATCAACTTTAAATGACGAACTATAGTGAAATTGAGGGTTTAGATAATAGCCTGCAGCATGTAATGGTCTGTGCAATTGTTTGTCCCATCGAGCATCAATCACATCCCAAACTGGTTGATAACTAATCATCACAAATAATAAAATTAGTATATAAGGAAAAAATATCATATCTATAAGACTATAATACTTAAAAAAGGGAAACTAAATGACTTACAATTTTTGCACACCATTAAAGGCATGAGCAATGTGTTCTTTTGCTCGATCCATTTCATCATATATATATCTCATAGAAGGCTTCTGATGGGGAGCCATCGGATGCACTTGGAGGAGCTCGCCGCAAGGCGGGGCCCACATACATGTACTCGCGCAGGAAGACTTGATCGGATCGCCGATCGGACTCCGCGATTGCGTCCGGGACGTCGTCGCGAGTCAAATCACTATATTACTTTAATTTTTTTGAGTGTATTTTGATGTATTTCAAGGACTAACCCACCGGCCAATCATAGCCGTTGATGGGGATGCCCTAAGTTATGTTTTTCTTATAAATAGGATGCTAGGGGCTGATTCCAAAGGCATTGCAGAATTTGGAGAGATCTATTCCCGGATTCCAGCGATCCCTCCCCGGTGCCGACGTCGTGGAACCCTAGGTGACGACTCCTAGGCCGCCAAGCTTCCCCCCAAGGTATCCCCTTTCCCCCACCTTCATTTTCCACCCCTCGAAAGCTTGTTTCAGCCTCCGGAACCCATCCAGGAACCGGTATAGCAGCCGACTGCTGCTACAGGCCTTGAAGGCTTTTTCCACCCCTGCTACAGTGAAAAGTCGGGATTTCCGACTTCCCTTGTCCGCCGACTTGGCTGCAGGTCCAGCACCCCTCAGCCCCCTCCTTTCCCAAATCCGATCTCCTCTAGGGCCTCTCTAGCCCTACCCGCCTCCTCCTTTCCTTCCTCTCGTGGATCCACCCCCCCCCCCCAACACTCCGAAAATTCTAGATCTAATTGATCTAGCACTACCTCCCCCCGATCTACTCTCCAATTACATATTCTCACTCTCGTAGCCCGGATCCGTCCTAAAATTAGCGGATCTATCCACCGACACTCCGATCTGTTATCCCCTCCACCCAAACCTTCCATTTTTGTTCGGATCCGCTCCAAATCATCGGATCTATTTTCCCCCGGCCCGGATCTACTCATTTGTGGCCGGATCCGCCGTTTTACCGTCCGTTACCGCCACTCTTCGCCGAAGGCAGCCACCGCCATCGCCGCGTCGCCTCCGATTCCACTTCCGATCGCTCGTTTTGCACCCGGCTCGTCAAATCCTCCATCGCCTCGGTTCAGCCCACTGCGTCGTGAGTATTTCATGGTATTATGTTTGTACTTGACATTGGCACTTGGTCGTTTATCTATATTTGTGCTGTGATCATAGTTTGGTAGTTGTTGTTTTATACGCTAATAATTATTGTGGAATTAGTCGCCGCCGCTTGCTCAGGCCCTCCGTGCGGAGGAAGCCGTTGCCAAATTGTCAAAGTTATTTAACTGCTTTTTATTTCGATTAACTGCGTGGTGCTGCTGACTTTCATTGCTTACATTGTTAGTCATTGCTTTCCGACTGCTCATTGCATGTAGCATCGCATTCGCATATTCCCTCACACGTGCACGTAGAGTCCTAGCTTCCGAGCACCACTAGCCTACCCCTACATCATTTGGTATCAGAGCCAGGTTAGGCCACTTGCATGCTCCGTAGTGGTAGGACTTTTAGAGTAAGCATGGTAGAACCACAGAACACTGAAGACCGAGCGACGAGTTCGAATTCGGACACCGCTTTCGCTGAGTTCCAACGCCTTGTCCGAGGTCGCCTTGACACCATAGGAGCCCAGTTCGACGATGTGCGTCATGACCTTGCCGAGGTGAACCTTCGTTTAGGCCACTTAGAGGATGTCAGGGACACTCCGACACAGCGTGACGATTCTCTTGAGGACGACCCTGACGCTCCTCCACGTCGAGGGCAACGCCCGAGGGATGGCCCACCTCCCGCAGACCGTCACCATCGTGATAGTCCTCATCGAGCCCCGATTCCGCCAGTAAGGCAACATCCTGATTTTGCGAGAGATTATAGGCAAGTCCCGGCGAGGGATAGGCTGCCACCCCAGCGTGATGAGTACCGTATGCCACGTCAACCTCAGCCGGACCCCAGAGATCGTGTGCCCCCACACGGTCGCCGCGACCATCACCAGGATGATTATTATCCCCCGGGTCGGAGAGAGCGTGGTCCCCCACCCGCTCGATACGACTACGCTCATGATGACCACCCCGAGGACTACCCCGATCCTAGGAGAGGGGGCCACTATCATGACATCACTCGTCGCATCCGACTCGATGCCCCTTCGTTCGATGGTCGCCTGGATCCGAAAGCCTTCAGCGATTGGCTCTTGGACATGGACCACTACTTCGAGTGGTACGACATGAGTGACGAGCGTTGTGTCCGCTTTGCAAAGATGAAACTGATCGGGCAAGCTAAGGTGTTTTGGATTAGTGTCGAGAGAGCTCTAGAGCGGGATGGTTACTACCACATTGCCAGATGGGACGAGATGAAGGAGAGACTGAAGGAGAAGTACCTCCCCGCGTCATATCGAGATCAGCTATTTGAGCAGCTACAGAACCTACGGCAGGGGACACTTACCGTCGCCGAGTACATGGCTCGCTTCGATGAGCTGGTCGTCAGAAGTGATATTTCAGAGGAGCCTATTGCCACTGCCGCCCGCTTCAAGGCGGGCCTTCGTTCCGATATTCGGAGAGAGTTGATTCCCCACCGCTTGGAGACTGTTGATCAGATATTCCAGCTCTCCCTCGAGTATGAGCAGTACCTTCGTTCGTCTAGTACGAGGCAGTTCACCTCTCGGGCTGATTCCTCGACCTTTAGGAAACCCGCTCCGCCCCAGACCACCACGGCCGCACCCTCGCGCATCCCCGCGGATGCGAAGGGTAAAGCCGTAGCCACCGATGGCCAGCGATCTGGGGGCATTGTATGTTTTAGATGCTCCGGCAGGGACACGTGGCGGCGCAGTGCCCCACGCGGAACCTGTTACTTGAGGAAGAGGAGGAACAGGGTTTAGAGGGTGAAGAGGAGGCCCCAGAGGAGGTTAGGGCTGCAGTCGAGGAAGGTTGGGAGAGTGACGCCGAGCAATCATTAGAGGTGGGAGTGATTCGGCGCCTCCTACACACCCCACGTGTGGACGAGGACTGGCGACGCACGTCCATCTTTTACACGTACTTCCCTAGTGCAGGCGGTCCCTGCAAGCTAGCCATTGATGGTGGGAGTTGCGTGAATATTGTAGCCCAGAAGGCGCTTGACCGTATGCAGGTGAAGGCAGAGCCTCACCCCCATCCGTACCGTGTCGTCTGGGTTGACAAGACGGCGATTCAGGTAACCCAGCGTTGCTTAGTCCCGATCACCATTGCGTCCTTTCAGGACAAGGTCTGGTGTGATGTTATTCCCATAGACGTCGCTCACGTGTTGCTTGGCCGCCCCTGGCTTTTTGATCGTGATGTCACGTGCTTCGGTCGCTCGAACACGTGTGTCTTTTATGATAAGGGGCGGAAGATCACGTTGACGCCCACCCAGCCCCGAGATCGACCCAAGGGTGTGGTAGAGTCATATCCGAGCACGAGCGCCTCGCGACCACTGCATATTCTGAGGCGAGGTGAGTTTCTGCGAGATAGTGCTGAGTCCGACGTTATTTATGTAGTCGCCGCTACCCAGGTTACTGAGGACGCCCCAGTCGATTTCCCACTCGCGGTGCGTCCCCTGTTAGGCGAGTTTGCGGACATTATGCTAGACGAGCTCCCCGATGAGCTGCCTCCCCCTCGGGACATTCAGCATGTCATTGATTTAGTCCCGGGAGCTTCCCTCCCGAACCTGCCCCACTACCGTATGCACCCGGATGAGCACGCTGAGCTCAAACGGCAGGTTGACGAGCTTCTTCGGAAGCAGTTCATTCGCGAGAGCATGAGTCCTTGTGCAATCCCCGCCCTTCTTACCCCTAAGAAGGACGGTAGTTGGCGTATGTGCATCGACAGCCGCGCCATCAATAAGATCACGGTCAAGTACCGCTTCCCTATCCCACGACTCGATGACTTACTGGATACTATGTCTGGTGCCCAGATCTTCTCCAAGATCGACCTCCGCAGTGGGTACCATCAGATACGAGTTCGTGATGGGGACGAGTGGAAGACCGCATTTAAGACCAAGGACGGTCTGTATGAGTGGCTAGTCATGCCATTCGGGCTATCCAATGCCCCGAGCACGTTCATGCGCGTTATGACGCAGGTGTTGCGACCCTACATGGGCAAGTTTCTGGTGGTGTACTTTGATGACATATTAGTCTACAGCCAGACTCAAGCCGCTCACCTCGATCATTTGAGACTTCTCTTTGGCACCCTCCGCCAAGAGAAACTGTATGTGAACCTGAAGAAGTGCGCCTTCCTTTCCGAGTCCGTCCATTTCCTAGGCTTTATTATTTCCTCCACTGGAGTTTCCGTGGACCCTGAGAAGGTCAAATCTATTCAAGATTGGCATGTACCTAGGAATATCCACGAGGCTCGTAGTTTTCACGGGCTTGCCACCTTCTATAGGAGGTTTGTCCAGGGGTTCAGCACGATCATGACCCCCTTCACGAGCTGTCTCAAGAAGGGAGAGTTTCAGTGGACCCCCGCAGCCACTAGAGCCTTCGAGGAGATCAAGGAGAGATTGACGACAGCTCCCGTCCTGAGGTTGCCAGATTTCAGTCGCGCCTTTGAGGTCGCCTGCGACGCGTCTGGTATCGGTATAGGTGGCGTATTGAGTCAAGAGGGACACCCAGTTTCTTACTTTAGTGAGAAGCTGAATGAAGCAAAGCAAAAGTACTCGAACTACGATCGAGAATTTTATGCTATTGTCCAGTCCCTGCGTTACTGGCGACACTATCTCCTTCCCCGCGAGTTCGTGTTGTACTCCGACCACCAGGCCCTCTGTTACCTCGATTCGCAGCGCAAACTGGGCCACCGCATGCGAAGTGGGTTGAGTATCTGCAGGATTTTCATTACGTTCTCAAGCACCGCGCGGGTGTTGAGAACAAGCCGGCCGATGCGTTGAGTCGCCGCGTGTCCCTATTGCAGACGATGACAGCGAGTGTGCAGGGACTTGAGCGACTGATGCTCGATTACCCTACGTGCCCTGACTTTGGTGAGATTTATACCGCCCTATCCCGAGACCCACCCGACCCTGTTGAGGGATACCAGATTTACGAGGGATATCTGTACCGGGCTTCCCGCCTATGCGTTCCTCAGACGTCTTACCGAGATTACCTGATTTGGGAACTGCATGCGGGCGGAGCCGCGGGTCACTTCGGGCGAGATAAGTCCATAGCCCTTGTTGAGGACCGTCTCTACCGGCCTAGCCTCAAGAAGGACGTAGCTCGGGTTGTGCGCCACTGTCGTATCTGTCAGACGGCCAAGGGAAATAAGCAGAACACCGGCCTTTATACCCCCCTACCTGTTCCACATCGCCCTTGGGAGGACATCAGCATGGACTTTGTTCTCGGACTTCCCCGCACATTACGGAAACACGACTCCATCTTCGTGGTGGTTGATCGGTTTTCGAAGATGGCACACTTTATTGCTTGCCGCAAGACGGCAGATGCGACCCACGTTGCATTTATATTCATGAGGGATGTCTTTCGGTTGCATGGCCTACCCAAGTCGATCGTGTCTGACCGCGATGTGAGGTTCATGAGCTACTTTTGGAAAACTCTGTGGCACAAGACTGGTACTATCCTTAGGTTTTCCTCGGCATATCACCCACAGACGGACGGTCAGACTGAGGTAGTGAATAGGAGCCTAGGGAACCTGTTACGGTGTCTAGCTGGAGAGCATGTAGGTAGTTGGGACTTAGATTTGTCGATCGCCGAGTTTGCCTACAATAGCTCAGTCAATAGGTCCACCGGGTTGAGTCCATTTCACGTAGTTTCAGGATACGACCCTAGGAAACCTATAGACCTTGTCCCGAGCCCTCTAGAGTCCCGCCCTAGTGAGTCTGCTGAGTCATTTGCACAGTATTTGCATGATTTGCATGAGTCGGTCCGCCGACGAATAATAATAAGCAATGATAATTATAAAGCTCATGCAGATAAGCAAAGGCGAGAGCAAATCATTAATATAGGCGAGAAGGTAATGGTGCGAGTCCGCCCCGAGAGGCTCCCTTCGGGGCCTGCCAAGAAGTTAAGCGCGAGGCGAGTAGGTCCATATTCCATTATTAGTCGTATTGGGATCAACGCCTACCGGCTTGACATCCCGGCCAGTATGGGAATTCACCCTGTGTTTAATGTTGAGGACCTGACTCCATACTATGAGCCTCATGAGTATGTGAACCCGAGCAGGGGAGATGCCCAGCCACCCCCACCACCACTGTCGCCACCATACTACCCGTCCACTTTGCCACCACCTACTGGCCATCCTAGTCCACCCACCGTTGTCGTTCATCCACCTGGGACTTCGTCCACTTTGGTTCCCCCACAGGCACCACCGATCGCATCGGGACCCACCTTCCGAGAGGCGAGAGATGAGAGCATCACAGAGATCAGATCCCACCAGTTTGTTCCCACTTCGGACGGACCGCGTTGCCACTACCTGGTACATTGGCAGGGCCGACCTGACACAGACGACACTTGGATCCTACCAGCAGAGCTAGATCGGCTCGCCCCCGGACTTCGACTTCAGTACGATCATCTCCATTCATCGGAGATGAAGGCCTTTCAGTCGGGGGGAGTTGATGGGGAGCCATCGGATGCACTTGGAGGAGCTCGCCGCAAGGCGGGGCCCACATACATGTACTCGCGCAGGAAGACTTGATCGGATCGCCGATCGGACTCCGCGATTGCGTCCGGGACGTCGTCGCGAGTCAAATCACTATATTACTTTAATTTTTTTGAGTGTATTTTGATGTATTTCAAGGACTAACCCACCGGCCAATCATAGTCGTTGATGGGGATGCCCTAAGTTATGTTTTTCTTATAAATAGGATGCTAGGGGCTGATTCCAAAGGCATTGCAGAATTTGGAGAGATCTATTCCCGGATTCCAGCGATCCCTCCCCGGTGCCGACGCCGTGGAACCCTAGGTGACGACTCCTAGGCCGCCAAGCTTCCCCCCAAGGTATTCCCTTTCCCCCACCTTCATTTTCCACCCCTCGAAAGCTTGTTTCAGCCTCCGGAACCCATCCAGGAACCGGTATAGCAGCCGACTGCTGCTACAGGCCTTGAAGGCTTTTTTCGCCCCCTGCTACAGTGAAAAGTCGGGATTTCCGACTTCCCCTGTTCGCCGACTTGGTTGCATGTCCAGCACCCCCTCAGCCCCCTCCTTTCCCAAATCCGATCTCCTCTAGGGCCTCTCTAGCCCTACCCGCCTCCTCCTTTCCTTCCTCTCGTGGATCCACCCCCCCCCCAACACTCCGAAAATTCTAGATCTAATTGATCTAGCACTACCTCCCCCCGATCTACTCTCCACTTACATATTCTCACTCTCGTAGCCCGGATCCGTCCTAAAATTAGCGGATCTATCCACCGACACTCCGATCTGTTATCCCCTCCACCCAAACCTTCCATTTTTGTTCGGATCCGCTCCAAATCATCGGATCTATTTTCTCCCGGCACGGATCTACTCATTTGTGGCCGGATCCGCCGTTTTACCGTCTGTTACCGCCACTCTTCGCCGAAGGCAGCCACCGCCATCGCCGCGTCGCCTCCGATTCCACTTCCGATCGCTCGTTTTGCACCCGGCTCGTCAAATCCTCCATCGCCTCGGTTCAGCCCACTGCGTCGTAAGTATTTCATGGTATTATGTTTGTACTTGACATTGGCACTTGGTCGTTTATCTATATTTGTGCTGTGATCATAGTTTGGTAGTTGTTGTTTTATACGCTAATAATTATTGTGGAATTAGTCGCCGCCGCTTGCTCAGGCCCTCCGTGCGGAGGAAGTCGTTGCCAAATTGCCAAAGTTATTTAACTGCTTTTTATTTCGATTAACTGCGTGGTGCTGCTGACTTTCATTGCTTACATTGTTAGTCATTGCTTTCCGACTGCTCATTGCATGTAGCATCGCATTCGCATATTCCCTCACACGTGCACGTAGAGTCCTAGCTTCCGAGCACCACTAGCCTACCCCTACATCAGCTTCTCATCAGAATCAACCAAACGAAGCACCTTCATTAAGGGATAAGCACCATTCAAGCAAATGACAATATTCTTTCAAAAATCTTTATCCATCACCACCTCCTCAATTAGCTTTCCTTCACTCGAACATGCAGCTCGGCTAGCTTTCCATTCATCTGAATTGAACATTATTATCAAAGCAAGTTTGTTCTAATTAAGGCAGCCCAAAGTTAAGTATGAAGTGGCGAAACGTGTCATTGCCGGTCTCACTAATTCTCTGTCTTTAGTGAAGGTTTTCAATAAAGATATGAGGGATGTTCTGGAATAAATATATGTCGTGATTCTTTTTGCTTTAGGAATTGTATCATGATGGACTTGTATCTTCTTGTCAAAATCCTCTAACATCAAATCAATACAATGAGCAGCGCATGGAGTCCAATATAATCTTTTCCTCTTTAACATTAACATTTCTCCAGCGGCTTTGTAATTTGCAGCGTTGTCTGTCACCAACTGGACAACATTCTCTTCACCCACCTCATCAACAATATTATCAATCATCTTGAAGACATTTTCTATTGTTTTGGATATATGAGATGCATCAATGGACTTTAGAAATATAGTTCCAATTGAACTATTCACTAAGAAATTGATCAATGTTCTCCTTCTTCTATCAGTCCATCCATCTGTCATTATAGTGCATCTCATTTTCTTCCAATGAGCTCTATGTTCTGAAATATTCTCCATAGTCAGTTGATATTGTTGTTTCAGATATTTCACTCTGATATCATGATATGATGGAGGCTTAAAACCCAAGCCATGTCATGATATAGATTCACACATCTTATGAAATTTTTCACTTTTTACCACATTGAATGGTAAAGCGTTGTTGTAGATGAATGATGTTATATCATTGCATGCTTCTTCATGCAATCCCTTCTTGAAAATTGAATTGATGGTACTTTGAGTTGTACTTGCTCCACTTCTCTTAAAAAGTCCAGTTGAGCTTTTATCTTCTCTTTTCCTCTTCAAGTCTCCAACATCCTCTTCTTCTTCCACATGGGAGATTGTTTTGTTATGACCTAACTAGGAGAAGAAGAGAAAGTAGGAAGAAGGCTAGAGGATTAGGGTTTAGGAGAGGAAGAAGGGAGAGGATACCTGGAATAATCTTCTTGTCCCACCAAGGAGGAGGGGTTGGGTATTTATGCTCCCACCCAACCCCTAGGGCCGGCCGGCCCCATTGGGGCTGAACCCATGTGGTTCAACCCCCATTCTGCTTTATTGTTGGGTTCGGGCTGAACCGGATGGTTCAGCCCGGTTTTCATTCTCCGTCTCCTTCGGCCTTCGCGAGTATTTAAATCCACGGAAACGTAGATCGTCCGGGGGCATAACATTCCCCTCCCCATCAAGAAGCACCTTGTCCTCAAGGTGAAAATCAAGATAGCGCTTCCGGAACTCCAAGAGGTCAACCCACGAATTGTGCGTCTCTGGCATCTGCTTCCATTTGACGAGGAGCGTTGGCCGGTACTCAGTACCGTGTTTTTTCCACTTGGTCATGAGAACTTCTTCAGGTAAGGGCCTCAATTCGCCGCGGTTGGTGGTCTCGGGTAAGATAGGAGTGACGGAAACAGCGTTCCCCAGCTTCTTTTTGAGTACTGATACATGAAAAGTAGGGTGAATGCGGGACCCCTCCGGAAGCGCCAAAGTATAGACGACGGGTCCTACCCGCCGAATGATCATGTACGACCCGTAGTAGCGTGGGGTCAGTTTCTGATTGGCCCGACGGGCGACTGATAGCTAACGATATGGCTGGAGCTTGAGAAACAGCTCATCGCCTACCGCAAATTCCCTTTCCGTACGGTGCTTGTCGGCTTGGACCTTCATGCGGTCTTGGGATGCACGTAAATTGTCTCGGAGAATAGCCAAGGTCTGATCCGAGCCCGGAGAGCCCGATCTACCGCCGGGAGGGCACTGCCGGACGGTTCATAGGAGCACAATGTGGGTGGCGGACGCCCGTACACCGCCTCGAACGGAGTGAGCCTGCTGGCCGTGTGATAAGTGTTGTAGCAATACTCGGCCCAATGTAGCCACTTGGTCCACGTGCGGGGTTCATCCATGACAAAGCACCGTAAGTATGTCTTTACTCCTCTATTGAGCACCTCCGTCTGCCCGTCGGTTTGGGGGTGATTGGCCGTGCTCATGCGTAGTGTGGTACCCTGAAGCCGAAAAAGCTCCGTCCAAAAATGGCTGACAAAAACTGGGTCCCTATCAGAGATGATGGCCCGAGGAATCCCGTGTAGTCGAACTATCTCTTTGGCGAAGAGTTCAGCCACTGTTTCCCCGGAATATGGGTGGCTCAAAGCAAGGAAGTGGTCGTACTTGGACAGTTTATCGACCACTACTAGAATGACCGACTTGCCCTGCGATTTGGGAAGGCCCTCGATGAAGTCCATGGAGACGGTGTCCCAAATCTGGTGTGGGATCTCTAACGGAGTAAGAAGACCCGCTGGGGAGATCGTCTCATACTTTTGCCGCTGGCAGACATCGCATTCCCTCACGAACTGTTGAACGACCCGCTGCATCCCCTTCCAAAAGACGTTGGCCTTGACCCGCTGTAAGGTTCGATGGATGCCGGCATGACCACCGGTCGGTGAAGCGTGAAACTCCCGAACCATAGTAGTACGCCAAGGGGACGTGGCCGGTAGAACGAGCCGACCCTGGTAGTAGAGCCGCGTGCCAAGTAAGTGATAGCCATCCTCTGTGCCTCGGCCCTGCTGCAGTGCTTCAACAATGGCGCGGAGAACTGGGTCCTGGAGAACCTCCGCCTGGATGTCGTCTAAGGAGGCAATCACCGGCCCAGAGATGTGAGTAAGGGAACTTTCTGGTATCCGAGACAACGCATCGGCCGCCATATTCTCCTTCCCCTTTTTGTAGACAATCTCATAATCATACCCCAGAAGCTTCGTCAGCCACTTCTGCTGCAGCGGGGAGGCCAACTGTTGCTCAAGGAAATGCTTCAGACTCTGGTGGTCTGTACGAACCTGGAAATGTCGCCCCAGAAGATAGGGCTGCCATAGAGCGACCGCGTGAAGGATGGCGAACATCTCCTTCTCGTACGTAGAGAGCCCCAAGGTCCTGGGGGCGAGAGCTTTGCTGAAATAAGCAAGTGTCCGACCCTCCTGCATGAGGACCGCGCCGATGCCGACGCCAGATGCGTCCGTCTCCACCACAAAGTCCTTGGAGAAATCCGGAAGTGCTAGCACGGGGGTGGTGGTCATGGCCCTTTTGAGGCCATCGAATGCTTCATCGGCCTCTGCATGCCATCAGAAGGAATCCTTCTGCAGCAACTGGGTGAATGGCCGTGCTATCTTCCCGTAGTCCTTCACGAACCGGCGATAGTAGCCGGTCAGCCCAAGAAAGCCTCGTAAGGCCCAGATCGTCGTGGGCTGCGGCCAAGTTACCATGCTTTCAATCTTCCTCGGGTCGGCCCGGACCCCTTGAGCGGAGACCAAATGTCCCAAGTATTCGACCTTCGCCTGCCCAAAAGAGCATTTGGATCGCTTGGCATACAGCTGGTGCTCCCGCAAAATGTGAAATACATGTCGAACGTGCTCCCGATGCTCCTCCCAGCTCGTGCTATAGATCAAAATATCATCAAAGAAAACTAGCACGTACCGACGAAGCAGTGGTCGAAAAATCTCGTTCATGACGGCTTGGAAGGTAGATGGGGCGTTGGCCAATCCGAACGGCATCACCAGAAACTCATAGTGAGCGTCGTGAGTACGGAACGCCGTCCTGTGGATGTCTTCGTCCCGCATGTGTATCTGATGGTAGCCGGATCGGAGATCCAGCTTGGTGAAGAGGCTTGCCCCATGCAGCTCGTCTAGCAGCTCCTCGATCATCGGAATGGGAAACTTGTCTTTGATGGTCGAGTGATTCAGTCCCCTGTAATCGACACAAAACCGCCAGGAGTCATCCTTCTTCTTGACCAAGATGATCGGAGAGGAGAACGCGCTGGTGCTGGGTCGGATGATGCCGGCGGCCATCATCTCACGTACGCTGCGTTCTATCTCCGTCTTTTGAATGTGGGGGTACCGGTAGGGACGAATATTCGTCGGGTCTGCTCCGGCCTTCAGCTGAATCTGATGATCTCTGAACCGTGCGGGTGGTAAAGAATGTGGTGCCTGGAAGATGTCATCAAACTGGACCAATAAATCCTGCAGTTGCTCTGGTTCTGACGTCGACCCAAGAGTCTCTATCCCCCACACCAGGGCCATCATACTACCCTCTTCCTCCATCCGTTGCAGGCTCGTGAGGGATATCTCCTTGAGCGGAGACGACCGTATCCCCTGTAGGCAATGCTCTGTCCCCAGGTGCGAGAACTCCAACGCCATCTTCTCCCAATCAGTGGTTACCCGCTTGAGCTGGCGGAGCCACTGCACACCCAACACCATGTCCTACCCCCGAATCGGGAACAGGTAGACATCCGTCCGGCACACATAGCCCTGTAGTCGCAGCTCCACCCCTTTCAGGACCCCTTCGCACCTCAACTTGTTGTCGTCAGCCACCATAACCTGTAAAGAAGCCCCCTTGTCGACTGCATGTCCCGCCTTCTGTGCTGCTGCGGGGGTGATAAAATTATGGGTACTCCCGCTATCTATCAAAATAGTCACCCGCTCGTGCCCCAACTTCCCAGCAATCCGTAACGTAAGAGGGGTTGAACACCCTTCCATGGCCTGGATGGACACCCCAAACTCCGCAAGGTCCAAACCATCCACCTCATCACAGGTAATGAGCTCCTCCTCGTCATCCTCCTCCCTCAGCATGAATACTTGCACCTTTTGGCACCGGTGTCCCGGAGTATACTTTTCGTCGCAGTTGAAACATAGCCCTTTGTCCTTCCTGGCCTGCAGCTCAGGCCACGTCAGGCGTGTCACTGTCGGTCGTCCTGCCTGCGGCTGCTCACGCCGCCCTGCTACTGGTCCTGTTGGTGCTGCGGGAGCGCGTGCTCCCCCTCGATTTCGCTGGCGGTTGAACCGCTCCTCCTGTATCCTGGCTAGACTGATGGCGTGGCTCAGACTGTTCCGCATGTAGGCATGGACCTCATCTCTCAGGTGATCCTTCAGCCCTGAAACGAAACAACTGAGGAGGGTCTTTTCCCCCCAATTGACCCGATTTGCCAGCCGCTCGAACTCCGTGCGATATTCCGTCACTGTCCCCTTCTGTCGGAGTTTTTGCAAGGTGGCCTCCACGTCCTCGTATTCCAAGGGCCCGAAGCGGGCCGTAAATCCCTCTACAAAGTGCGCCCACGGCGCGTACCCATAGCTTCGAACAAACCATTGTGCCCACTGGTATGCGTCGCCCTCCAAGTGAAACGACGCCAACTGCACCCATTGCTCATTGGGGATCTCTTGGTATGTGAAGAACAACTCGGCCTTTTGTACCCATTCCAGCGCGTCGCTGCCCCGGAATGTCGGAAAATTCATCCTCGTACGTTTTGGTTGCATAACAGCCCGCTGGTTCGCTCCTTCATTCCTGCCATACCCTGGATCTAGCCCTGCTGGCCTGAGTGGTTCCGCCACTGGATTCGGCCGTCCATAGTAGTCTTGATAATGTTCCCCACCGTATCCCCCTCCCATAAGAGGTCCCTCCTCGTCGTCAAAAACGTGTCTGGGAGGATATCCCCGCCATTGTTCGCCTTGCCCCATCCTCGTCGGAGCCCCTAGTGTCGGCGGCCTGGGGAGGATCCCATTTCCAGCGCCATTTGGACCCCCCATGTGCAGCGGCGGCCTCCAACTATGCTCCTGATGTCCAAAAGGGCGGTCGACAGCCACCCCGGCGACTCCACCGCCGGCGGCCACCCCTCCAGGGCCGGTCCACCCCCCGGCGACCTGCTGGTGGGGGTTTGGTCCGGTCCGATCCACGGCCTGGCGGCAGGGACGCTCGCACCTGGGCTTCGCGAAAATGGCGTCGTCGGCCCTATAGGGCTCGGCTGCGCCGACGGGCCACTGTGGCCGGCCGTCCAAACTGTTTCCGGGTTGGGGCCGCTGTAGGGTATCATTCCCGACCCTCCCGTGGTGCCTCCGGTGGGAGATGGTGCCGCATGTGACGATTCCCCCTGTTCCGCCGTTTTCCCCCTTAGGGTTTGCGTTAACAGCGCCTTCAGCTCATCCATGCGTCCTTCCATGCGTTCTTCTAGATTTTTTGTGGAGGTTTTGACTTGTTCTTCGATCCCGGCCACTGAATCCGCCAAGGCGACGTAGTTTTCTTCGATGGTGGCTAAGCGTGCCATCTCCGCCTCCGTGTGTGTCACCATTGTCGCAGGAGCGATGCTCTGATACCAAATGTTATGACCTAACTAGGAGAAGAAGAGAAAGTAGGAAGAATGCTAGAGGATTAGGGTTTAGGAGAGGAAGAAGGGAGAGGATACCTGGAATAATCTTCTTGTCCCACCAAGGAGGAGGGGTTGGGTATTTATGCTCCCACCCAACCCCTAGGGCCGGCCGGCCACATTGGGGCTGAACCCATGTGGTTCAGCCCCCATTCTGCTTTATTGTTGGGTTCGGGCTGAAACGGATGGTTCAACCCGGTTTTCATTCTCCGTCTCCTTCGGCCTTCGCGCGTATTTAAATCCACGGAAACGTAGATCGTCCGGGGGCATAACAGTTTTCTTCACAAACTTCTCGTGCAACCCAACAACAATCTCTCATATCTCTTTCTTCACTTCCGCAGGAACAACTCTACATGATACAACATCTTTTTGAGTACCCGCTAAATGATGTTTCAATCTATAAATTCCCCCGGTCACTGTTTTCTCACAAAATTTGCACTTTATTTTTCTCGCATCTTCTTCAACTGGGATGTCATACTTCCATCCAATATCACTCTTACTTCCAGGAGCATTTTTGCCCATTTTAGACCCTTTGCTAGCGGTGGCAGGAGCATTGCTACTCCCAACTGCACTACCTGAAGCACCACTTGAAGCCATTTTTAACTACCTACTCACAAAATAAATCAAACCATAAGCAAGAAAAAAAATCAGGCAAGAAAAAAAGGCAAAAAAATATCACTAGGGCAAGAAAAAATCACTAGGACAAGAAAAAAATCAGGCAAGAAAAAAGGCAAGAAAATATCACTAGGGAAAGAAAAAAAATCAGGCAAGAAAAAAAGCAACAAAATATTCATCACTAGGGCTGATTTCATGTAAGAGATTAGGAATGAAACCACAATAAGGCAAGAAAAAAAATCGTACCAAATCGGAGAAGAAGAAGAGCTCGCACCACTGCACCAGATCAGCAGTAAGGACCTTTCTCGCCCCAGAAAAGCTCGACAGAACAGCAGGAAGGAGAAGAAGAACTCGCACCACTACACCAGATCAGCAGGAAGGACCTTTCTCGCACCAGAAAAGCTCGACAGAACCTTTCTCGGGCGAGCAAACACCAGCGGCGGAGACGGAATATGGCGGCAGCGGCGTCTCAATGTCGCGCGCAGGCGGAATGGGGCGGCAGCGGGCAGCGGCTGCTTCGCAGAGCTCGCGGGAGGGGAGTGTCGGGCCGAACCCTAGGGGAAGAGGCGATTTTCTTCTCCAGGCGTGCGACGGGTTCGGGTTAATAACATCGCGCCTAACTTGATATAATGTTTTCTGATGGAACGGTAGGATCGTTTAGGATCGTAGGATCGTACGATCCTACGATCCTAAACGGCGATCCTACCGTTTCTATGGTGCACGTGATCTAGGCTTCCCCGAAGATCGTATCCCCCGTAAAAATCGTAAGATCGTACGATCTTACGTGCAAAACACATTTTTGACAACATTGCTCAACGGGATAGTACATGCAACTAACATCTTTATGACCGACATCTCAATTTTTTAATCCTGGACGTAAACATAATGATATTGTCAGAAATGCGTTGGCACCTTAGTAAGAGAGGGATGTTGTCGTTTTTAGAATTGTGAAGGGAAGCCTTTGTGGAGCAGCGAAAAGTTGGGAGCAGGAGTCAAGAATCGATTGAGGATGAGGATGCTTCCATGTGTTGTTGTTGGTCATGATGTCAGATGGGGTAATTTCCTTCATATGCCATAGGAAGGCATAGAGGTCCACCAAGTCGGTCTTCTAAATTGTTTTAAAGTTGGTTGGGGTCCTCAGAGAATCCTGGAGCATATGTGATTGCCCTTCCAACAACAAGGAACTCTATGCTTGGTGTAAGTACCAACCGAACCCCATGTGCCGACACCGCCTACGACGAAGGCATAAAAAAATCCTATAGAATCTGAAGTGGTTATGGGTGACATTTTAAGATATGGGTATTATCCACTAAACTAAAATTAGTGACAGATCCTCTAGAATCTGAAGTAATAAAGAAAACATGAATGAGATGCAATAATTAATGTGGTAGGTAGAAACTAATATACAAAAAGACATACATACAAAGAATTATCGTACTGAAATAATAAAATTCTTACATAATTTATTTAATAAGATAAATGTCAGTCGTCAGAGGACATCCAATGTAGAACAATAAAAAAGTTAATTCAAAAATAATTTATTAAATGGCATAAATGCCAGAGGAAATCCAGTGTAAAACCATGGTAATCGATATTGATATTCACACTCCAAAACATTTGAAATACATGGAACAAAATGATTAAAACAGAAATCAACAGAATTAAATTATTGATACCAATTTCAAGATAGAAATTAAAGTTTTGAAGTTAGTACTCAAACACAGTAAATCTTGGTAAACATGAACTCCACAAGTGAAATAAAGAAATGAGGTGAATAACCTTTTCAATAAAGTTATATTTTAAGAGTGATTTTTTTAAGCTTTTTTATGAAGAATGTAAGGAAAAATTCTATGAACTATAGTGTGGGAGATAATTATCCTTGCAAACTTAGTGAAATTAGTAGCTATTACAGATAAGATAGTAATAATTAGACAACTAATATGCGCATGAAAATAGTTGAGAAAGGCCGTGATATGTTAATGAGAAGTACAAGGGAGCATGATTGGAATTATTAAGTATGTCCAATGATAGAAGAGATCTTAGTTCTACTGGGTAAAGAATCAAACTAATTCAAATTTCCCCACTATCAAAATAATAGTTTCAAAATATTTTAAAAGCTACATCAGGGCTAAGATGTAATGGGATATAAGTTCTACCTTGACCTCCTTGTAAAGATTCACCTCTTCAGCATAAATCTTTTCAAGCGTTATGCGATGTTTACCCGGACTGCAAGATTCACAATTTTTGCCAGAGGCACCTTTATTAGAATGAGGAGATTTAAGAGACCAACTCCAAGACAAAACCTTAGCAGTTTTTGAGGTCCTTCCTACAAACGGAAAAAAAAATTAGATATACCTTTAGCAACTCATTCATGGCAACAAGAAGCAAAATATAAAAAGAGCATATTCATTACTAAGAACTAGTGCATGTCCCCCATCACAAACTTCTTAACTTCTTAACTTTGTAATGTATACATGAGTGCTGGTGTTGCACCCACCTCATCAAGTGTGACTGAGGAGTGGATTCACGCAGCAGTTGAGTAGTTCATTAAAAAAACATTACCATGTTCAATGCATCAAAGAATAAGTGAGTGATGCAATGTAGGTTATGAATGTGGAGGCTCTAAGATGCAGTCCTAATTGGAATGTAATGCGACAACCAAAAGTCCTAATATAAATGTAGAGGTAATTGAGGCAGTACGATTAAAATTATAACAATTAATTAATTAAAATAAAATCTATTCAATAGCACATTTGATTGCAGAAAATGAATTAAGAGGCATGCGTTAATTCACAAGCAATTAAGGCACAAATAATTCAAGTGTGCGACTAATAAGTCATGCAAGCCAAACAATCTCATGTAAGAAAAGGCATGTGATATCACATCCAATAAATATAGTTCAAGCATACAAAATAGAGAAACACAAACCCCAAATTATGTCCATAGGGATGACGTCACATCAAGCATTATCCTCGAAAGATGCTAAGTGTATGGGAACCAGGCATCGTTAGATGACCTGGATAGCGGATTTGTCCACCCAAATGACTCAATAAGGATGTGTTACGACCCGATCATATAGCCAAGGTCACCTAACAAAACGTGTGATGCGTCTACAGGAATGACGTCACATCAAATCTTATCATCGAAGGACGCTAAGCATATAGGAACCAGGCATCATTAGGTGACCTGGATAGTGGATTTGTCCACCCAAAGGACTCTATAAGGATGTGGATGTGACTCCGGCGTGAGTTGCATACACTTCTGCCCTTTCTTAGCTACAATGTTTACACAACTACTACTATTGATAGCTAACTTGCAGGGACCGTCTATGATGAAACAATAGGTGTACAAGATAGTGGCGTAGTGTCAGTCCTCTTCTGCACGAGGGGTGTGCAAAATATGGCGAATCACACCAAACTCCAGCGGCCACTCAGTGTCGCTCTCCCAGTCATCCTCTATGGTTGCTATAACCTCCTCAACGGGAACATCCTCGGCCTCAGTGTTGGGCTCACCCCCTCTTCAATCAATAAATTTCTATTGGGCATTATGTGATCATGTGTCCGGGTTAAGTGTTGAAGTGTCGGGTCGAGGCAGGGGCGGAACTGTTCACGAGCACCCTCGGGCACGTGCCCGGTCCAAAATTTCAGAGAAAAAAAAACTAGAAGTATTGATTTGGGTCCAGCCAAATACATTTAGGTCTAATTTAGGCACACCCAAAGCACTGTTCGGGTTCTGAAATACGCAAAAATGGGTTAGCGCACGCATCTTTTCTCTCCGTATTTAGGGTTCAGGAGTCACGGAGTCACGGAGTCATGGTCGCCATTCGCATTTCACGAAACCCTCTTTCTCCCTCTTCCTCGCTTGCCGCCTTGAGAGAGAGCTCCGGCCTCAAAGCTTCGCGGCTTCACGAGTCTCAACACAAAGCTTCGCCGGCCTCAAAGCTTCGCGGCTTCACAGAGTCATGGAGTTGGAAGCAAATTTTACCTTTGCTATTTGCTAGAACGCTGAAAGTAGTGGAGATTTTTGGGGATTTTGTGGTCCATGTTGCAGCTTTGCCTTTGGAGTTTGTGCTCAACTGTGTGAGGTAATACGGATTTACATAGTTCTGTTTTATGCTTCAATAGATTAAAAAGGGGGTGAAAAGGCTCTTATAGGAGGCCGGCTATATGCAATGGATCATTTCTGTGGTGGAAAATTCATGGATTTTATATTTTTCTATGCTCTCTTTACCAAATGACCGGTTGTTGTTTTAATTCTTATATTCCTCTTTTAATGAAAGATTGTGCACAATTTAGAAATTCGGTTGTTTTGGGGTAATGTAAATAACCTAGGGTTTATGATTTTCTACTTTGCCCTTTTGCCATTCTTAGGCCCGGCTGTTGGGTTTTGTTGGGATATGTGGTTGCCTCTAGTAGCTCCAATTGATGCTGAATACAGTGGGATATCACTATGATTACTAAATTTTTGTTTTCACAAACTTTAATGCATTAATGGAGAGTGACAGTCAGTGCATAGTTGGGTTATTTTAGTAGTGGATTTCTTTGGATCAAATGGTTCAATATTAGCCGGTTGTATGCATTTTAAGGGATTTTTTTCAAAGTAATTTTGGTTGTTACTCTGTTAGGGCAATCGAATGTGGTGCTTTTCCCAACTGCGTTTGTTAGTCGATGTGTAATTTGACTTTTATTTTGATTAACTTGCATCTTTTTTAAAAAATTGAATTAATAAATTTATAGATTTAGTTATTTTTTTATGGTGCCCGGGTCCAACTGAAATCCTAGTTCCGCCACTGGGTCGAGGGGTGACCTGTCTCAGGACCGGGGTGCGCAGGTACTGCTCATAGTCAAGAGCGGGTTGAAACATTTGCACGACCATCTCTGCCCTATGGGGAATCAGTTGCCTCGGGATATCAGATCTAAGCTCAGCCCGATAACGTGACGCGGTCACAATGGACTCCTCTAAGATGTCGCTCCTCACCACTAATTCATCAAATCGAGACATATACTCGACAACGAAAAGGGTCTCCTGCCTAAGAGTGTAAGATTGGCCTAAATGTTGATTTTGATACGAGGTGGGGAGGTATTGTCCTTCAACCGATGTTTCATTACAGCACATCTGGTGATAGGGGAGTACTCGTCTCGTTCAAGGGATCTCTCTAGGCTTGCCCAGTAAATTTTGGCATGCCCATGTAACTTCATTTTGGCAAACCAAACTCGTCACTCATCTTATACCACTCAAAGTAATGGTCCATGTCCAAGAGTCAATTGTTAAATTCCTTTGGGTATAAATGCACGTCGAAGGATTGTGCGTCGATGTGAATGCACTGGGTAATGTCATTCTCAGTTGGGGTTGCTCCGCAACATGGTTTCGGATAGTCGTCATAATGATCGTCATGATCGTAATTGTGTTGTGTTGATGGAACACGACCTATACGAACCAGTGTTGGGGTGGACAAGGTTCATCAAGAGGGTGGTGATTTCTCAGAGGGACTGGGCCTTGTCGATACTCGTCGGCCTTCTCAGGATTCCTTCTCACGAAGGAGCGGGATCTCGGCGAGGCAAGCCTCTAACATGCCTCTTTGGGGGTGGTGGAGCATCTCGGGAATCGTCCAGGAGATCATCATAATGTGGGGGTGGGGTCTGACCTTTCGAGATGTCTAACTAGTCGACTTTAGTGCTAACCCTAGCGATGTCATCCCTAATAATGTCAAATTGGACTCTTCAATCAAGGGGTGCAAACGAGTCGAGTCGAGCTCAAGTTGAACTTGGCAAAATTTCCAAGCTCGAGCTAACCATTTCGAGCTCAACGAACTCACTTTGACTGGCTCAAGGAGTACTTTTCGAGTTCAAGTTTCGAGCTCGCTAGCTCAAGCTGCCTACGAGCTTTTTAGCTCATGAGCTTTATTTTCTTTTAAATTTTTTTAAAACAGAAAAAAACCTTGCGAGCTTGCTCGCGAGCTTATGAAAAACAATATGTGAGCTCGAGCTCGAGCTCCACAGACTCGAGCCCGAGTCAGCTCGAGCAAAGGTGAATGCTATCAAGATCATAAAATCAACATAATGTTTATATCACTTCAAATATTGATGATCATCCAACACTTTACCAGAAATTATGAAGATGGTTATATGAACGAATTCCTTTTCTGTATTTAGAATGGTATCGTGCACAAAATTTTGAAACCATTTCATTTTTTCAAGTTTATTGATATGTCATTGTGATATCACCATTGGAGAACACATTCTAAATTCAAGACTTAGAGAGGCGTATAGTAGATAGTTTTTATGGAAAAGTTTAAGAGTTGTGGAATCAAGATCAACTCTTTGATATTACTTCATCAGCAAGCAATTGCAAAATTAAGTCGAGGATTGATAAAATAAAGTCATTAATATCAGGTCCAAATTTCATAATAGCATCTAGGGGTTTGCAAAATGAACCAAGGAACTGAAAACCGAGCCGATCAATCCAAGACGGTTCTCGGTTCGGGTATAGTTCTATAAAAGGCAAGAACCGACCTTTCGGGTCGGTTCTCGATTCTTGTGGTTGGGTGCCCGAGAACCGAATGTCTAATACATGTTTCATAAATATTAAGTAAAAATAAGATAATCTTATTTGATTACCAGTATATACTGCAATAAAAACTATGTTTATAACAATATTTTATAGATTTAATGATTTATTGTTCAATATGAACAACATATAAGAAAAGTTTATTGTAAAAAAACTTAGAAATAATACTTTTTTAAAAAAATTATAAACATTTTTAGGCGTAATTATGTCATCGGGTTGAACCGAGAACCGAACCAAACTTTTTGGTTCGGGTATGGTTCTAAATTTTTAATATATGGGTCGGTTCTTGACCAAAATGGTGGAACCGAAGCAATATGGATCAGTTCTTGGTTTTTGGTGGAATGGATCCGAACCAACACGAATTGCACCCCTAATAGCATCGAATAAGGAAGATGGAAAAGGTAAAAAACTTATATCTCTCCAATAAATTGAAATAATAGAGATGATATATGATTCACCCTTGGCCCTCTTGAAATTGCTTTCGGGACGTTGGCCATGAGTAGATTCCAAGAGAACTAATAAATCACTACCACCGGCAGCAGCTTTCAAGAAATAATCATCAATATCCTTCACAATCCCTAGCAATGTATTCTTCCCCCTCCACGCCATAGACATGGTGTCAGTTTCCTTCGTAATCTGACTACCTGTTAAGGAGTCTTCATCAGTCAACTCCCTTGCAGCTGATTTCTCCTTCAATGAAATTGATGAAAAATCCATGATACAGCCTTCAAATTCTGTCTTCCCCTCATTCTCCGCGTCATCATCCTCATCTCCAAACTCTGTGATGGTTTCAGCCCAATTCTCTTCGTCCTCCACGGCATGCATGCTTATTCCATCATCCTTCTTCAGCGTTACTGGAGAATAAGAACTTGAAACTACTGGAATGCCCAATGGATCCCAGAAGTTCCAGGTTGAGCAATGAATGGGAACAGGAGGAGGGATGCAACTCTCGTTATCATCATCGTCTGTGTATACACCGATTGAAGAATCGTTATCATCATTGCTGCTTCTTCCGCTCACCACCATTAACTTCTTAGGCGTGCTGAAATGAGGGGGTGGAGGGGAAGGTGGAAGAGGAGGGGGAGGAGGAAGCGGAGGCGGTGACAAGGGGGGAGATGCAACATGAGGATGTGAGTTATCGGGAAAATCAGACTCCTCTTCGGTGAACTGTCGGAGCGTTGCTCCGGTGTTCCTCAACGACTGAAGATAAGCCATGTGAGCAGCCGCAAGCTCCGATCTACAGTTTAGGAGCTGCTTCATTAGCCGTCTTCTCTCTCTGCATCTCCACACCGTCTCCTCCTTCTCCACCCTCGAGTGGACGCAACCCATTTCCACAAATCCTCACCTAGGTTTTTAGGGTTACTTGTGTTTTCAAAACACCAAATATTCAGTGACCTCTGCCAGCGGCTCTCTGGATTTGCTGGAAATAATCTTACCGGATGGGATTTTGATGGAAGAATGAGGTTTTGAAATCTAGAAAGGCGAATCGAAGAGGTGGGGAGTTATAGTGTTGCTTATGAGAGGAGGAGGCAAGGAAGAAGTGCCATTGCTCTGCAGAAACGGAGCGAGCAGAGGTTGGGGAGGCGCAAAATATTAGGGGAAGCTCAATTGCTGTCGGGCTGTCACTAAACGGAGTGAGGGAGAAGAGGGAGGAGCCATGGAGACATGGACTGAAAGGGAACACCATAAACAGATTGCTTTTCTTGAAAAAAAATTTAGGTCCGACCTAAATTCGAAAAAATTGTAGGTGAGTTTCTCCCAGGTGCGCGAGAGGTCTATCCCGTCGTTTGATGCAGAGCGAGTGTATCCAACCGTTAGATATATTTTTTTTCGCTGTGCTTCGACCGTTCGATGCAGAGCGAGTGTATCCCGGCCATCTCGTGCACCTGGGAAAAACGCACCTACAATTTTCTCCCTAAAATCAAGGTGGGCGCGCATCAAACCGTTGATCCTTGTAAAAATAACGGTTTTGATCAAAATACTGACAATACTGACAGTATTTTTTCAATACTGCAGTATTCCGCGGAAACAACCTGAACCGTAGGATATCGGATCATACGGCTATATTTAATCCCTCACCTAAAACTACGTGGGAGTAACGCGCCTAAAATTTTTTCACTTTTCTTTTACAAATTATTATAAAAGGATTTTTGACATTTTGCACCATGTAATTAGGGGCTCTTGGAACATTGCACCCCAGCTTTAAAATGTTGGCACTTTGCACCCTGTAAATATATTTTTTTGGCAGATGACACCTGTTTTCATTAAATCAGTTATTTGAATTCATTTAATTTTTTTTAATTAATTATGGGGCAATTTGGGTACATCCAGCAAAACCTAAACCTAAAATCCTGAAGCCTTATTCACTCATCCTTAAATTCTCGAACAGCTCTCTTGTGCACCATTCGGCTCCGTCGTCGCCACCGCTCCTCCAGGCGATCTCTTCTACAACGATCTCTTCTCCACATATCTTTCTTCCAAGTCCACGGCGGGAACCTCATGCGGCTGCTCTACTGTATCTGGGACGCTCGCCGCTCTCTTGCATAAGAAACCACCGCGTCTTGTGCGTTCTCGCCGCTGCGACCTCCTTCTCCGGCGATCGATCACCGCATACTTTTTTCTCAGTCCACAGTGGTGTCCTGCTGCTGCAGCCCACGATCTCGCCGCTGCGACCTCCAACTCCGATGATCGATCCTGCTGCTGCAGTGCTCTCCTGGAAGGTATAAAAACTTTAATTCCTAAATTTGTTAGGCTTGGTTGTTTACTTTATGAACCGTTTGAAAAACCTTAGTTTTTTTAGGTCTAACATTGCCTCCCACGATCTCACCGTTGCGACCTCCAACTCCGGCGATAGGTCCTGCTGCTTGCAGTGCTCTCCTGAAAGGTATAAAAACTTTAGTTCATGCTCTCCTGGAATTTTGATCTTGCTGCTGCATTGCTCTCCACAGTGATATCAGACCGGCCGTTATGTTTTTTTTCCCCGTTGGGTTTTCCTCCGCTGGTCGGCCAAAATGTTTTATCTCCGGATGTCGCTCACATCCAATAGTACACAGGGTTGTATGTTCGGGCCTGAGGCTGTGCAGTATGACCAGCCCCAGAAGTGGCAGGACTGGTCACTGTCACCGACAACGACATCGATGAGGCCCGCGGGGCTCGCTACCCTGCTGGAACAGAAGCGGTCCATACTATGTCGACATAGGATATAGGCTGTGCATAAATACCCGAAAACCGAAGAACCGATCTGAACCGAACCGAACCGGTGCCATTTGGGTCGGTTCTATTGGTTACCGGTTCGGTTCCGGTTCTTAAATTTCCAAGAACTGGGGTTACAACTCGGTTCTCGGTTCTGGTGTTGGTTATACCCAGAACCGACCCGACCCGAACTCACCCCTTAATTTTTGTGAGAGTTCTTTGATTTTTGGCTCTACCTACAAGATTATGAAGGAAATTTTAAAGGTTTTTAGTTTTTTCCATGAATGTTCTCACCCCGGCCCCAGGCCCCCAGGTGCAAAATAAACTCAACAAAGAGAATTATTTTCTATTTGTTGTTATCGTTTACAAAGATTAGAATTAGATCCCTGAATATCCGACTATTTGTTAATATTTAGGAACCGAAACTAGAACCGGAACCGAACTGGAACCGAGAATACAGTTCTGGTTCTTGGTGAGAAATACTCGGTTCGGTTCTGGTTCCAAATATTTAGAACCGAACCTATATGGTTCGGTTCTCGGTTCTGGGCAGAACCGAACCGAACCGACCCATGCACAGCTCTAATAGGATATGTGTGCACGGATGTGAATGTCTGTAATAGGATACAAGTTGTGAATACCTGATGTGCTGATATGCTAGTGGAGCCCTTATTATACCTGATGTTATTGCTGCTGTCATTTCAGTTATATTATGCTGCTCTTCCTTTATCGTTGCTCCTAGCTTAAAAATATGAAATGTTGTATTAACTCTCTCTTGCTTCGGCTATTGTTGGGTGAGTGTGTGCTCGTCCCCAGAATATGGATCCAGGGAGGAGATTTATTTTTACTTAGCCATGTGACTAATAGTTATTTAAATAACCATTCACAGGAAACGGAGCACCGTAGTGACCCTCTACCGCAGGAGAATGCGCCAGCAGTTAGGACTACTCGAGCAGAAGCACCACTGACGTCTTCAGAGTTTCGAGACGTGAGTACCAACGAGCAAGATAAGGATAGAGAGTGAGGAGTTATATGTAGAACTTGTACAACTTGCGGACTTATATAAGAACTTAGGATATATCCCTCGTCGAAGAGTCTGTCTGTATTCTGGACGCAAGATCGTGTGCTGAGAAGGAAAACCATTCCAATGGTTAAAGTTCTCAGGCGAAATCAGGACGTCAGGAGTGCATTTTGGGAATTTGAATCTGTGATAAGAGAATCTCATTCTCAGCTGTTCTCCGAGTATAATATGGTTAGTATTCATATCTAACGAATTTTCATCTCATCTCTCCCTTGTTCTCTCATTTTGTGTTGCGTTCCAAGTTTCAGGACGAAACTTCCTTTTTGGAGGGGTGACTGTAACGCCCCAGATTTTTCAACAATTATTTAATGCTCTTGGTGACGTCATAATGACGTAAGTGCGTTACGTACGTTAACGCGGAATTGATGACGCGTCGCCGTTAGTGCGTTTTCGTGTTCGTTCGGTCGAGTCGGCAAAATTCTTGAATTCTTGTCAAAATTGGGAAATTTTGCGTTACAAAATTAAGTTAATTATTTTTTGACTTGATCGTCAAGTTTCGTCGCGATCCGAGTAT
The DNA here is from genome assembly GCA_039583875.1 of Platanthera guangdongensis. Lineage (NCBI taxonomy): Eukaryota > Viridiplantae > Streptophyta > Magnoliopsida > Asparagales > Orchidaceae > Platanthera > Platanthera guangdongensis. The sequence goes on along the minus strand of CM077165.1, from coordinate 161,315,198 downwards.
TATTGGAGGCTCGACGAATTTCCGAAGTTTTGTATATTTAATGTTCGCCGTAAACTTTGGAAATTTATATCTCGAGAATGGTGCATCAGATTTTGATTTTGTCTTCTCCGTTGGGTTCGTAGCGTCTGTATTCGCCTATGACACGAATTTCGTAGGATTTGGCGCGCGTTTGGCCCTTCGTAACGATATAATATTTATAATGTATTATCATTATTATATTAAAACACTATTCAAAAATGAAATTTACTATCCATCCTTAAGTTTAAGAAATTAAGGATATATTTGCAATTTCCACTGTTCATGAGGACAAAAGTGCGACTGTTCATGCAATTTCTGCTGTGCATTTCTCGAAAAAGACTCTCCTCTCTCGCAAAATCCATTGTGCATTTCTCGAAAAAGACTCTCCTCTCTCGCGAAATCCACTGTGCATTTCTCGAAAAAGACCCTCCCCTCTGGCGAAATTCATGCTCTCTGGCGAAATCCATTCCTGCTCTCTTGCGAAATTTCTCTCCCACTTTTCTATATTCTAATAATAATATTATTATGATTATTATTAATATATATATATATATATATATATATATATATATATATATATATATATATATATATATATACACACGAGTGACAGGCACGGGCCTCCGGCCCGATGGCTACGCGCCATAGTGTCCGGCCGGCGACGGCGAGCTTCGCCCGCCCCCCGGTCGAGTGCCCGACATGGGGCTCCGCTCCTACTGCCAAGCGCGATAGTACCCGCCCGGCGACGGCGGGCTTCGCAAGCCCCCGACGGTCGTGCCCGCAACATATACATATGAGTACTAAAAATGATCGTAAAAAATATCAATCACGATTACAATTTTTATTTTGTAAAAACTTTACATTTTTATTTACAATAATTAATTTTTCTCACTCTCACCTCTCTTTTTCTCCTCTCTCTCTAATATATAATGTAATATAATGTAATATAATTAAGATATAATATAAATTAAGATATAATGTAATATAAATTAAGATATAATATATTATATTTATAATTATATCCCATCAGCCGCCCCCCTCTCACCCCCTCTCTCTCCCTCTCTCTCTCTCTATCCCTCTCTATAGCTTTAGGAGCCCTATACTTTTTAGTTTTATAATGTGAAAATGATTTGACGACTGATAAATTATCAAACCATGATCAGACAACTATTAGAATTTCGAACTCATGAGTTATATTTCTTTAGTATATATATAATATATATATATATATATATATATATATATATATATATATATATATATATATATACTTCATCTTCTCCCCCAACACAAGAAGCCGAGTCACCCCCCTGTAACACCCCAAATCCCAAGTTGGGTTCAAGTTGGGTGACACGGCCTGGGACACGGGCGTGTCCCAGGGCGTGTCCTGCTCTGTATGGCTGAGCAGCCTGTCGAGTGCTCGACGAACTGCGCTCGCCGAGTTCTCGAGAGGGAACACGCCCTGCGACACGGGCGTGTCAGAAGGCGTGTCCCCCTCTGGTCGACGAACTTCGCTCGACGAAACGCACGCTGAAGGTATGTCTGCAGCCGTGTAAGGGCACACAGCATGTGACACAGGCGTGTCACATGGTCGTGTCCTTTTCTGGATTTGGCTTGGGCAGTGAGGCTTGGTGAGCACGGGCAGGACACGAGTGTGTCTTTTGCCACGCGGTCTGTGACACGGGCGTGTCACATGGTCGTGTCTTGCTCGGGTTAAGATGGTTGTGCACCACTTAGATACACGGCCGCAGATACGGGCGTGTCTGAAGGCGTGTCAGGTCACACGGCCTGTGACACAGGTGTGTCACATGACCATATACTCTTTTGGATGAGTCGGTTGTGTGCCACTTAAGGTACACGTCATGTGACGCGGACGTGTCACAGGCTGTGTCAGCCAAAAATTAGACTTTTGTGGACCAATCGTGGCCGTCCATTTTCTTCATCTGGGATCTGATGGCCCAGGCTCCTCCCTACTACTTTAAGGCCGAGAAAGAGAAGATATCTCTCATTGTAAACTTGGCCATTCTCTTTCTAAGGAAGCTAGAGAGAAGTGAGAGCAAGGAGGAGGAGGAGGAGAGAGGAGTCGACCACCGATGGAGCTGCTGAGTTCCGATTTGAGATCCGAGGCCAGTGTTGTGGAGGCAAGGCCGCTGCGATGCTTTCCAGCCGGCTAGAATTCCATGGCTCCAAAGAGATCGTCAAGGGTAACGATCTTCCTTCTTGGACACGTGAAGTCCTTCCTTTTGGCATGTGCATGGATTTTCCCTCCACAGAGGGTGGACTATGAAGGGATTTCTCTTGGGTTGATTCTTGGAATCCCCAATAGTTTTGCATATAGATCCGGAAATGGAGTACGGAATAGACATGTTGTGTGAAGCCCATCTGGACGGGGTGTTCTTACCAACTATCCTCGAAGCGGAACACATGAGTGATCGTTTTCCGGATGTTTTGAGGCAAGTGGTGTTTCACTCGTTTTCCTCTTTTCCCGTTCTCAACTCTGATCGCTAGCTTACTAGTAGGAATTGCTAGAATATTTTATCTCAACAGTTTGTTAATTTTTTTCTGTGTGTCGTGTATGTCCAAATCCATTGAGTCGTTTTAGTAAAATTCGTCGGGTGTCGCGTCTTGCGCTACACCTGTTCATATTCGTCAAGTATGACCAATTTCGTCAAGTATGTCAAATTTCGTCGAGTGGATTGTCTATATCGTTTGTCCCTAGGAATCATCGTTGCAAAAGCCTTGGATTCTTGTCGGATTAATTGCGTCGTCGTGTCATTTTATTCTCCGTGTCAACGTAAACGTCGCGTCATTATGCTCTATGCCGTGAAACCTTCATTGGAGAGTTAGCTCGCTCTTTTTGGTCGATTATTGTGATGTGTCAGTCCGTCAAAATCATGAGTTCATCTGACGGCCCCTTCATGTCGTTGTCGTCGCGTCAATTGAATTGTTGCGTCATTTCGACCAAGTTATGTCGTCTTGTTTGATGTATGAGTATCGTATGATTCGTTGAAGTTTTGTTGGTCGGAATCCTTGTCATCTTACGACGGAGAACTGTACGTCGGAAGTTTTGTTGCCTTCTGCAGTGTCGTTTGTCGTCTCGAAGTCTTGATCGTCCCGTCGCTTCGCCTAAGTTAGTTTATCCGCTTGATTTTAAGTGTCGCTTGACCAATTTAACCTCTCCTCTCGATTGTAAGTGTCGTTTGTATCGTTGGAATGTAGTTTGTCGGAAGCCTCGCCGCTTTCCGTTGTTTTCAGTCTATGAAATCCTTGTTGCCATCCGTCGCTGCATTTGTGGGCGTGTCGTTTGGATCGTTGTGGCGATTTGAGCTAGTGTCCCCTTTTGATCCCTGTTTTAGTCATAAGCATCGTTAGTTGATTCGTTTATGTTGTTTGACTTAAAAAATATTGTGGTTAAGGCCTTGGAGTTCTGCCAGGCAAATTTGTGTCTTTGTGTCAATCGTATGCTACGATCTGGTTTTAGTCCCTGTTAACGGCGCCGTGCGCTCTTAGCCGGGTTGTTACAAGAGAGAGGTTTTGTTTTTTGTTGACCTGTTCGTTCAGAGTTCTTCTTGGTTTGATGCATTTATATGTAGATATATAACAAAATATATGAATATAGAATTATTTATTGTGCTGTGTGCGTTGTGGACCATTTCCCCGGCATAGTGCCTTGTTTGTTGGGCTATGCGCGTTGGGGTAAATCACTCGGCATAATGCCTCTTCTATTTGTGGATCATACACTCAGACCCTATGTTTGTACTGATGGCTCGTGTTGGACTAAGAGCCACCACATCAGTGACATGTTTTCCTGGTGTTTTGATGTTATTTGGAGTTGATCAGTCTCTCTTAAGTCTTGAATTGATATTTAAAAAGATGAAATATATATATATATATATACACAAACACATCTATTTCGCTCCCGGTTGTGGCTTGCTTACTTTGTGCAGCATAGTTAGTTTCTTTGTCTTTTTTTATTTTTATGATTATACTGACTCTTTGGTGATAGTTTGTTCGTCCAGTTTTTTGCTACTCCAGGTTTATTGTTTCTCTTTGGTTTTTATAGCACTACTTATAACTTGTTTCTGATGTGTTCTTCTTTTGAATGCCTCAGGTTCAGAGCAGTAGCTGGTTTGACAGTTAAAGCTTGAGTTTCTGGTGTTACGTGTGGTTGCAGCCGTTTGTTTCATCTCCTGTTTGTGAGGTAGCTACCTTTTGTTTCATTTTAGAATGGTTTCCTATGAGTTCGTGTCAATTTGTTGACGCCCATAAGGTTAGCTATTTGGTAGTTGTACTGTTGTTTCTTACCATTAGCTTTATACTTACTCTCTGGGAAGGTTTTATGTTACGATGCATGTTAGTTATTTTTGACTATAAAAGTTGCATTTTAGCGTAGTTTTATAACATGCTTTTAAACTGACAAACTATTATTTTAATAGCTACAAAACTGTTTTCCTACTTATGATAAATCTAGAAGTCTCATCTTCATTTTTATTTTTGCTGAGTCTCTATTCTCACTTAGGATAACAAATGAAACAAACTTAATAAATTTCCGCTGTGTAAACATATACTTTCTCACTCGTGAACTAGTTGATCCACCAGACCGAGAGACACGCTTAATAAACCTAATAATATAACTTTGTTTTAAAAAACATAATTCTTAAGTCTTTTATAAAAATAAATGAAAAGACAAGATCGTCTGAACGTCTGCAGTTGTCTCCTGCACGACGTGACATCACGATCGCGTACTTTCTCTCACTCTGATAGTATTTTAATACTGAGAAAATGCGGGTTGTGACACTGGTGGACTGCAGTCCAACTGGAGGTGGCCCGGGATACTCACATGAGTGGGCCGACCCCCTTTTAACAATGCCCACATGTCTTAATTTGAAAACACACAACCAAAGAAAAAGCAAGGGCTTTGTCTTTTTCTTTTTCAAGGACTTGTATATTTAGCGGTATCCTGTCATCCTTCCGAAAATTCGAACACTTATAAGTTATAACTGCCTACAAATTAGCTGATTTGGTTGAAACCGTACCGATCCCGTGATTTTTTCGGTACTGGGATTTTCCATGTAAATGTTTTTTCGGCCCATGATTCACTTTTTGACTGTTTGTACCCTTAACTGACTTTGGAGCTAAAAATAATTCCACTCTTTGGAACGGGAAAACGCCTAGCAAAAAATGCATAATTTAGATTGCATTATTCTTTTTGATCATTGTTATATATAGACCATGTATGGTTATATACAAAGCATATTAATTCAAAACCAGATATATGCAGACCAGATTGTTATATGTAGACCAATGAAAAAAAAAATCAAACTTGAAAAGGGCAACCACACTTTTTGTAACATCTCATTTCCAACTAGACCCCTAAGAATGGTTTTAGCCATGATTAGGTCATGACAAACCCTAGGAAGCCAGAAATGGGCCAGGAGATAGGGGACAAAAAGGTGGGAGACCATCATGGTCTGCAAATAGTAGAACTCTAAACAATGGCTTAGGATGACCATGGGCTACACCTTAACCCCAAGACCCTACCACAACACCCCTAATACTTGGGAGACCCATTAGAGCCAAAAGGACCCATTAGGGTCAACCCAAGAGGCCCAGTTGACCAAGGTCAACCCTAGCCCTAAATGGGTCAAACTAGCCTACTTAGGGCCAACTGACCTACTCCTAGCCTAAAGGACCCCTCCTATGCCCTCCTAACCCTAAAGTGAGGTCAATGGGTCACTAAGGACACATTGGGGTCAGACCTAGAGGCCAGGTTGACCCAAGTCAACTCAAGCCCTAACCTGGTCAAAGTACCCTTACTAAGGGTATGTGACCTCCAAAGTACAGGGTAACCCTACATAACCCTACCTAGACCCTAAGGGAAGCCAATGGGTCACCCAGGACCCATAGGGGTCAACCCAATTGGTCATGTTGACACAAGTCAACTCTAGCCCTAAAATGGTCAAAGTGCCCTTGCCAAGGGACATGTGACCCCAAGATGCCCAACCAACCCTATTCAAGTAACCCTAGACCTTAAGGGAGCTCAATGGGCCACTAAAAACCCAATGGGGTCAACCCAGATGGTCAAATTGACCAGGTCAACCCTCATTTAGGTCAAGTCAAACTTAACCCAAAGGGCTAACCCAAGCCCAAGCCACTTCTCCTTAGGCTAAACTCATTCCCATGACCATCATAATCAAGTGGGCTGCATTTAGCTTGTGAGGTTGACTAGTCAACCAGGGGTGACTAGGAGAGAGAAAGGAGCTCCCCTCCATGATAATGGAGGAGAGAGAAAATGAGGAAGAAAAAGGGAAGTGAGAGGCCGGGCAAGGAAGGCTAACAGCCACCAATTATGGCTGCAATCAACTCCTCTAGGAGAGAGGAGTTGATTCCAGCCGTTTCCCGGCCACCAAGGGGTGGGTTCAGTCCCCCTCCACACAACCCGAGCCACACCTTTAATGGTGTTAATGGCCATTGAAGAACCAGCCTCCCCTCTCCCCATTTGCCATTTAAACACCTTCAGGGAGCCGAGGGGATCATTTTAGAGCGTTTACCTGGAGGAGACGAGCCATTCCACTGTGCAGTTGCAGAAGCCGAGCGCCGCCACCGTCGTCAATGGCATCCCGCCGCTCCTCTCCCATCCAGGCCGCCAGGAAGGTCCACCTCCTCTCCTTAACCCGCGGGTAGATCTTAGGATTAATTAGGCTTAAGTTTCGGGCTCAATTGAGCCCGATCCAATCCGGGATTTCTCCTGGTTTCGGCAAGAAAACCTCTTGCTATATCCGCCGGAAA
>CM077165.1:161076951-161307891 GCA_039583875.1 Platanthera guangdongensis | reverse complement strand
CTTTTCAGCTTGAAGGTAGGGGGTGCGTGATCTCCACCTTCCCCAATGTGTGAACCTCCCCGCTGAGCCCTTTTTTTCAGTTTTTTTTTTTTTTTTTTTGCTTGCAGGATTGGTTTGCGTTTTCCCAACCTTAACTCCGGTGTAACCAGATTTTCTTCTTCCATATCTCCCCACCACCATCCCAGTCCCGGACTTGATGATTCACTATTAGCATTTCAGTCTTTCCAACACGAGGCCCAAGACTCTCATTATGCCAACGATGAAAACCAATTACTTTAGGCAATCTAGCTGGGACTGACATAACACGTGTACGGTTCAACATTCTTCTTGTTGCTCAAATCGCCATGTCATTGACTAAAGCCGAAGCAATCAAGCCTCATGACAAGACGCGGGTTAGCCTCCCCTTTCCCGTTCGGCTCACCGACCTTTCTTTAGCTGGGATCTTCAAGCTCTCAGCTTCGTCTGCCTCCCACCAGGTCCCCAGGACCAGAGCTCGCAATCTACACATAATGACACTCACTGACATAGTTGGGCACCCAAGCTCACAGCTCACTTGCTAGTCCTTCAGTCTCCACGAGACAGGCCCAACAAGTCAAATGCTATCTGGAAGCTATCGCCAGCGATAGTCACTATCGTCTGGCGTTAGCGACAGAATTCTCATATGTCTCCAAATTTAGCCACAACTGGAACATCTTTCCAGCCAAAACCCTGCAGTATCCTGCAGTGCTAGAAAACTGGTCTTTCACAACAATCATAGCTCACCAAGAGATATTGCCAGCGATACTCACTGTGGTCAGGCGTTATCCATTAGTTATGCAAACTGTGGTATTTTCTGGGTATTTTTTTGGAGCTCACCCCCAGTACTTCCTGTTACTTGTATTTCACAGGTACAACCCATAGACCTCATAAACTACTCGTTTATACTCGGAGTCTTCTTCGGCATGCAAAATAAAACATCACAAATCCAGACCAACCTGTCCGTATAGACTTCATACATCATGTCTATTCCGTACTGCGATTTCTGGATCTATATACAAAACCAAACCATCAGAATTCCCTCGATTCTCCACCTTTTGGTGGGGGATTCCATGCATATACAAAAAGGAGGACTTCACTTGTCCAAGAAGGAAGATCGTTACCCTTATAGTTTTCTTCGCAGCCATGGACACTTTTCTGTCCAGTTGGAAAGGAGCAACTCACTTTCCTCTCTATAGATCTAACCTCGGTTCTTGCTTCCGACCACATGATCTCGTTCATCAAGCTTTGCTAAGCTCAGCCTCAGCCCGTAGTTCTTCATTATCTCCTTATTTCAAGAGAGCAATTGAAGATGAAGAGAGAGAGAGAGAGAGAGAGAAGTAAAATGAGACCTTTCTCCACCTCTCCTCTAGTTAAGTGGTCTCGGGATTAATCACAGCCGCAGACTCATTTCATCAAAAGGAAGCAAAGGACAGAATTTCATTTGACAAGTCAAAACTAAAGCTAACGCTTGACGATATCCACTATCGTCTGGGCGATATCGTCGGTAGCCGTTTTGACCCCAGTCAACCAGCACTCTTCGGCTGCCGTTCGACCATCTGACACGTGTCAAACCACACGTGGCAGTATCACCCAGGGATACTCATGTTGGAGTTACCATGGTGATCTAGAAGTGGTCAAACATGTAATCTCACTGTCAACACGATATGAGTCTACAGGGTCGCACATAAGAGATGTGGAGAAGTTGGTTGATTGACTGTGTTGGTAAAGGTTACCAATCACCGACCTGAATGGGGTTATGGGCAAAGTGTTGCCTTAAAGGATCGTCGGGTTGGACAAATGTTGCCTTGAAGGATTGGTAAGAATAGTCGACCGCGGGTCGACGTGTATCGTCAACTCACGTTCGATGTGAATCGACGAGTATCGTCGACCGCGGCTCGACGAGTATCGTCGACCGCGGGTCGACTATCGTCGACCGCAAGGTCGACGATCGACGTGTATCGTCAACTCATGTTCGACGTGAATCGACGAGTATCGTCGACCGCGGGTCGACTATCGTCGACCGCAAGGTCGACGATCGACGTGAATCGTCGAGTATTGTACTCTGATTCTCGCTGATCGTAGATGATACTCGCCGACTGATTCTCGCCGATCCTAGGTGATTCTCGCCGATTGATTCTCACCGAATCTGCTAGGTGATTCTCGCGATTCTGGAACCCTAATTTTCCTGGGTGGTCTGCGGATAGCGATATTCCTAAGTCTGTTTATGCTTTTGGTATAAATAGATACTTAGGGTTTTTCGGGATCTATCTAACTGATCGAATCGACGGAAGTGTTCCGCGATTTCTTCGTTCGTTCCGCCGATCCCGAATCCCGCCGACGGAAGCGTTCCGCCGCCGTGCTCGCTCCGTCGACCTCCTCCTTTCCGGCGATCGTCGCTGGTGTTGCTATTCCTGGCGCGGACCTAGCAGTCGTGGAAAAGCAAGGTGCGGTTATTCTCCTTCCTGATTATCCGTGCGACGGAAAAGTCGGTGTTCTCCCGCTCGTGTGGATTTCTGTAGAGACGTGGACATCATTCCACGTAGAACTCGCCACTAGCAAGAATACGAAGCTTGAAGCATCTCCGTTGAGTTGTGACTCAACGCCACCGAGGTAACTTTTGCATAGTTGTATGTTAACTTCTTGATTCAACTCCCATGGCCCGATCCCATCTCTTTTGGGTTTTCTTGATGTTTTTATTCTTCCGCTGCGTGCACAACTATTGTGTCATCCTCATAGAGAAACCCAACAGTGGTATCAAAGCCAGGTTTCGGCCATGATTGTTGTATTGGAAGTTTTGTTATTCCAGTGCGTGTAACCTAGGGATTTAGAAGTGTTCTAAATGTCTAGATTTAATCTTGGTACCCCGCCAAGAACGTCTGAGATTTCGTGGAAATTTCTAATTGTTAGAAATTGTAGTCTCCTTAGCAGTAACTATCCCTCGAGGTTGTTTTGGATTTTGAATCCAACATAGAGAGATGAGCTTGTCTACTGCTTTAAGTTGAGTTGTCTTTGCTTTTGTCTAATGCATGTAAATCTGAGGATTTGGAAGTTTCTGGAAGTTCAGATTTAGCCCTTCCTTCTATCAAATGTTGATGGTGTCAGGTTGTGCACATAAGGGATGCATGTGGTTTTAGAAAAAATCGTTTTTCTTCGGATGTGCACATTGATCAAATGTTGATCATGGTTAACTGTTAACCTATAATCAAAATCCCTTCATTAAATATTAAGTGTTCGGATGCCTTCCAATGGATGACACTCTTCCTGCTTCGATCGATGAAGTGTGGGCTTGCCAAAGCAATGTGCATTAATCTATCTTGGTAAGGGTGCGAGCGGATAATTGTGATATCCACTGTCGACATCGGGTCCAGCTTAACTAGGTGACCTCAAAGGTTGAGTGCCTAGAGGCATAGGGTTGACATGCACCATATGATGGATGCGAGTAAGGAGTTATTCACCAACCATACAAGAATTGCATGAGGATGCAATTGGCAAGCATTGTCTACCTAAATAACCGCATCGTGAGAGGAAAGCCAAAGCTGACTCATTGTGTTGGTGAAATACGGATCTTGTCCATTAAGAGAGTAGCTCGCATGAACTCTCTGAATTGTTAGTGAGGGCTATCATTTCGAATAAAATAGTGGGAGTGTTTTAATTGAAGTCCAAATTAAAATAAATTGTATTTGAAATTTTGGTACTGAGTTTATTTTGCATAAATTCTTGTAGAATTCCATGGAGAGTGTTTCACACTCCACGTTGTCTCTAAGAGCCATCCTTGAGAAGGATAAGCTCAGTGAGACTAATTACATGGACTGCTACAGGAACCTGAGAATTGTTCTCAGGCAAGAGCGAAAGCTCTATGTCTTGGAAGAAGCAGCTCCCGAGGTGCCAACCGGGAACTCTTCCCGTGCTGAGAAGGATGCTTATAAGAAGTATACTGATGATGCTTTAGATGTCGAATGTCTTCCACTATGAACTCTGAGCTTCAGAAGCAACATGAGAACATGGGGTGCAAGGAGATTGACGAGCATCTCAAGAAAATGTTTCAAGGGCAGGCTCGTCAAGAGAGGTTCGACATCACAAAAGCATTGTTTCAGTGCAAGATGGGAGTTCGAGACTCAGTAGGGACTCACGTACTCAAGATGATTGGGTATATAAAAAACCTTGAAAGGCTGGGTTTTCCTCTTGGTCAAGAGTTGGCCACAGATCTGATCCTGCAATCGTTGCCGGACAGTTATGAGCAGTTCGTCTTGAACTACAACATGAATGAAATAGACAAGACACTGCCCGAACTCCTAGGCATGTTGAGAACTGCCGAAATCAATATGAAGAAAGCCAAGCCTGCCAGCCCCATACTGATGGTGCATAAGGGCAAGGGCAAGGTCAAGGGCTCTAAGAAGACGAAGGTGAGACCTAAGTCATATCTTGAGCCCAAGTTTTCTACACTGATGAAAAAGAAAAGCACGGTGAAGGAAGGGAAATGCCACCTCTGTGGCAAGGCTGGTCATTGGAGGAGGAACTGTCCTTCGTACATTGAAGGTCTGCAGAAAATGAAGGGAGGTATGACTTCCGCTTCAAATGTTCACGTTATAGAGATAAACCTTTCTGCTCCTTCATCTTGGGTATTGGATACCGGATGTGGTTCTCACATTTATACAAATGTGCAGAAACTGGGAAGGAGAAGATTGCTGAGTAAAGGGGAGATGGACCTCCGCGTCGGTAATGGAGCAAGAGTTGCTGCTGTAGCCGTAGGGGTTTACCGTCTTTCTTTGCCCAGTGGGCTTGTAATAGAACTAGATAATTGTTATTTTGTTTCGGCCATAACTAGAAACATTATATCTATTTCATGTTTGGACATGATTGGATTTTTTTTTAGTTTTTGTTTGTTTTTTCTTTTATAATTAAGAACAACTGTTGTTATATATTTAAGAATGATGTTTGTTATGATGTAGCCCAATTGTTTAATGGTCTTTATGTTTTGAACTTGAACCATCTGATCTGTAATATAGAAAATAATAAAAGACTAAGAACAAATGACTCGAACCCTACATTTCTCTGGCATTGTTGTCTGGGCCATATCAACGAGAAGCGCATATCCAAGCTCCATAGAGATGGACTTTTGCACTCATTTGATTGTGAATCATTTGAGCGATGCGAATCTTGTTTGTTAGGCAAGATGACTAAAGCTCCTTTCACTGGTTATACTGAGAGGGCTGAGGATATCTTGGGTGTTGTACATAGTGATGTATGCGGACCCATGAGTTCCATGGCTAGAGGTGGGTATTTCTACTTTGTTACATTTACTGATGATTTCAGTAGATACAGATATGTGTATCTTATGAAGTGCAAATCCGAGACCTTTGAAAAGTTCAAAGAGTTCAAGAATGAAGTAGAAAACCAGTTGAGTAAAAGGGTTAAAGCACTCCGATCTGATCGAGGTGGTGAATACCTGAGTCATGAGTTCCGTGATCATTTGAAAGAGTGTGGTATTGTATCACAGCTTACTCCACCTAGAACACCACAACATAATGGTGTGTCTGAGAGGAGAAATCGTACTCTATTAGACATAGTACGTTCGATGATGAGTCATGCAGACTTGCCTTTTTCCTTTTGGAGTTTTGCTTTAGAGACTGCTGCAATGACATTGAATCGTGGTCCAACGAAAACGGTTCTGAAGACACCATATAAGATATGGACTGGGAAGCGTCATAGTATGTCGTTCATTAAAATTTGGGGCTGTGAGGCATACGTGAGACGTCAAATGCCTGACAAGCTGGAACCCAAATCAGATAAATGTTATCTGGTGGGATATCCTAAGGAAATGAAAGGGTATTACTTTTACCTGCCGTCTGAGGGCAAAGTGTTTGTCGCAAGGACTGGTGTCTTCTTGAAGAAAGAGTTCTTATCAAGAAAGACTGAAAAGGTAAAACTTGAAGAAGTTCAAGAACCACATGTAGTGAATGAACCGGAATTGGATTCTGAGACAGGACTACAAGATGTTGTAGCTAGAGAACCCGCTCAAGGAACACAAGTCCTACGTAGATCTGGTAGACCGAGGTTTGAGCCTGAGAGATATGGATTTCTCGTGTCTCAAATAGGTAATGTGTTGCTTATGGATCATGATGATGAACCAGCAACCTACCAAGAGGCTATGAATGGACCAGACTCCGACAAATGGCTTGAGGCTATGAAATCCGAAATGGACTCCATGTATGCAAACCAAGTTTGGAACTTGGTGGAACCACCTGAAGGGGTACGACCCATAGGGTGCAAGTGGATCTTCAAGAAGAAGACCGACATGGATGGGAATGTACAGACATTCAAAGGGCGACTGGTGGCTAAGGGTTTCAAGCAAATTCATGGTATTGACTATGATGAGACCTTTTTCCCTGTTGTCATGGTAAAGTCCATAAGGATATTGCTTGCTGTTGCTGCGTATTATGACTACGAGATCTGGCAGATGGATGTCAAAACGGCTTTCCTTAATGGAAACCTCCTTGAGGAAGTGTATATGACACAACCCGAGAGTTTTGTATCCTCAGATGAAGCCACTAAAATATGCAAGCTGAATAAGTCCATCTATGGACTGAAACAGACCTCTCGAAGTTGGAATCTTCGTTTTGATGAGAAAATTAAAGAGTTTGGTTTCATCAAGAATGAAGATGAGTCTTGTGTTTACAAGCGAATCAGTGGGAGCATTGTTGTCTTCCTGATATTGTATGTAGATGACATACTGTTGATTGGGAATGACATTCCTACCCTGAAAGTTGTTAAGAACAACCTAGGGAACTACTTTTCAATGAAGGATTTGGGTGAAGCGACTTATATACTCGGTATTAAGATCTATAGAGATAGATCGAAGAAGTTGTTGGGTTTGACCTAGAGTACGTACATCGAAAAGGTGTTGAAGCGGTTTAACATGCTTGAGTCCAAGAAAGGATTTTTGCCCATGTCTCATGGTGTGAATCTCTCTAAGGACCAGTGTCCAAAGTCTTGTGAAGATAAGGACCGCATGAAGTTGATTCCATATGCTTCGGCAATTGGATCAATCATGTACGCGATGTTATGTACTCGACCCGACGTCTCCTTTGCTTTGAGCATGACTAGCAGGTATCAGTCAGACCCTGGTGAGTGTCACTGGATTGCAGTCAAGAATGTCCTGAAGTACTTGAGAAGGACTAAGGATGTGTTTCTTGGTGTATGGTGGAGAGGAAGAGCTCGTTGTAAGTGGTTACACAGATGCTAGCTTCCAAACTGATAGAGACGACTCCAAGTCTCAGTCAGGTTTTGTGTTTTGCCTGAATGGAGGAGCTGTGAGCTGGAAGAGTTCCAAGCAAGAGACAGTTGCTGATTCTACAACAGAGGCCGAGTATATCGCCGCAGCTAATGCGGCGAAGGAGGCTGTATGGATTAGGAAATTCATCGGCGAGCTTGATGTAGTTCCTAGCATTGTTGGTCCCGTAGTTCTCTACTGTGATAATAATGGTGCAATTGCACAATCTAAAGAACCTAGATCCCATCAGTGCTCCAAGCACATACTTCGGCGGTTTCATCTTATTCGTGAGATTGTCGAACGAGGAGATGTGAACATTTGCAGAGTGCCGACTGAGGAGAATATTGCAGATCCACTGACAAAGCCTCTCGCGTAGAGAAAACATGATGGTCATACTAGATCGATGGGTATACGATACCTAAATGATCAACTCTAGTGAGAATCTTGTGGATTGCATGTAAACATGTATTTTGTTGGCCATTTGTTCATATGATGAACAGTGTACCTAGTTTTTCTCTTACAATTAATGACAAGTTCTTTTATTATGAGTTTTTCTATATGATAGTTAAATGTTAACATAATAGATACCCTTAGAATGTTCGCTTCCATGGGACATCAAGTACGTGACTTGAATGTGAGAGCCTATGATTTATTTGAAGCTTCATTCTTAAAAGGTCCCTGGTCGAGTATCATCATAGAAGCTAAGGGTGATGATGGTACATGAAGGCTAGCACGTGCGTTGACTGATGACCGGTTCTCACAGGTCATGATATTGTGATATCAAGTCATCACGTGGGTACTTGTTAGTGAACAAGTTGTACTGGACAGACCCAACCTGAGACTACTCTGTGGATTGTCATCCAATCGTGTCACGAGTAGGTCTCAATTGACAATGGTGTTGTGGTCCTTTGACCTGAAGTCGCAGCATTCATCAAGTGAGGAAGAGCGTGCTTTGGTGCCATCTAAAGTCTTCCTTGAGAAAGGTTGATGATAAGGGTGGTTGTTGGGCATGTTACGAATCATTTGAGTGTTTGTGTGTGAGCAGATATGTGATTTGTCCACTTGTATGACAGGAGTTGCATCCATGGGCCTCTTGATGGAACTGGACTGAGAAATGCATGACCATGCTTGGTTGAGTCAATATATGATATTGGACTCACCATTCTCTGGAAGTCCGTCTTGGATCAAGAAACTTGGATTGAGCTATTACGAGGGTGACATGGTCCATGCCTCTAGTTCTTTCCGGATGTAAAGGGACAAAGGGACAAAGACAACGCTGATACATTGGTCATAAAGGCTTATGAGTTATAAACTCTTATTGCTTGGGGAGCAATGATGCATTGCTAGATGCCGCTCATTGTTTGTGAGGTTTTTTGTTTGATACTTTCAAGATCAAGTGGGAGTCTGTTGGAGTTACCATGGTGATCTAGAAGTGGTCAAACATGTAATCTCACTGCCAACGCGATATGAGCCTGCAGGGTCGCACATAAGAGATGTGGAGAAGTTGGTTGATTGACTGTGTTGGTAAAGGTTACCAATCACCGACCTGAATGGGGTTATGGGCAAAGTGTTGCCTTAAAGGATCGTCGAGTTGGGCAAATGTTGCCTTGAAGGATTGGTAAGAATAGTCGACCGCGGGTCGACGTGTATCGTCAACTCACGTTCGACGTGAATCGACGAGTATCGTCGACCGCGGGTCGACGAGTATCGTCGACCGCGGGTCGACTATCGACGTGTATCGTCAACTCACGTTCGACGTGAATCGACGAGTATCGTCGACCGCGGGTCAACTATCATCGACCGCATGGTCGACGATCGACGTGAATCGTCGAGTATTGTACTCTGATTCTCGCCGATCGTAGATGATACTCGCCGACTGATTCTCGCTGATCCTAGGTGATTCTCGCCGATTGATTCTCACCGAATCTGCTAGGTGATTCTCGCCGATTCTGGAACCCTAATTTTCTGGGTGGTCTGCGGATAACGATATTCCTAAGTATGTTTATGCCTTTGGTATAAATAGATACTTAGGGTTTTTCGGGATCTATCTAACTGATCGAATCGACGGAAGTGTTCCGCGATTTCTTCGTTCGTTCCGCCGATCCTGAATCCTGCCGATGGAAGCATTCCGCCGCCGTGCTCGCTCCGTCGACCTCCTCCTCTCCGACGATCGTCGCTGGTGTTGCTATTCCTGGCGCGGACCTAGCAGTCCGTGGAAAAGCAAGGTGCGGTCATTCTCCTTCCCGATTATCCGTGCGACGGAAAAGTCGGTGTTCTCCCGCTCGTGTGGATTTCTGCAGAGACGTGGACATCATTCCACGTAGAACTCGCCACCAGCAAGAATACGAAGCTTGGAGCATCTCCGTTGAGTTGTGACTCAACGCCACCGAGGTAACTTTTGCATAGTTGTATGTTAACTTCTTGATTCAACTCCCATGGCCCGATCCCATCTCTTTTGGGTTTTCTTGATGTTTTTATTCTTCCGCTGCGTGCACAACTGTTGTGCCATCCTCATAGAGAAACCCAACAACTCACTGTCACCACGCGATAGCTCACTCGACGATTCGTCGAAAGCGTCGAGTGTGTTGAGTCTACTCAATGCTTTGTTGAAAGTATTGAGTGTGTTGAGTGGTATCGTCGCGCGATACCCACTATTGCCATGCAATAGTCTCTTACTTAATGATTCTTCGAGTTTACTCAACGCTTGAAAGCGTCGAGTGGGTCGAGTGCTATCGCTATCGCCAGCGATACCCACTGTCGCCCGACGATAGCTATCAAAAGATCTGTTTCCATTTTTGAGGTGTTACAGTTTCCTTAATGTTCCAGATATTTGGGGGTCACGATGACTGATGAACCTTCTGATAAGGGAGGGGGGGGGGGTACTCGCCTCCCCGCTCTCCTAACGCGATTGAGGATTTCCTAGGCGACCCAAGCACCCCTGATGGAATGAAGAAACGAATGGTTGGTGTCCTTTAAAAGTATAGGCTCATGTTTCATGAGATGCAAGAAGAGAGGATGATAAGCGAACAATGATTCATTGCGCTTGAGTGCGAGTGTAAGAGACTCGTCGACGAGGTGCGGTGAGCGAGCTGACTTCCCCAGACATACTTTGGCTTGAAACAGGCGCCTCAGGCGTGGTATGGAAAGATCACAGAATACCTCCAGTTCTGCAGATACTTTTCCTCAGACTCAGACTCGAGTTTGTTTCTCAAGAAGAGGGGGGAGCTTGATGTCTTGGTATTGTTGTACGTTGACGACATGATTGTCACGGAGAACTTGAAAGAAGAGGTAGCTAGGCTCATGGCAAAGGTAACTATCATGTTTGAGATGAAGGATCTTAGTGTTGAAGCCAAAATTTGACTTCGACAAAAGTTTGAAAATAGGGGCGTAGCCAACACCTACTCGTCCCAAGCTCTGACCTCCGACTGGTCTTGAAGGACTAGAAACTGGCCCAAAGCCTCAGCAGGGAGGTCCCACCGCTTACCCGGAAGATCTCTGATTGCTTCACATCCAAAGCCAAAAGCTGGGCTTGGAGCTCCTCAGAAAGCACAGAAAAATCCTCTTAAGTCCCGGAAAAAAGTGCTTCTGAAGAACCCCTATGAGCCTATTTATAGTTTTCTGAGTTGGATCTGCAAATAACCACACTAAGCTGACCTAAAATTACCAAAGTACCCCTGGTTGGGTCTGCCAACAGCCAAACTCCGCTATTCTGAGGAGTTATATGCAGACCACCAAGGGCAAAATGGTAAAATTACTCGGGGCAGAAGAGTAAAATCTCTCATGGGTATAGAATTGTCAAAACGGCCCTCTCTCTGTATGACGAGTAGGGAAACATCCATCGGCGAGACGAGCCCTCCTGGTCGTCTGGCAGACATCCTTCGCCACGGGGCCCTCTCGCCGATAAAGGCCTACTCGCATCCCAAAAGGGGAGTCTCGCCCACTGCAGAGACCAGCCGTCTCACCACCTGCGAGTGGACCTCATGGTCCCACTCGCCTGTCAGTTCCTCTTGCCCGCTTTTACTGTTCGCACCTTGAAGGCCTCTTGCGAGCCTGAGATTGTACACAATCCCCGCTCGTTTCGAGATTATTTTAAGCTCGGAAAGAACGTCCAACCGAGACTCGTCATTAAAGCGTATTTATGAACATATTTATGAGAGAATCTTTTGTGAGGCCCCTTACCGAAGCCTATAAATATGAGGTTCCTACCATGAATAGAGGATGCCCCTTTGCACACTTCCTCCTTCCTTGGGTTGAACTGTTCATCATGTCTCAAAGCCAGAGCTTTTGTGAGCGCCTTGCAATGGTGCGCCGACAGAACAAGGCCGACGTGGCCGCTTCTTTAGTTTTGTTTGGAAGAGGAGACCCCGAGAAGACCCGCTGCGCAGGCTCTCATTAGCTGGCAGCTCTGAAGGCTCGCCTGTGGGGGAGAGGTTCGGTTCTTGGTTCGTGGTTCTGCACTACCCCGAGCGCGTCTCGGCCCCAGGTAGACCCGCTACGTAGGCTCTCATTAGATGGCAGGTCCGAAGGCTCGTCTGCGGGGGAGAGGTTCGGTTCTTGGTCCTTGGTTCTGCACTACCCCGAGCACGGCTCGCCCACAAGTAGACCCGCTGTGTAGGCTCTCATTAGCTGGCAGGTCCGAAGGCTCGCCTGTGGGGGGAGAGGTTCGGTTCTTAGTCCTTGGTTCTGCAATACCCCGAGCGCGGGTCGATCGCAGGTAGACCCGCTGTGCAGGCTCTCATTAGCTGGCAGGTCCAAAAGCTCGTATGTGGGGGAGAGGTTCGGTTCTTGGTCCTTGGTTCTGCACTACCCCGAGCGCGGCTTGGCCACAGGTAGACCCGCTGCGCAGGCTCTCATTAGCTGGCAGGTCCGAAGGCTCGCCTGTGGGGGAGAGGTTCGATTCTTGGTCCTTGGTTCTGCACTACCCCGAGCGCGGCTCGGCCCCAGGTAGACCCGCTGCGCAGGCTCTCATTAGCTGGCAGGTCCTAAGGCCTGCCTGTCGGGGAGAGGTTTGGTTCTTGGTCCTTAGTTCTTCACTACCCCAAGAGCGGCTCGGCCCCAGGTAGACCCGCTGCGCAGGCTCTCATTAGCTGGCAGATCTGAAGGCTCGCCTGTGGGGGAGAGGTTCGGTTCTTGGTCCTTGGTTCCGCACTAACCCAAGCGCAGCTCAACCCCAGGTTGACCCGCTGCGCATGCTCTCATTAGCTGGCAGGTCCAAAGGCTCGCGTGTGGGGGAGAGGTTCGGTTCTTGGTCCTTGGTTCTGCACTACCCTGAGCGCGACTCGGCCCCAGGTAGACCCGCTGTACAGGCTCTCATTAGCTGGCAGGTCCGAAGGATCGCCTGTGGGGGAGAGGTTCGGTTCTTGGTCCTTGGTTCTACACTACCCCGAGCGCGGCTCGGCCCAGGTAGAACCGCTACGCATGCTCTCATTAGCTGGAAGGTCCGAAGGCTCGCCTGTGGGGGAGAGGTTCGGTTCTTGTTCCTTGGTTCTGCACTACCCCGAGTGCGGCTCGGCCCCAGGTAGACCTGCTGCGCAGACTCTCATTAGCTGGCAGGTCTGAAGGCTCGCGTATGGGGGAGAGGTTCGGTTCTTGGTCCTTTGTTCTGCACTACTCCGAGCGCGGCTCGGCCCCAGGTAGACCCGCTGCGCAGACTCTCATTAGCTGGCATGTCTGAAGGCTTGCCTGTGGGGGAGAGATTTGGTTCTTGGTCCTTGGTTCTACAACACCCCGAGTGCGGCTCGGCCCCGGGTAGACTCGCTGCGCAGGTTCCCATTAGCTAGGCAGGGCGGTAGGCACACCTGGGGGGAAATGATTGGTTCTTGGAGACTTTTGCACTACCCCGAGCCTGGCTCAGCCCCAGGTAGACCCGCTGTGCAGGCTCTCACTAGCTGGCAGGCTCGTAGGCTCGTCTGTGGGGGTAAGGGACACCCCGAGTGCGGCTCGGCCCCGGGTAGACTCGCGGCTCAGACTCTCATTAGCTGGGCAGGGCGGTAGGCACACCTGGGGGAAAAAAACTTGGACTTGGAAAAAGTTTTGGAAAGGGTTTGATCTCATAGAAAAACGAGAAAGTGTGCAATGCTTCTTCAAAAGGGGAATAATCATAGTTTAAACCATAGTTGTGATCAATAGTTTCATTTTGATGAACTGAATAGACTAATATTAATACATCACTTATTTCATGTATTTTAAAAATAGTTAAATTATTTGCAAAGTCGGCCGGATCAAAAATATTGTCCTCTTTCATGACATAAAAAGTAACATTATTGATCTTGTTTCTTTTAATGTTGATCTTGCTGATACATAAAAAGTTTAGGAGGTAACAAAATAATTGTGTTTATAAAGCATACGCCCATCTGAAGTAATAGCCTCTTGCATTTCAAAACATGTACCGACATTGCTTTGCACATCAATTGCTAATTTGGTTTGCTTTTTGATAAATAGATTGGATTTTACAGCATTGTGCTAGTTCGGCCATGGAGAAGCCCGGTCATGGGAAAAAATATCATGGGCCCTCCAACCCTCAGGTGGAGATCGGATCCATACATAGACAGTTGCTACAGTCACTAGGCATAAAGCCTCATGCAAGATACGCGGTTGCAGCTTCGTCAAAATACGCGTCAAGGGTAACGAAGTTTCTTCTCGGCAGGTGAAGCCCTCAATTAGTATATTTGCATGGAAGCCCCTCTCCACCGATGAGTGGGGGAAGGGTGCTCTCCGACGGATTGACGTGTACGTCCCCACAGTTAATTACATTTAGTATCCGGAAGTGAGAGTACGGATTTAGGCATGTTGTGTGAAGCCAATCCGGACGTGTAAGCCGGATTGGAGATGTTCTGGGGTTTCCGGAGAAGACACCGAGGAAGTTGTGGATTATTTATTCAGCGGGAAGTAGCGGGCTTAAGCCCAAGTTTGTGCCGGCCCTAGAAGGCCTATTTTGTTTATGTTGTCGGCCTGCGTGCCGAAGTATAGAATTTATATTCCTGTAAATTTAAAATGCTCGCGATGTCTTGTGCAGACCCTAAAAGGCCTATTACGTTGTTGGCGGCCTAATTGAGACTACGTAAAGAGGAGTTGCTCGGCGAGATTGCGTCATTAGTAGGGCGGGTTAGGAACATTTTGCATAGACTCAAGGAGACACATCTGGATATGAGAGAGTTGGTCTTGAGATCCTCCTTAGATGTTCCGGTCGGCCAAGAGGGCCCTCCGAAGGTGTCTTAGCTCAATCTTTGGCTTGGGAGGGGAAGAGTTTGTTAGTCTTCCGGGTGTGCGGTGGGACCTCCACGCTGAGACCTTGAGTCTGTCCCTTATATTCCTAGTCTTGTGCCTAGATCATTCGCTTGAGGGTAGTAGGTGCGCGGTCACCCCTCTTTTGGGACCCCGAACTCCACAGAGGTCAAATTTTGGCTTCAACACTTGGGTAGCTTCGCCATTTCTCTGGTCTTGAGGTGGAGAGGAAGAAGAACGTCATGCTTGTTTCCCAAAAAGGCTATGTGGAGAGAATCATTAAGGGGTTCACCATAAGGTAAGAGAAGAGCATCTCTACTCCTTTGGAGGTCGGTCTCAAGCTTCGACGTAATGAGGGAAGGGTTCTTCCAGATCTCTTGCTATCCCGGGATTGCATTGGGAGTCTCATATATCTGATGATTACAAGGCCGTATATTGCTTATGTTGTGGGCAGAGTAAGCTTGTATTTGGTTGGGCCGCGGAAGCCTTATCTGGAAGCGGCTAAGAATATCCTGAAGTACATGAAGTCCACCTCGGATACGACTCTCTTTTACGAGAGGGACATGGGCTTCAATCAGCATGGTTACACCGATACTGATTATTAGGGAGATTCAGACGATCGGAAGTCGACGATTGGTTTTTTCTTCATGTACGAATCGATAACTATTTTGTGGTGCAGTAAGAAGTAGGATTCAGTGCCTGTCTCCACTATGAAAGCAAAATACAAGGCTTCAACCTTGGCGACTCAAGAAGTCATTTGGCTTAGAAGGCTAGTGGAGGACATCCATGAGGAGGTGTAAGATCTTACTCTGTTCCGCAGTGACAATGAGAGTACTCTCAAACTGGTTAATAATCTAGTTTGTCACGTGCAGACAAAGCACATCAAGATCGAGCAACACTTTGTTCACAAGAAGGTGCTGGAGGGGTCTTTGATGGTTGAGTATATGCAGAGTCGGGACAATATCGTGCACATCTTCACAAAGCCAATTGTTGAAACCGGAAACCGGCCTCCTGTGGAGTTCGACCCTTGGGGAAGGGGTGGTCTCGCGCTTACTTCGCACCTGCAAGAAAAACAACGAGAGAGACAAGAAAGGACAGACCCAAGGGCTCGGCAGGGAGGTCCCACCACAAACCCGGAAGATCTCTGAGCGCTTCCCCTCCTTGGCCAAGAGCCGAGCTAAGGTACCCTCAGAGAACACTTAAGAATGAGGGCAAGGAGGCACTGAAAAGCGTATCCCCTGAGGTACCCCTTGGGTCTTATTTATAGATTTTCAGAATCTGAACTGCCAATAACCAAAAGAACTGACCTGGAAATACCAAAAAGCCCCTGGTTGGGTCTGCCAACAGCCAAACTCCGCTATTCTGGATAGCTATGCGCAGTCCAACCTGGTCTGCCAACAGCGAGGCTCCGCTGTTCTGAGTAGTTATTCGCACCCCTGGGGAGTCAGCCCGCCTCCGAGTCCGTCCGTGGGGGCGGGCGCGACCTGGCTCTGGGGCTCACCTACCCTCGCTGGGCGAGTGCGAGCCGATATGGGCGAGCTGCCAGCCTTTTGCCGGGCGGATCGGCGGTCAGGTCACATGCAGGGGGATCAGCCGGCGGGCCGCCATCCTTGGGTCCAGCTCGCTCGCCGCGGGTTGCCAGCCCGCTCGCCGCGGGTTGCCAGCCCGTTCGCTTGAGGTGGGCGGGAGCGGGTCAGGCCTTCTGCCGCATAGCCTGTCTCGCCGCCCGGGTGCGGGTCGCGGGTCCAGGCCCGCTCAACCTCCCTGGCTGGGCCCGCTCGCCGGACACAGGGTTGTACACAATCCCCGCTCTTTTCGAGCTTGAATCAAGCTCGGAAAGAATCATCCAACCCGCGTGTTCGGCGAGCACTGTGCTGAGCTGGCAGGGAATCTTTTGGTGGGCCCCCACTGTCCGGCTATAAATACATACCGCTGACCCCTGTAGGGGGCTCCCCAGATCCCCTTTATTTTCTCTGAGCAGACTTCTGTTTCTCGATGCCGGTTAGCGAAGAGGTGCGAGCTCGCCTGGCGGCAGCGGTCCTGCAGACTCAGGAGGAGGCCCTCGAGGCCGCCCCATGGCTAGTACGCGGATCTTCCGGCCCTCTCTTCAGGCCGGCGAAGGGAAAGATTGTTAAGCGTTCTCTGGCGGGTGACTGCCCGGCCTCCAGCTCGGCGGCGGGTGCTGAGGTCGTCCCCGGGGTACGTGGCCTTCCGCTGATTATCGCTATTCCCCTGACTCCCTGTTTTGCAGGTAATTCCCTGTGAGGAGGTGGAGAACCGGGGAGAGGATCGTCCCCCGCCTCCGTCGCCTGAGAAGATCGCGAGTTCCCCAGGTCTGGATCGCCCACCTCCGGAAACTCCCCGTCCGGCGGTCTCCCATGGGCTGGGGAAATCTCTTGAGACCCTCGAGGGAGGGAACTTTCAGGGTCGGTCGGGCTCTTCTCGCCCATCTGTCGGCGCGGGCGATGTGCCAACCCCTGGTGAGCTGGTTTTTATCGTTGGGCTTCGTCTCTTGCTCGCTCCCTCTGACTCGCCTCGCTTGCAGGCTTTCACAAGGCCTCCCCTGAGACCGAGATGAGCGAAGGGTACTCGCCTCCGCCTGACGTGGACAGCGTTTCTGACTACCTGGGCGACCCGACCGACGCGGTCGGGATGAAGGGGCAGGTGACACGGCTGTTCCAGAAACACACACTGATGTTGAAGGAGATCATGAGGAGGGTTGATGAAGACAAGGCCGAGACTGAGACCCGGCTCGCTGTCCTGGAGGGCCCTCGGCGTGAAGCGGAAGACGACGACGTCACCTCGCCGGGCGTGCATATAACGCGGGCCGAGGGACATCTTAGGAGCGCCACAGAGCAGGTCGGCATGGCTCAGCGGGAACTGGTGGCGGTTCGCGATTACCACGATCCTCGCGTGCCGCCGCGAGCGGGAACGAAGAGGCGGCACAGGTGGAAGTGGGTCGAGTACTGACCCAGTTGTTTGCCCCTCGCTCGCGGGATACCGCGGGGTTACCGTCATTTCGCAGTTATCTTGTACTTATAATTGCTCGCGACTCTTTTAGCCCGCCTAGGGGCCTAACTATTTTGTTGTTGAGATGTATTGAAGTTATCGCGCTGCTTTTCTTTTGATTTCTGTGTGCGGGTTAAAGGGAAGGGTTCATTCTTCCTTTCGCGCTGATCGGGGCGAGGGCGAGCCGAGGAGCTCGCTAGACGGGAATCTCCCGTCTCGCGCGGCACGGCGTGCGGGTGCGGGTTGGGGTTGGTTCGCCCGCGCCGGTCTCCCGCGGTTGCAGCCGGGCGAGGACCGTGCCGGATCGACCTTTGAGGCGCGGTCGCGCGCAGGAAGTCGAACCGTCGGGCTGTTTTTTGGCTATCTGCACCCCGCCTTTCGGCGGGAAGTTTCCCGCCCTTTTCTTTCCCTATAAATAGGCCTTGCAGGCCCTTATTTCTCCACCGATTCCAAAACATCTTCTCGCTTCCCTTTTCCCGCGAAGTATCGTCTGTGCTCGCCTTCGGGCTTTCTCTCGCGCGTTCGGCTGCGACTCGACAGGAATGGGCGGAGGCGACGGCGACGCGAACGGCCGAAGCAAATGCGCTTGGACCTTCTCCGAGCATGATTTCCCTCGCGCCGTCATCACAGAGCGCGAATACTTGGAAGCTTTAGGCGACCACATCCCAGCCGGGTTCTCTGCGAGGCGACCCGAAGAGGGGGAGAAGATCAACGACCTGTTTAGGGATGAGCTCGCCATCCCTCTCGCTCACTTCGAGGTAGGCCTGCGACTCCCCCTATGGCCCGAGGTGCGCCAGGTGCTAAAATATTTCGGGGTCGTCCTGGGCCAGATGACCCCGAACTCCATCGCCGTCATGATGGGGTTCGCCTGCTTCCTGCGAGAGGAGCGGGTGGAGTTCAGCCTCGCAGTATTCCGGAAGCTGTTCTCCTTCAGGGCGAACCGAGACGGGACGGCCTACTTCTCCAGCGCCCACCTCAAGGTGCGGGAGACCGTCAACAAGAGCCACAACTGGCTGAAGAAGTTCCTGTTCGTCAAAGGGGACTTCGGCAACGTGCCCTTTTCGCCGGTGCAGCTCAGCGAGGCGAGCTACCGGCCGCCCAACCTAGGCGGCCATGAAGCCGACCTGTTCGCGTTCTTCGTCGGGAAGAACTTCGAGGTCGCGTTCCTGCGCCGCCACCTTGACGATCTCGCGGCTGTCCCGCCGGGGGGAGGTTTGCCACTCGTCTCCATTAGTCCTTACTTTCCCACTCTTCTTTCATCTCACCTTCCCTCCTTCGCAGGTGAACGCGACATACCTCTTCACCCCCCTTATGAGAGCGCTCGGATTCCCCCCGGGGTTCTCGCCCGCGCTCAGGCTGCGGATGCCGCCCAGCGCGACATCTCATCGATCCCGGCCAAGAAGCGACCGGGCGGCGGACAGTCAGCGCCTCTGCCGAAGTCGGCGAAGACCGCGGATCAGCAACCCTCCGCGAGCCAAAGAAAGGGCAAGGCCCCCGCGGTCTTGCCGACTGAGGCCCCCTCGCCACCGCTGGTTGTTTCGACCAGCGACTCCCCGGTCGGTGCGGCGGGCACCTCCGCGCCGCAGGGTGGGTCTGAAGCCGCTGCGGAGCCGGTGCCGAGAGGGCATCGGAACTTCGGCTACGGCGAGAAGAACTTGGACGAGCTTGGCGTCCCGCTCCTGGCGTGGGACAAGGAGTCGAACCGCGCGACGATCTCGACCCTGCTGCCGAGCTGGATGGAGCAGGATACCATCGGCGGGGAGGCATACAGCCTCTCCTTTGGTCTGTACTCGCGTGAAGACGCCGCCATTTATGACAAGGAGGCGACGCGAGTGCTGATTCATGAGAGCTCGCGGGCCCAGCTGCGCGGTCTGGAGCTGGCTCACATGGTGGGGAGGCGCTGCACCCAGGTGGAGCGGAACGCCGCGTCCATCCAAAAGATGGCGGATGAGAAGGAAGAGGCCCGGAAGCTCGCCCAGGCGGACGCGGACACTCACAGGAGGCGAGCCGACGCGGCCGAGGAGACCCTCGCGCGGTACCTGGGTGGGGTGGTGCGTGCTCAACCTGAATCGTACTCCCTCCTTTTCGTGCACACAGCTCACGATTATTCTTATTCATTTTTCCCCAGGACGCGGCGACGGCGAGCCGGATGGGTGCCGAGATCGCCACCCTTGGCCAAGAAAAGGTGGCGCTGGAGGCGCGGGTATGCGAGCTGGAGGCCGCCGCCGCTGTCCCTCCTCCAGACAGCAGGGTATGCCCGCGCGAGCATCTCTCCGACTACGACATGGAAGTGCTAATGCAAAAGAACGCGGCCAGCGCAGCGAGATACACGATGCAAACGCTGCGGCGCGCGGATCTGCTTACGAGCGAGGCGGCTGGACTCTCGGCGAAGGACGTGGTGCCGGCGCTGTTTCTTCCCGTGCCGGAGCCTGGCGACAAGGCCTTCCAGCCGCTTTAGGGTTTCTAGATCTCGCGTTTCCCCCCCCCTTCTTGTAATTTACTTTGTAGATGAACATGATGTATAACAATCTGGTCTGAGATGTATGCGCGAGTTGCGCTTATACTTTATATTTCTATCTATTGTTCCTTTCAGCTATTGTTCCTTTTATATTTCTCGCCTGCCTTGTTTTTCCAACGATGTCATTGCCGGGCAGCGCGACCCCCCCCCCATGCGGTCCGGTTCTGACGAGGTTGCGGCCCGTTCGCCGCGCGAGGCGAGATGGCTCGTCCGCCGAGCGAGGTGAGCTGACTCGTCCGCCGAGCGAGGCGAGCCGGCTCGCTCCTCGGCCGCACGCTTAATTCTCTGGGGACTCTCGCCCAGGCCTTTGCATTTACTCGACCACCTTTCCCGGGGCTTGAGGGTGGGGCTATGCTAGACCCTTTCCTTCTTTTCTGGCTAACTCTTGCGATTCCGTCCTGCTGCGCATGCTTTTCGGGTAGTTCCCGGCCTTGCCGGCTAGGTGGGAGTCTGACAACGCGATTTGCTCTAGGTCGCAGGCCATTGCTTTCTGAGTCATTCCATCGAGTGGCATCCGGCCCTGCCAGCTAGGTGGGAACCTGGCAGCGGGATCTTCTCGAGGCTAGGGATGACACCGAGTGACTTCCGGCCCTGCCGGCTAGGTGGGAGCCTGGCAGCGGGACCTTCTCGG
The DNA here is from genome assembly GCA_039583875.1 of Platanthera guangdongensis. NCBI lineage: Eukaryota > Viridiplantae > Streptophyta > Magnoliopsida > Asparagales > Orchidaceae > Platanthera > Platanthera guangdongensis. The sequence continues at coordinate 161,287,221 of CM077165.1, read as the reverse complement.
GATCCAAATTCATTCCATCGAGTGACTTCCGGCCCTGCCAGCTAGGTGGGAGCCTGGCAGCGGGATCTTCTCGAGACTAGGGATGACACCGAGTGACTTCCGGCCCTGCCAGCTAGGTGGGAGTCTGACAACGCGATTTTCTCGGGGTCCAAATTCATTCCATCGAGTGACTTCCGGCCCTGCCAGCTAGGTGGGAGCCTGGCAGCGGGATCTCCTCGAGGCTAGGGATGACACCGAGTGACTTCCGGCCCTGCCAGCTAGGTGGGAGCCTGGCAGCGGGATCTTCTCGGGGTCCAAGTTCATTCCATCGAGTGACTTCCGGCCCTGCCAGCTAGGTGGGAGCCTGGCAGCGGGATCTTCTCGAGGCTAGGGATGACACCGAGTGACTTCCGGCCCTGCCAGCTAGGTGGGAGCCTGGTAGCGGGATCTCCTCGAGGCTAGGGATGACACCGAGTGACTTCCGGCCCTGCCAGCTAGGTGGGAGCCTGGCAGCGGGATCTTCTCGGGGTCCAAGTTCATTCCATCGAGTGACTTCCGGCCCTGCCAGCTAGGTGGGAGCCTGGCAGCGGGATCTCCTCGAGGCTAGGGATGACACCGAGTGACTTCCGGCCCTGCCAGCTAGGTGGGAGCCTGACAGCGGGATCTTCTCGGGGTCCAAGTTCATTCCATCGAGTGACTTCCGGCCCTGCCAGCTAGGTGGGAGCCTGGCAGCGGGATCTTCTCGAGGCTAGAGATGACACCGAGTGACTTCCGGCCCTGCCAGCTAGGTGGGAGCCTGGCAGCGGGATCTTCTCGGGGTCCAAATTCATTCCATCGAGTGACTTCCGGCCCTGCCAGCTAGGTGGGAGCCTGGCAGCGGGATCTCCTCGAGGCTAGGGATGACACCGAGTGACTTCCGGCCCTGCCAGCTAGGTGGGAGCCTGGCAGCGGGATCTTCTCGGGGTCCAAGTTCATTCCAACTCTCTGAGCAAGCCTAGGTATGACAATCCTGGGGGGAGGGAAAAGAAAAGCTTCATTATAATGAATCATGTTGCTTACAGGAAATTAGGGAAAAAATCTCTTCAAGTCGTCTCCACTCCAGGTGAGACTCAGGGCCTTGCCCTCTACATTTTGGAGCCGATAGCCCCCCGACTTCAAAGCTTCCTTCACAATGAATGGTCCCTCCCAGCTGGGGTTGAGTTTTCCCACGGATGCTGACCGCCCTGCCGCGTCCACCTTCTTCAGTACCAGGTCCCCTTCAGCGAACTGCTTGACCCTGACATGCTTGTCGAAGTATTTTGCCATCCTCCTTTTGACCTCCTCCTGCCGGATGGCCGAAAGGTCCCTCAACTCCTCCACCATGTCCAGGGAGAGTCTCAGCTCTTCCTCGTTCTCGGCTCGCCATCCCTCTCGACCCTCTTTGGCCGTCCCGACTCGCGGCATTTGAACTTCAAACTCTATGGGGAGCACCGCCTCGCATCCATGGGAGAGCTTGAAGGGGGTCTCTCCTGTGGCCGTGTTAGGGGTGGTTCTAAGGGCCCAAAGAACAGCGGGGAGCTGCTCCACCCAGCTCCCCTTTAAGTTTTCCACCTTCTTCTTGAGGAGGTTGACGATGATCTTGTTCGCCGCCTCCACCTGCCCGTTGCTCCGGGGGTGGTGGACCGAGGCGAACCTGAGGTTGATTCCGAGCTGCTCGCAGAAGCTGGTGAACTCGGCACTGGCGAATTGGGGTCCGTTATCGGTGACGATGGCTTGGGGCAGCCCATGGCGACAGATGATCTCCCCCCAAACGAAGTTCCTGATTACCTGGGAGGTCACCTTTGCCAACGCCTTCACCTCCATCCACTTTGAGAAGTAGTCGATCATCACCAGGAGGAACCTTCTCTGGCCGCTAGCCTGGGGGAACGGCCCAACCAAATCCATTCCCCAGATTGCAAAGGGCCAGGGGGTCGTGATGCTCTTGAGTTGCTGGGCCGGCTGTAGCTGGAGGGGGGCAAATAGCTGGCACTTATGACATCTTCTTGCGAACTCCGCGGCGTCCCGGCCCAGGGTGGGCCAGAAATACCCCTGCCGGACTATCCTCCCCTCCAAGGTCCGACTCCCGGAATGACTCCCGCACTCCCCGGAGTGGACTTCTTCCAAGATCCTCTGCGCCTCGCCCTCGGACACGCAGCGAGCCAGCATCCCGGAAAGGGTCTTTCTGTATAGTTGCCCGTCTCTGAGGAGGTAGTAGGCGGACTTGTGCCTCAGCTTCTTCTTGTCTACTCCCTCCGGATACTCTCCCGTGGAGAGGAAAACTACTACTGGGTCCATCCACGAGGGCTGCTGATCGATCTCCATGAGCTCCCCCTCTTCGATGGAGGGGCGGAACAGGTCGGTGATGGTGCCCCCCATCCGGGGGCCATGCTTCGCCAGTTGGTCGGCCTGTTCATTCTCCCCCCTTGGCACGTGCCGGATGGAGAAGGTCTGGAAGGTCCCTATGACCCCCTTTACTTTGGTCAAGTATAACTTCAAAGCGGGCTCCCTTGCTTCGAACTCCCCGTTGATCTGGGAAGCCACCACCATGGAGTCGGTCAGAACTTCCACATCCAGCACCCCCAACTCTCTGGCCAGGCGTAGTCCCGCTATCACTGCTTCATACTCAGCCTGGTTGTTGGTAATGGGAAAATGCACCACCACCGTCTGTTCGATCCGAGTCCCTTGAGGGTTTTCCAGAACCACTCCTACTCCGAGAGAATGCCTTCCTGAGGCTCCGTCCACCCTCACCTTCCAAGGAGTCGGGCGGGTGAGCTCCTCCTCCGCTACTTCCACCACGTAGTCGGCCAAGAAGTCGGCCATCGCCTGAGCTTTGATCGAGAGTCGCGGAACGAAGGAGACGTCGAACTCGCTCAGCTCCACCGACCACTTGGCCAGCCGGCCTGAATGCTCCACCCCCTCGAAGACGTTGCGGAGGGGATGGTCGGTCACCACTCGGATTGAGTGTGCCTGGAAGTATGGTCGTAGCCTCCGAGCCGAGATGATCAGTGCGAACGCAAGCTTCTCCAAGATTGGATATCGGAGCTCGGCCTTCCTCAGGACCCGGCTGACATAATAAATGGGGAGCTGCCTCTTCCCCTCTTCTCGCACCAAGACGGAGCTTAAGGCCTCTGTCCCGACCCCGAGGTATAAGAACAAATCTTCACCCTCTTTCGGCCCCTGGAGCAGCGGGGCCTGTGTCAGCTGCGCCTTGAGGGCCTGGAACGCCTCCTCTCATTCCTTAGTCCACTCGAACCTCTGGCCTCCCCTCAGCATTTTGAAGAAGGGGGAGCACTTCTCCCCTGCCCGAGAAAGGAAGCGGCTCAGTCCTGCTAGCTTCCCTGTCAACCGTTGGACCTCCTTCGCATTCCGCGGGGACCCCAACTCCAAGATTGCCTTGACCTTGTCCGGGTTCGGCTCGACCCCTGCGGGGGTGAGGAGGTGCCCCAAGAACTTCCCTCGGCCAGCCCCAAAAATGCACTTAAGGGGATTCAGCCGCATCTTGTATCTGCGCAGGGTGGCGAACGTCTCCTCTAGGTCCCGAAGGTGGGAGTCCACGTCCCGGCTCTTTATCATGAGGTCGTCCACGTACACCTCCAAGTTCCTTCCCCTCTGTTCCTTGAAGACCCTATCCATCATCTTTTGGTAGGTGGCCCCGGCGTTCTTCAACCCGAACGGCATCATCTTGTAGCAGTAGCAACCGTCCCCTGTGATGAATGAGACATCCTTTATGTCTGGGGGGTGCATCCTGATCTGATGGTAATCTGAAAATGCATCTAAAAAACTCATTACAGAAAAACCGACGGCTGAGTCAACCAGCGCGTCGATCCGAGGCAAGGGGTAACAATCCTTATGACAAGCTTTATTAAGAAGGGAGAAATCGATACATAAGCGCCAGCGGCCGTCTCCCTTTTTGACCATCACAACGTTCGAGACCCAGCCGGGGTATTGAATTTCGGACACGAAGCCCGCTTTGAGAAGTTTTGCCACCTCCTCCCTGATGGGTTCCGCTAGCTTGTCTGCCGTGGATCTCTTCTTCTGCTGGACGGGGCGTGTTCCCGGGTCCAGGTTGAGGTGGTGGCAAGCCACATCCGCGTCAACCCCTGGCATCTCCGCGGCGCTCCAGGCGAAGATGTCCACGTTCTTCTGGATGCACTCCAGCATCCTGCCCTGGTCCTCCGGGTTCAGCCCCCCGCTGACGCGGATCTTCTCCACCCTGCCTCCGCGGGTGAGCACCTCCAGCCCCACCACCTCCTCTGCGGCCTCCAGCCTGGACTGCTTCACCCATCCCTCGGCATCCCCTTCCTCCTGAGCGGGGACCTCTACCTCCATCTTCTCTGCCACGGCCCTTACTTCGACCACTTCCTCCAAACCCCCTCCTTCCGCCTTTTCTGCGCAGCCCTTCACCTCCAGCTCCACCTCTCCGGCTTTCTGCTCGTCCTCCTCCATCCTCCGCCCCATCTCCTCGGCCCCTTCCTGCCAAGAGATGGTGTTCACCGCGGTGACGTAGCATTCCCGTGCCACCTTAGGGTCTCCCCTAACCCTGACCTGCGCCCCCTCAGCGTTGAACTTCAAGCACTGATGGAAAGATGAGGGGACGCAACGGAAGGCGCTGATCAGGGGCCTCCCGAAGATTGCGCTGTAGCTGCTGGGGGCATCCACAATGACGAACTTGCAGCTTCGGGACTGCCCCCCCAGGGTGACATGGAGGCCGACTCCTCCCTCTACCTCCTTCCTTTCTCCCGAGAACCCGAACAAGGGCCCGTCCGAGGCCAGCACCCTCTTAGCTTCTACCTGCATCGCGTCAAACGCCTTCTTGAAGACGACGTTCACGGAACTCCCATTGTCCACTAGGATCCGAGAGACAGTGAAGTTCTCGATGGCGGCCTTGATGACCAGCGCATCACAGAACGGATCCTCGTGGTCCGGCATATCACTTCTGGAGAAAGTGATCCTCTCCTCTGGCGGCGGGGTTTGGGACGTAGAGGCGACGCTCCGCCGATACATGGTGTGGAGACTTGCCTTGCGGGAAGCCTCGATCCCCACTCCCCCGTGGATTACTCCGATCATTCCTCGGGTCCCCACATCCACCCGGTCTTCACAGCGATCCTCCTCCGTCCGAGGCAGGACCTCCTCGATCCTCACTTCCTGCCGCACCTCCTCCTGCTGCTGCTGCCGCCCCCTGTTCTCTCTCATCTCCAAGAATTCCGGGCACGTGGCCGTTGCGTGCCCCTCTTCCTGATGGAAGTCGCAGTAGGGCAGTTCCACCCTGAACTCCCTTCTCCTCCTTCTCATGACCCCTCTCCTTGCTCCCAGAGCTATGGCCATGGCCTCCTCCTGATCGGGGAGCCGCGGCCTCTGACCCTGCCTCCAGCCTGGGGGGTGGAACTGGTCCTGCCTCCCCTGATAGTGACCTCTCCCATAGTATCCCCTCTGTGGCCCCTGCCCCTGCCACTCTGGTCTCCAGCCCAGCCTACGGTCGGGCTCCTGACGCCCTCATCCCAGCTGCTGTCCTTGGAGCTGCCTCTGCTCCCTCTGCTCCCTCTGCCTGGGCTCCTCCCTCCTCTCTTCCTGCCTTCTTCCTCCCTTCGACTCCTTCTCCTCCTCAGTCGCCCACCTGGCCAACTTCCTCGCAAATTCTGGGTTCGACGCCTCCTCGTCGACCTCTCTCGCCGCCCTCTCCATCAGCTCCTCGTAGGAGAGAGGGGGAATCCTTTTCAGCTCCATGCGGAAGAAACCCTGCTGTAGGCCTAGTGTGAAGGCCATCATCAGACTGTGGCCCAGCATCTCCTGGACTTGGGTGACCTCCTCCTGGAACCGATCGACGTAGCTTCCCAACGTCTCGTTCACCCCCTGCTTTATGTGGAACAGGGACTCAGACTCCTTCTTCCTCTTCTTTGAGGTAGTGAACCTCAACATGAACCCTCGGCGCAGGTCCTCGAAGCAATAGATGGAACTGGCCGGCAGCTGGTGGAACCACTCCCTTGCCTTCTCTCAGAGCGTGATGGCGAAGAGGCGGCACTTGAATCCGTCCGACATCTGACGGATGGAGACCACGTCCTCGAACCATTGGACATGCTGAACCGGGTCCCCTTTTCCGGTGTAGTAGGACATCTCGGGCTCCCTGAACCCTTCTGGTACTGGTGCTGAGGAGACCAGCTCGCTGAATGGGCTGCTTCCAACCGCCGGGCGAGCCGGCGAGTCCCGCGAGCCCAACTCGCCGAATCGACCTCGGCCTGCCGAGCCGGGGAAGAGCTCGCGCCCCGAGAGCTCGCTCCCCCGACCTTCCTCAGCCACTTCCTTCCCGGCTCGCCTGCCAGGAGCGTCTTCGCCTAAAGAGGGGGCGGCCGCAATCTGGGCTGCCGGAGTCGAGCACTCGGCCCGCACGCCGAGTGCGATCTTGACGAGGTCCAGCACCTCGTTCCTGAAGTCTTCAAACATTCCCACTGTCGCGAGAGGCGGAGGGGGCGGCGAGTTCTGCCTGTCGGATCCTTGACCTCCCGTCATTGAGCTCGCCGAAGCTTTTCTGCACTGACCACTCTCCACGCTCACCGCACCAAAATGTTGAAACCGGAAACCGGCCTCCTGTGGAGTTCGACCCTTGGGGAAGGGGTGGTCTCACGCTTACTTCGCACCTGCAAGAAAAACAACGAGAGAGACAAGAAAGGACAGACCCAAGGGCTCGGCAGGGAGGTCCCACCACAAACCCGGAAGATCTCTGAGCGCTTCCCCTCCTTGGTCAAGAGCCGAGCTAAGGTACCCTCAGAGAACACTTAAGAATGAGGGCAAGGAGGCACTGAAAAGCGTATCCCCTGAGGTACCCCTTGGGTCTTATTTATAGATTTTCAGAATCTGAACTGCCAATAACCAAAAGAACTGACATGGAAATACCAAAAAGCCCTGGTTGGGTCTGCCAACAGCCAAACTCCGCTGTTCTGGATAGCTATGCGCAGTCCAACCTGGTCTGCCAACAGCGAGGCTCCGCTGTTCTGAGTAGTTATTCGCACCCCTGGGGAGTCAGCTCGCCTCCGAGTCCGTCCGTGGGGGCGGGCGCGACCTGGCTCTGGGGCTCACCTACCCTCGCTGGGCGAGTGCGAGCCGATATGGGCGAGCTGCCAGCCTTTTGCCGGGCGGATCGGCGGTCAGGTCGCATGCAGGGGGATCAGCCGGCGGGCCGCCATCCTTGGGTCCAGCTCGCTCGCCGCGGGTTGCCAGCCCGCTCGCCGCGGGTTGCCAGCCCGCTCGCCTGAGGTGGGCAGGAGCGGGTCAGGCCTTCTGCCGCATAGCCTGTCTCGCCGCCCGGGTGCGGGTCGCGGGTCCAGGCCCGCTCAACCTCCCTGGCTGGGCCCGCTCGCCGGACACAGGGTTGTACACCAATGTCGAAGGGACCGTTTACAAGGTTATGGGGTTTGCTCGGGCTGGTTTTCACTTCCCACTTCAAGGGGAAGTGTTGAATTATTGAAGTGGAAGTGGGCGGTCTAATTAGGCAGAACGTATATACCGCAAAATCCGTCAGTGGGTAGGCGGATAGCCTGGTTCCGACTTTTGTTCTCTATTCTGCGGTTTGGTTTAGCAAACACACTGGGAGGCAACCGGGCGGTTAGCGATAGCTAACTGCAGCTGTCATTGTTGAAGCCAAAAACTGGCCTCAACGAGAGTTCGGACCTTGGGGTGTAACTAACACCTACTTCTCTCAAACCTTGACCCTGACTAGTGACAAAGAACCTGGAACTGACCCTAAGCCTCATCTGGGAGGTTCCTCCTCTAACACGGAAGATCTCTGAGTGCTTTCCCTCCAAAGTCAATTGTTGGGCTAGGAGTACCTCAGAAAACACTAGAAGGAAAATGAGAGAATATGAAAAGCCTGCCTTCTAAGGAAATTTTTGGGTCTATTTATAGATTTCCAATATCAGGTTTGCAAAAAACGTAGTTTTGTTGCTCTAAAATTACTAAAATACCCTGGGTTGATCTGCCAACAGGCAAACTCTGTTATTCTGAGGAGCTAAATGCAGACCTAGGGGCATCCAGGTATTTTCACCTCCGGGCCCCACCTGGTGGAAGCCTTTCTATTGATCTCTGCGGGCCCCCCGCTTGCCTCGAGCACGATCCTTCCCGCCTAACCCGAGCGAGAGCCAAAAAGACTAAAGGGGCGTTGAGTGGAGAAGCATCACTCAACGCCGAGTGCAGACGGGCTCCCGCTGACCCGAGGCGCAAGCCCTTTCGCCTGCCCTAGGCGGGAACCTAAAGACTAAAGGGGCGTTGAGTGCAAAAGCATCACTCAATGCCAAAGGCTGGAGGTCTCCCACCGACCCGAGGCTACTTACTTATTTGATCCGGTTTCAGCCCAAAGATAGCCTAAGACTAGCCTAATCCGGGTCCTTGGGGCATCTTAGTCCCACCCAGCGAATATGGGGTTGTACAGTCGCGGTCTGGGTTGAGAGACCACGGAGTCCGCTTGGAGTTGTCAGGTTCTCTGGTTTGCGTAGAGGCAGACAGTTACCGCAAATTGAGGAAGCTAACCACACAATTTCTGTGATCTGCTTGCGTGGTCTGAAGCCAGAGTTCGCTGGAGTTTGTTGGCATGGACATAGTGATGTGCAAGTCCTGTTGTTGCCTAGTCGCAGAGATCGCTAGTTGCGTGGTTTGCTTCTGGAGTTCGCGGAGACTGCATATGCTGCGCAGTCTGGATGTTGAGTTTGCAGATCATGTAGCGCAAATATGGCTCAGGTCGCGTGATTGTCAACTTAATTGTTTAAATCCATGCAGACTGAGGATGTTGTCCGCATAACTATGCAGACTGGTGATTCTTATCGCACGAGCGGATAGATGGTTTATCACTCGTGGTCTGATTCTGATATTCACACTCCTGTGCGGATAAGTGGTGCTAGTTGCAGGATGACAGACGATTATCTTATTGTTATGGACGGTGACCACACTCCCCTTGTCGCCTATAAATAGGGGTCCTCGGCTCGCCATATATAATAGTAATAGTGAGAATTCAGCTCGCGCTTTGAACTTGCGGTTAAATTTTTCTAGCCGGGAGTGAAGTTAACTTGTGTTGTGCTGGTTGTGCGGCTAGCACCGGACGACTAGGCAACTAGTTGAGAAGCTCAGTGTGGAACAGTTCGCAGATAACAGTTTGTGATATACAGCAGGTCGTCGTTAGTGTGGCCAACGGTCTTCTTCCTCGGGGTTCCGAATAGTTCAAGCAGTTTGACTGGTCTCTGCGGGTAGACTCTTTTCCCAGTTCATCAACATTCAATAACAAGACAGTCTGCAAGGTTTGAGTTGCGGTCTGACAGCTTGAAGGTTTCGACGAACAGGCCTGGCGGGTAGCAGCTCGGGCGGTTACTGTTGTCAGTCTGCCAGATTCTCTTGCTTGTAATTATTTTCTTCCATCGGGAACATTATAAATCACGTCTCGCAATATATACCTCGCCGTGTAAAAAAGATTATTAATTTCATAATGCCTCTTGTGCTTCTATTATTTCTGGTTATTACTTGGCTTGTCCAAATTTTCACAAAAAATACTTGCAAATATACACGGGTGACTTGTCCAAAATTTTTATTCTTAACTAAAAAGTGTTTGAAACCTCCACTTTCCCTACTCTTAAATTTTAATTATCTTGTATAAAAATTAATTTAATATTATAAAAAATAAATATAGAAGTTGTGACAATTTCAATAATATAAGTCAAAATAATTTGTCTGCAACATATAATCCAGTACTAATCAATTCAAAACAATCATGGCCCCTTCATTCTGGTTTTAATAATAATATAATTAAAAGATATATGGTTATGTACTAGCTAGCATATTAATTAAGGAGGGCACATCTTCATTTGGGCCAAAATATTCTAATCTTTTTTTAATTTATATGTATATATATGTATAGCATTAAGTAATACTTAATCCATTAATTCATTAACACCTTATAATAGGGTTGAGTGTGGCACAACGGTGACGGTTGTGAATGCAGTGGTCATGAACAGTCCTTCGTGAATGTCGGAACTTGTCTAAGTATTTTCAGTTACTTTTATGTTCAAAACTAGTTTTTTTTGGTGGCGGTCATAACTAGAGCTGTCACGGTTCCGATTTGGTTCTGGTTCTGCTAAAATCATGAACCAGACTACTAAGATAACGGTTCTTCAAATTAGAACCAAAAGCTTATTTGGTTTGACCGGTTCTGGTTCTGGTTGCGGTTCCAGCTTAAATTTTAGAACCGTCGTGTCAACGGTTCTGCTTACGGCCCAACAAGAATCAAAACCAAACCAACCACTAATGGTTCGGTCCGGTTCCAATCGGTTTCAACTAAAACCAATATCAAATTTGGCGGAATGAAATAAAAACGGACTGCAAATAGTAAAACTCAGAACAACATTGAAATAGAAATAATTATGTTGCACACTTTTCGACGGTCTTTTCCACGATCGGTGGGATAATATTCATCGTCTTCCTACACATGTAGACTCGTCACGACGTCTAGTTGGCTTGCGCACGTCTCATCGGCATGTTCAACAGTAACAATCGGCTATAATTAGTTGTCTTTCATGATTACTAATAAATAGTTGTATATCTATTATATTTTTAAAATAAAATATTTCAAAAAAATATGTAAGTAAAATTGAAAATACATTATATAACTGTATAAAAATAAAAAGTACACTGCAAAACTTGACTCCAAACCGCACCAATGTCAAACCATAGCACACGGTTTTATGCGGTGAAGTTTTGTTTGGTCCAAAATCGACCCCCTTTAGTGCGACTGCGATTTGGGTTCAATCTACTCTAGCTTCACTCGTGATAGTAAGTATAAATAATATAAATAAATTATAAAATAATAACAATAATAATAATAATAAATGGGTTGTGGTTCGGTTCTTTTTCGGTCCGGTTCGGATCGGGTCTAAAAATCTTGAAACCGCTTGAGACTTGTATGTTGCGGTATCGGTTCCGGTTCCGGTCCGGATAATAAAATGTAAAAACCACACCCGGACCAATGTTGTTCACGGTTCCAAAATTCAAACCGGAACCCGAATAATTTGCGAATGGTTCGGTCTGGTTCTTTGCGGTTCCGGTTCGAATTGCGGTTTTAAGTGACAGCTTTAGCCATAACCGTTGTCTTGCTAAACATGCATTCTATGATGGTGATACTTTTGTCTAAACTCATCAGAGCAAAAGCGTCATGCCCTGGCGCAGCGGAGGAGGTCATGAACGCAGTGGCTATGAACTGTCATTCGAGAACGTCTGATCTCACCTAATGAACTTCATTCACTCTTTGGTTAAAACTAGCTTTTATTTTTTTGGTAGCAGTCATAATCATTGTCTTGCCAAACATGTATTATATGACTAAAGTTTTTGTCCAAACTCACTATAGCGGTGGTGATTATGCACCATTGTTAGTGAATGTCCGACCTCACCAAATGAACTTAACCCACTATTATGTCAAAAACTAGCTTTTTTTTCTTGGTGGCGGTCATAAACTCAGTCATGGCATTTGCCAAACATATATTTTATAATGGTGGCGTTTTGTCCAAACACATCGAAGCAAAGTCATTGCACCAGACGGAGAGTTGCTCTGTTTGGCACGGTGGTGGTCGTCATGAACACATGGGCTAAAATGTCATTTGTTAACGCCCACTTAAGGAACTTCATCCACTTTTATGTTTGAATGGATGAAGTTTCTTAGGTGGGTGTTAACAATTGACATTTTAACTCACATGTTCATTACCACTACCATCGTGTGCCAATTGGATACTTAGGCTCCGTTTGGGGGGACTTATTTTCACCGGTCAAGTAGTTACGCCGCAATTTACCGCAAGGAATTTACAGACAATCAAAATAATCAATTTCACTAGCACTCACCGGGTCAGTAGCCGCTTACCCTACTATGCTTTAAATAATTCGGGCAAACGGCACATGACTCGACTTTTGACAAGCAGTGTAGGAGCGCTTTATTCGGGGCTAACTTAGGATGAATAACTCAACTCTTGTTATCCTCAACTAAGACTCAACCTATCAAGTCACAGCCCGTCAGGGCAGGACCCGTGCTTAGAATAGTAAATTGCAGAACAAAGTACGGTGATAAATTTCCTGTTATTATAAGCTGCAGAATTGAAATACTATAAAGAAATTGGACCAGTAGAACACTGGAATAGTATTGAACTGAAAGTGAGTACTGAAAGGAATTGAACCAGTACGAGCCTGGAATAATACTTAAAAGAAATGAACTGAACTGAAAGTAAGTACTGAAAGGAACTGTACTAGTACGAGACTGAAATAATACTTAAAAGAAATGAACTGAATTGAAAGTAAATAACCAAGACCAGTACGAGACTGGACTGAAATGAATAAATGAACTGAAACAGTACGAGACTGGAATAAAACATTAAAAATATGGTTAGTAGTACAATCATTCCATTCAAGAGCCTTCTGTTCTATCTCCATTTTCAGGAGACATGTTCAGTTTCATCTCCATTTTCAGGACGCATGGTTCAGTTTCATCTTCGTTCTCAGAAGGTTTAGTTCAGTTCCATCTTCGTTCTCCGGAGGTTTAGTTTGGGTTTCACCCATTATTTAGGTCTGATAATAGTTCCATTGCATCCTTTATTATTGTGGATTAATCAGAACTGGGGAATTTAAGGGTTACACCTTTATTATTCGTCGAGCATGTCTGCTCGTATTTTCATTTTCCAAACTCGTCTGAGTTACTCAAGAGAGCTTTACAACGGATAAAGACGAGGCGCTCAGTAGTTCTATAAAATCTCGGAATACTCAAAGCTTGGCACTTGTCTCGATCACTCTCGTTGGTAAAATAATTTGAACTTATTATTGGACTAAAAGATGGTCACGCGATCCAATTTTCATTTCGAGAAAATCGGACGCATTGATTCCCGAGCATGACCCCAGGTTTCATTAAATTGGAAAAACTTCAATATTTATCCCAAGATTTTCAAATTTTAATACAACCTTTAAGAGAGCGTAAAATGAGCACACAATTTTTTCAAAAAAAATTCGAGCAATTTTCGGCCTCTAAATTGGCCGGATAAATTTATTTAGACTTTTAAAATTACCAAATCTCTTTCAAAAATTCTCAAAATGTTTATGGAGGAAGCTCATAACAAGAGGAACAATTTTCATGTTTAACATTTTTTCCTAGGAGCCTATATTCTTTGATAAAAATTATACAAAGTTCTAACTAAGAAAAGGGTCTGCATATAGCAGATCAAGCCTGATCTTGCGGCCAATATCGTGCCAGAAAAAGGAATTGGCCAGTGTTTCCCCACAGCGGATCAGCCACGGATCTGTTGTGGGGGCACATAAGATGAGGCGGGAGGGGGGAAAGAGATTATCCCCGCCGTCCATCTCATCACGAGATCTACACGGCAGTGATTTCATCCCGTCGACGAAGGAGGCGGTGGCCCTTTGCCACCGCCGGCCGACAACTGTTGGGCATCGTCGATGCCCCCGAGCAACTTGTTAGGGGCCAATGAGTCTCTGAGTGGTGGTCCGGTGGCCTGCCGCCGCCGGCCACCGCCTGAATTCAACACCCCGAGAGCAGGGTGGCGGTGGCTCTGCTCCCAGCGCCACCGTGCCACCCTGCCTCTCCTGTGTTTAACCAGCCATGAAACCACCCCCGGCCGACGCGCCGAGGGCAGGGCTCCTCTTAGGCGGTGGCCCGACAACCTTCCGCGGTCGGCTGCCGCCAGAGTAAAATTTCAGAAAAAGCTTTACTTCACGGGTGTTGCCAGAACGGCGTTTTCCGGAGGCACCTCGGCCTCTCACTGCTAGGGAAATGTATCCCTGGTGGATTTGCCCTTCCCCAGCGCCTCCATCGGTGTTGGGAGAGGCTAGTCTCCTACGGCCACCACGCGACCTGGAGCTTGGCTCAAGTGGTGTCGGCGGCACTCCGACCGTCGGGGGACGCATGCAGGACGTCGAAAGGTTTATGAAGGGGAAGGGAGGAAGTTTCCACCTGTCGTGGTGCAGCTCGGGAGGTGCCGGCCTAAGTTGCCATAAAGGTGGCAGAGAAGGAGGGCTCGGTTTGGTTTTCCTGGCGAGCTAGGGTTCCGACCAGGTAGGGGAAGTCTGTTTTGAGCTAGTGAGGGGAAAGGCAGGGGCATGGGCTTTTATAGCCTGAGGGGGTAGCCTCACCCTTCACTTCCCCAGTGTGGGATCAACCCGAGAGAAAATGAAACAGAGAGGAGGAGCTCCTCTCCTCCACTTGGCTGGACACGTGGCTCCTCCCGGGGAGCCAAGGGCAGACAGGTATTTCCTCCATGGGTTTTACCTTAAGTGGGCTTGGGCCTTGGTAGTGAGGAAGAGGGGATGGGAAGAGGGGAATGTGGTGGGCTTTCTTCCTAGGCCCATTTCTCTCCAGGTTTGTTGGTTTGGTGGCCTAAGGAGAGCGCGGGGGGGGGGGGGGGGGGTGTTGGGCCTTAGCCATTTAATGAAGGGGGGATATATGAACACCTCTTTAAAAAAAACTCAAAAAATGACTTTTAGGAAGGTTTGACCTTTGACCAAAGTCAAACCTAGGGTGGGTCCCCCTTGTTGGTCAAAGTAAAAAATAAGTCCATGTCATCGGGAGTTGGGTCAAAGTTGGCGTGTCGTGTCATAATTTATGTGTGCAGGCTTTTCGGTGCATGATTATGCTTGATTTGATCACGGGTTGACTATCTGTATTTGAAATTGGCCGGGATGAACTCGGTTGACTTCGTATTAACCATACGAGTCCAATGTCACTGGTCAGGGTCGAATCAGAGTTCGTTTGCTAATTATCCAAAATCTCGTCTTCGTGGTGTTTTACGAGGGATGACCATATTTGCCATATGACATCAGAGTTCAGCAGAACGAGTTTCAATGCGTTCGTATCGATTACACGAAGCCATAGGAACTGACAGAACTCCAATTTGAGTTTTCTAGCTCTATATACCCTGCCTAGGGTTACCTCCTACCCGAGTGTGGGTCATGGGTAGAGGTTCAGATTACTTTTATTGGGCCTACTAGGGTCCTGGTGGCCCAATAAAAGTCGGGATGTTACAGGTTGCACCTGTAGCAGTTAAGTTAATCCTTTTTCTTCTTCCAGTCACGCGTAGGAGCAGCATCGCTCTCTTGCTGATAAGAAGTTGAAGGACCATCACCAGCATCAGTTTTCTTCTTCTTCTCAACACCAATTGAGCTTCTCGCTGGGGGTGGCCCGAGATACTCACATGAGTGGGCCGGCCCCTTTCAACAAAAACTGATTTTTGTTGAAAGGGGGCCGACCCACTCATGTGAGTATCCCGGGCCGCCCCCAGCCGGACTGCAGTCCACCGGCCCCAACCCGCTCTCCACACAACCGTGTGCGGTCAATCTCCCAAACCAGGCGTACCTCCCTTTAACTAGTTTGCGGCGGGTTGTTGAGGTCAGCGAGGCGTTGCGCTTGCCCGACCTCGATCCCGACCTTCTTTTGACGAGAAGTGATCCAGTTAAGCGCCCCTACGGAGACTTCCCAGGAGGTCACCCATCCTAGTGCTACTCTCATCCGAGCACGCTTAATTGATGTTGAGAAGTGAAAAAACTTTATAGTTAAGCGTGGTCGGATGGGAATAGTACTGAGATGGATGATCTCCTGGAAGTGCTCGTAGGGGCGCTTAACTAGATCACTTCTCATCGAAAGGAGGTCGGGGGATCGAGTCTGGGAAAGCGCAACACCCCGCCGACCTTAACAACCCGACACAAAACCAGTTAAAGGGAGGTAAGCTCGGTTTGGGAGATTGATCGCACGCGGTTGTGTGGAGAGCGGGTTGAGGCTGGTTGTAACCCCCCAAATTTTCCAACAATTATTTAATCCTCTTGGTGACGTCATAATGACGTAAGGGCGTTGCGTTAACGCGGAATTGACGGCGTGTCGACGTTAGTGCACTTTCACGTCCGTTCGGTCGAGTCGGGCAAATTCTTGAATTCTTGTCAAAATTGGAAAATTTTGCGTTACAAAATTAAGTTAATTAATTTTTGACTTGATCGTCAAATTTCGTCGCGATCCTAGCATTATTGGAGCCTCGACGAATTTCCGAAGTTTTGTATATTTAACGTTCGTCGTAAGCTTTGGAAATTTAAATCTCGAGAACGTGCGTCGGATTTTGATTTTGTCTTCGCTGATGGGTTCGTAGCGCCGGTAATCGCCTATGACGCGAATTTCGTAGGATTCAGCTCGCGTTGTCCCCTCCGTAACGATATAATATTTATAATGTATTACCATTATTATATTAAAACACTATTCAAAAATGAAATTTACTATTCATCCTTAAGATTAAGAAAGAATATATTTGCAATTTCCATTATTCATGAGGACAAAAGGGCCACTGTTCATGCATTTCTCGAAAAAGACTCTCCTCTCGCGAAATCCACTGTGCATTTCTCGAAAAAGACTCTCCTCTCTCGCGAAATCCACTGTGCATTTATCAAAAAAGACCCTCCCCTCTAGCGAAATTCCTGCTCTCTCGCGAAATCCATTCCCGCTCTCTCGCGAAATTTCTTTCCCTCTTTAATAAATTCTAATACTATTATTATAATATATATATATATATCTTATTATATAAAACAATATAGGTATTTGGAGGCACACCATAGATGAAACAAGAGCCATTGGATCATGAGAGAGAACATGAGATGGGGGAAGAGAGTTGGGGGAAAGAGATAGGAGGGAGAGAGAGAAAGAGAGAGAGGGGGGGGGGGAGGAGAGAGTGGGAGAGAGAAAGGGAGAGAGATGGTGCACGGAGAGAAAGAAGATGGAGAGAAAGATGACGTGAAATTAATGTTTTAGGACAAAACATAATTTTTTTTATAAAATAAAATTCGTAATATTGATTTATATTTTTTTACGGTCATTTTAAGTACTCACATGTATATATTGTTGGCACTGTCCGTCTTGATGTGGATGCATCCCGCTTTGATACAAGCGCATCCCGCTTTGATGCAGGCGCAACCCGCAACGATGATGCGAGCGCAGCCCGCAATGACACATTGAGCATTGGAAAAGCCCGTTCGGAGGCGTGCGAAGCCCGCCTAGATGCGGCCGAAGGCCGCCCGAGATGCTCGTATATATATATATATATATATATATATATATATATATATATATATATATATATATATATATAATATTTATATAACTTCATCTTCTCCCCCAAGACAAGAAGCCGAGCCCCCCCCCTCCCTCCTCGGGCCGAAATCAGAGAGCGACAGCGAGACAATTTCCGTGAACCTTCGGCGGCCACCACCGAAGCTCCGGTGCACGAAATTCTCGCCGGAGCATAGATCCGAAAAGCTATCGACGAGAGCTACGGGTGCACAACAAGATTTCTCCGTTTCGTGGATTTTTGGCGCTAGGGCTTTTGACCTAACCCTCGTTTTGCTCCGAAAAGTTTCAGGAATCGAAGACGGGGTGTTCTTACGGACTATCCTCGAAGCGGAGCGCGTGAGTGGTCGTTTTCCGTATGTTTTGAGGCAAGTGGTGTTTCGTTCGTTTTTCCTCTTTTCCCGTTCTTAACTCTGATCGTTAGCTTACTAGTATGAATTGCTAGGATATTTTATCTCTACAGTTTTTTTTTCTGTGTGTCGTGTATGTCCAAATCCATCGAGTCGTTTTAGTAAAATTTGTCGGGTGTCGTGTCTTGCGCTACACCTGTTCATATTCGTCAAGTATGCCCAATTTCGTCGAGTATGTCAAATTTCGTCGAGTGGATTGTCTATACTATTTGTCCCTAAGAATCATCGTTGTGAAAGCCTTGGATTCTTGCCGAGCTAATTGCATCGTCGTGTCATTTTATTCTCCGTGTCAACGTAATCGTCGCGTCATTATGCTCTACACCACGAAACCCTCATTGGAGAGTTAGCCCTCTCTTTTTGGTTGATTATTGTGATATGTCAGTCCGTAAAAATCATGAGTTCATCTGACAGCCCCTTCATGTCGTTGTCGTCGCGTCAATTGAATCGTCGCGTCATTTCGACCAAGTTATGTCGCCTTGTTTGAAGTATGAGTATCGTATGATCCGTTGAAGTTTTGTTGGTCGGAATCCTTGTCGTCTTCCGACGGAGAACTGTACGTCGGAAGTTTTGCTGCCTTCTGTTGTGTCTTTTGTCGTCGCAACGTCTTGATCGTCGCATCGCTTAGACTAAGTTAATTTCTCCGCTTGATTTTAAGTGCCGCTTGACCAAGTTAACTTCTCCGCTCGATGGTAAGTGTCGTTTGTATCGTTGGAATGTAGTTTGTCAGAAGTCTCGCCGTTTTCCGTTGTTTTCAGTTGATGAAACCCTTGTTGCCATCTGTCACTGCATTTGCGAGCGTGTCGTTTGGATCGTCGTGGCGATTTGAGCTAGTGTCCCCTTATGATTCATGTTTTAGTCGTAAGCGTCGTTAGTTGATTCGTTTATGTTATTTGACTTAGAAAATATTGTGGTTAAGGCCTTTGAGTTCTGCCAGACAAATTTATGTCTTTGTGTCGATCGAATGCTACGATCTGGTTTTAGTCCTTGTTAACGGCTCCATGCGCTCTTAGCCGGGTCGTTACAAAAGAGAGGTTTTGTTCTTTGTCAGCTTGTTCGTTCAGAGTTCTTCTTGGTTTGATGCATTTATATGTATATATATACATAACAAAATATATGAATATAGAATGATTTGTTGGGCTGTGCGTGTTGCGGAACTTTTCCCCGGCACAGTGCCTTGTTTGTTGGGCTATGCGTGTTGGGGTAAATGTATCATCTCATTTCCAACTAAACCCCTAAGAGTGATTTTGTCATGACAAACTCTTAGAGAACCAAAAAGTGACCAAGTCAACTTGGGTGACTAGGAGAGAGAAAATTTGGAGGAAGAGTATTCATGACCAAGGGTCTCTCTCTCCACCATCAAGCCTTGATATCATTCCCCCCCTCCATTTAATAAATTATGCATGGGTGGGCTGCCAATAGACTAGAGGATTGACTAGCCAACTTAGTGACTAGGAGAGAGAGAGAGAGAATCTCAAAATGAAGAATAATTAGGAGAGAGAAAGGGGTATATTTAAGGGTGTTAGTGGATTGAGCCACTTGGGCCCATGCCATCAGCCCCCACTTGGGCTGGCCGACCCTTGGTGTCATTGAGGAGGAGGTGGATGGAGTGGGGCCCACCCATGCATGCATGGTGACAAGAATAAGGCAAACCCGCCCCTCTCACTTATAAAATATCGCCCCCTATACTTCATCTCCTCATTTCCCCCTCACTCCCCTCGGTTCATCACCCTCAGGACAAGGAGAGCAGCAGAGAGAGAGAGAGAAACCGAGCCTTGGAGCTGAACCCGAGCTGGAGCCGTGAAACCAGGGATAAGCGCCGCCGCCACAATGGTTCTCCGCCGCTCCTCATGTCGCAAGGCCGCCGGGAAGGTCCTCCCTCACCTCTCTCTTCATGCCTAGATCTTAGGAGTGTTTATGGTAGGGTTCGGGCTCAAATGAGCCCGAACCCAGTTTCTTCTTTTCTCCATTAATGGCGTTTGGGAAGCTCTCGGGTGAGGTGGCGCCGCCACCTCCCGCCGCCCTAGCCGCTGGTAAAAGGTTGCCCCCACCACCGTGAGGGGGGAGGTGAAGTTTGCCGGTGGAGGCGCCGCCGGTAGCCGCCGGGAAAGCCCCCGTGAAAGCTCGAGCTGGATTCCATGCGTTTGGAGAAGAAAAGCAGTAGCCGTCCGATGGCTTTAATATCCGTGCCATGCAATAATATTAACGCATGAATTATTTAATTACATGAATAGTGTTATTTTCTGTCTTCTATAACTGACTTTTGCATGCCAATAATTAGGGCAATTACAACCTTTTTCATAAAATGTACTCAACATGAAAATTGTAGGTCTTGAAGTTACCTTTAATTTGATATGTTACACATAAATTTTGGTTACGTCTACTGCCCTATAGAGCCATTTTACTAGGGCTGATCCTAGGGTAGGTCAGAAAATAAAATGAGTGCTCTGACCAAACCCTAAGTCCAAATGGACTGAAATTTTGGGCATGCAGCTTAATTAGGCATATATAGGCCCTCCCAAAAATAGGAATTTTTGGGGAAAATAATTCTATAGTTTTAGTCAGAATATGATAAACCAAATTATGTTGATTTTTGGAGCATACCAAATCTAATATGCCCCAAATTTTGGTGGCCTGACCTTAGGGGTATATTAGACCTATGGTAGAAAAGTAGTGAATTTAGCCATCTGCATGTTGAGATATCTCACTTGCAAGATCTGAAAAGGTGAATGGTCTTGGGCTGCAAATAACAAAAATGCAGAAATTGGAAGAGATGCCCAAGCCCATCCAGAGGCCCAAATGACCTGGGATTTTGGGAAGTAACTGGTTTATGGCATAAGTAGGCCCTACCAAAAAATGGGATTAATTGGAATTAAAATTAGGGGAAAATTACTAAAATACCCCTAGGCTTGTTTAGGTGATTCTTGGAGTAGTTCAACTCCAAAAGACCCCAATTTTTGGTGGCATGTCCATGGGGACATTATTAAGGCATGGTTAAATTTTCAGCCCTTATAGACCACAGAAATTTAGGTAAACCCCCTTGCATGTGTTGGCTTGTAAAGGGCTTGATGTGTTTATAGCAAAAAAAATGAAATATTGAATGCACAACCCTTTTGGACCACTGAATTAGTATTACCTTAAGTACCCTCCCCTCTTTGGGGAAGATGGATGAATTAGGGTTGATTTACCCTTGGACCCAAGTTCACACCCTAAGGAAGGACCTTTAGGGGTTGTGAAGGATATAGGGGCAAATGCCCTTGTATGTCCTTGTAATTTAGTAGAGAGATAGCTTATGTATATTTAAGCCTCTGGTTGAAATGTTAGGGAATTTAGAAGTAGTTAAGTACCTCAAAAGTCAAACCCTATCTTTAGGGTAGAAGCACTACTAAGTCAAAACAGTAACTTAACATCATCTAAAAATTGTGAAGATGGGTAGAATGAATCTTAGGGTGAGTTGAACCCCTAGATATTTTTAGTGAAATTTTATAGATTATATTCATGGTAGTTCCTTTGTTAAATATCAAAGTGTCCAATTTAGTATTTGATTTAATTTGATCATTTGGTTTAAATAGAATCTAGTAAAATTTGGTCAGTAGAGGTTTTTGACCTAAATAGAGGTCTCTGAATTTTATTATAATTTTTAAAGGATTTTATATATTGCTTCCTTCATAAATTTTGTAAAGGCCACACTTGGTAAATAAATCATTTACAAAATAAGGTAACTTGTAAAAATGTGAATTTTGGCCACTGATGATTTTTAGGATGATATCTACTGTTAGAAATTTAATTAGGAATTTTTGAAGTATATTTATAGTACTTGATTCACAATTATGCCCTTTGTAGATTTTTGTATTGAATTATTTAGAATTAAATATTTTGTGAAAAGTCATGAAAGTTGGCCAGTGATAATTTTAGGACTGTAGTAGTGTAATATATTTAACTCAAATTATTTGGATGATAATTTCAAGTAGTTGATTTACAAATCTTGGAATATGTGAATTACTGCTAAAATAATTTTAGGACTCTTAAATATTTGTAGAAAATGTCAAATTTGGAAATTGTCACTTTTAGATATATGGAATATTATCATGAATTTATGAAACATTAATCATGTCTAAAATGTATACTTCATGATCAACTTGACAATAATTGGCTCTTTTAAGAAATTATTTAAATAGAAGATTAATTGAGGAAAATACAATATTCTGGAATTAAATCATGTATGTCATGATAGGACTCCAGTAATAACCTAGGTCATTCAGATGAAAACTTGAAGGACATCCTATCATGAACATCACTTAGTATAGGTTGGTCTGCAAATAGTAATTTGAGGAAAAATTGTATTAGGATAAGAGTTGAAATAGTGTAGAGTTAATCGTGTTGAATTGTTTTAATGAAAGTAGATGAGTCACCAGAGAAAGTTATAAGGAGTGGTGGGAATCGAGTTGATGTGTGTTAGAAGGTACGCGAGTTCGACGAAAGATCGTCGTTCCCGCGAGAGTGAAAGGTCTAAACTACCCTAGGTGCTGGTTTAATGTGATGTTAAAGGGGGGACAGGTAAGGGAATCAACCAATAATAATAAGTGTCTTGCGAAAGAGAACTTTGGTTTGTTATACCATTCGCAGTTCCTAGTGCCTATTGAGAACCCTTCACGGGATAAATCCGGAGGTAGTCTTGGGCTAACGTAAACCTTAAAGAATAAATCGAAAGAGTAATTTAGTGGATATGGTTTCACACTGCATACACTAGTTGGACAAGAATTGAAAATGGTTAAGTCATCCCGAGGTGTTCAAAGGGGCGCCATCCCGCGGTGTTCAAAGGGATGAGGTTTGGAATTTGAGCCGGACAGTTTAGTCCGGGGAGCTTCGTCTCGGCTTGAGGTTAACACGGACGGTTCAGTCCGGGAACTCGACTCGTTGTATACTATTTTGAGAATATTGCATGTGCATAAGAAATACCTAAGGTGGTGGGTCTTCGGTATGGGTTAGTCGTTGCACCGACGCCTATACGATGACTCGACAAGTATGGTTTAACACTTCGCCAAACTTAAGTCTGGTGATCCAGTCGGCAAGAGTACGCGGTAGTCCGCTTAGTGCACCAAGCGTTGAGGCGTACGATAGGTCAGAACGGTAGTGCTATTACTGGTTTTAAGGTGGGCGAGGCCCAACCCACCGCTTCCGTCTGCCACTACGGAGGTATCCTGGGAGGTAACGACTCCGAAAGGGGGAATTAAAGGTCTGTGTGCACAGAGTCGGGTGTGTGTGTTGCACTTGCATGTTCCATCATACCCACCATATAGATGCATATCATAATCATTCATAATAACCCGTGGCACCTAATGTATAAGTTTAATGGGACGCTTATACATTAGAACTTGCCAAACGACCTCTTGGTCTATAAGCTTGTGTGGGCAAATTTATAAATTAAGGTCATTTCAATATATATATACTGCTTGTGTTAACCGACACCCCAACGTATAAAGTGGTATGAGACATTTTATACGATAGGAGCCTTGTAGAAGATCCCTTGGCTTATGTGTACTCACATAAGTGAAGGTAAAATTCTTTTCTTACTTTATCTATTACAACATGATTATAAATTGCTAGCTAGGTCCACCTGTCACCTGTTTGTTTTACTCTCCAGCTTCACATCCTTTCCTTTCTTCCTCCCCGCTCGGTTCCTAGGAGCATGGGGGAAGGGGTGGGGGACGATAGGGCTTAGTCTTATAGACTAATAGTTTTTGAACCACATCATATTAGGGGATCGTGGAGCCCAGCATGGAGGAGCAGCCCAGGAGACCGATGCGATTGGAGACAGGACAATCTAGCTCAGGAGTACAGCCAGCTGGGACTGTGAGTCCCGACTTCTAGTAGTTGTTTTGTTTTTCTTCCGCATGAGAGATCTGTAGTGAGGATATTTATGTACCGGGCTTAAGCCCTTCATTTCTGTACTCTTTTACTATTTTGTGGACGCTCCCTTCCTGGAGATTTTTCTATGATATGTGATTTTCTGTGGACTGCAAGTTTGCGTTTACTTTGTTTTGATACTTTTCTGTGATCGAATTTGGCCGGCAAAATCGGCATTTCGTAGTGACGATCTTCACTGGCGCGAAGGTGTCACCGCAAAGCGGCGGTTTTGGGCATAAGACCCCAGTGTTTTAAAAAGAAAAAAAGGGGTCTTACAGTAAATCCCTCGACATAGTGTCTCTTCTGTTTGTAGATCATACACACAGGCCCTATGTTTGCACTGATGGTTCGCGTTGGACTAAGAGCCACCGTATCAGTGACATGTTTGCACGGTGTTTTGATACCATTTGAAGCTGATCAGTCTCTCTTAAATCTTGAATTAATATTTAAAAAGATGAAAGATATTTATATACATATGCATCTATTTTGCTCCCGGTTGTGGGCTTGCTTACTTTGTGCAGCATAGTTAGTTCCTCTATGCTTTTTTTTGTTTTTATGATTATACTGACTCTTTTGTGATAACTTGTTCGTCCAGTTTCTTGCTACTCGAGGTTTGTTGTTCCTCTTTCATTTTTATAGCCCCACTTTTAACTTGCTTCTGAGGTGTTCTTCTTTTGAATGCCTCAGGTTCAGAGCAGTAACATGTTTGACAGTTAGAGCTTGAGTTTCTAGTGTTGTGGGTGGTTGCACCTATTTATTTCACCTCTTATTTGTGAGGTAGCTACCTTTTTTTATTGTTTAGATTGGTTTCCTATGGGTTCATGTCAGTTTGTTGATGTCCATAGAGTTAGCTACTTGCTAGTTGTACTGTCGTTTCTTACCGTTAGCTTTATACTTGCTCTCTGAGAAGATTTTATGTTAGGATGCATGTTAGTTATTTTTAACTATAAAAGTTGCATTTTAGCGCATTTCAATAGCATGTTTTAAACTAACAAACTACTATTTTAAAAACTACAAAACTGTTTTCCTACTTATGATAAATCTAGAGGTCACATCTTCATTGTTTTTTTATACTGAGTCTCTATTCTCACTTAGGATAACAAATGAAACAAACTTAATAAATTTCTGCTGTGTAAACTTATACTTTCTCACTCGTGGACTAGTTGATCCACCAGACCGGGAGACACGGTCAGTAAACATAATAATATAACTATGTTTTAAAAAATATAATTCATAAGTCTTTTATAAAAATAAATGAAAGGACAGGGTTGCCTGAACGTTTGCAGTTGTCTTCTGTACGACATGTCATCACGATCGTGTACTTTCTCTCACTCTGATAGTATTTTAATACTGAGAAATGTAGATTGTGACAGTTGGTATTAGAGGGAGGTTTTGCAAGTGGGTTGGTTGGTTTGGCAAGCCAGTCGGACGACCACTACCCTTAAGCAAAATTCTAATTTGTCCAGTATCATTGCACACACACACACACACACACTGATATGTCATCAATAAATCTTGATGGAAACATGAACACTACACTCATAACATGATAAGAAGTATACTGGACCTATTATGTAGCATGAGATGCATAATATGTGTTTGTATATGGATCCACCATAGACGACAACATGTTACAGTTTTGTTGTATGAGATGCATAATCATCATCATATGGATGTCCATTAGCACGTTTTACTTTCTCGTTACATGCGATATTATATAGTATGAGATGCATAATATTTCATGTGTACGCAGCTCATAACATGCACTAAGGACTTTTATTAGAATGCATAACACAACATATACATCATAACATATCATATGCGCACGTGCCAAGTTAAAGGTCTATATGATGACAGATGTACACACATGATTTGAAAGAAAAAATTTAAACTTTCATGCATTCATATTATAGGCATAAGTGTCAAGGGGATGACAACTCATCATCCTAAGTTAGAAGCATAATATCATTTCATGAATTCCCAGAACAAGGTAATAACAAGAATAAGTATCCTTTCGTTTCTGATCTGGTTGAGTCAGGATATTCAAGTTTGCTAGCTAAGGTGTCTTAAGCAAGGTCTTTACAAGTTGTTCGTTCTTATTGTAGAAGATGGCCCCGAAGCGTTTTGCGTTGGGGGACAACTTCTTAGTCTGAGGGTGAGTCTTCGGGTACTCGTAGCTTCCTCTATATCTCAATTTCTATTCAGCTGATTGCACATACGATTTATAGGAAAGTAAAGGTAAATAACCGATGAACACACATTCTTTGATTTTGGTGCTATCTGCTTGTACGTGGTTAGAATTCTTGTAGATTATTATCGCTTGACTCCTGATCGAGTTAGTGATTCATTTCGTGTTAAATTTCCCTCTAGTGACTTGGAGGTGTCGAACCAGGATATCCTGAGTTGTCCCATTCCTTAGATTGGATTTCTAGGGTATGTCGATTAGTAGTGCCAAATTTGGACGATTTCAGTATGATTTTTGGGCATGGATTAGAAGCCTAGTTATGACTGTAGAAGGCGCTCGAAACATCCGGAGGAAAGTCTAAGTGGAACTTACTCCCCGTTGTCCCCAGCTAGGTATAAATAGAGAAAACCTAGGGTTAAATACGCGCAAAGCCCCCCAAGCCCGTTATTCGTCCGAATATACACTTACAATCTCCTCCTATATTCGTGACAAATAACGGTGACGTTTCGGGGTGCTGGAGTGTAGACAAAATAATAATCCAAACTAAGCAAAAAACAATCAGGACAGATCATACTAATAAAACAAAAAATAAAGGTTTTGCCTCAACGACAAACCACCACACAGATGCTGTCCAAAAACCATAGTCTGAATAATTATTACAAAACAATGACATGAATTAAACGTTTGATGATTCTACTCATCTAGTAGATCATCGTCATCTATGTCCAGGTCTACAGCTCCTCCATAATCTTCATCGTAGCCTGCAAGGAATTTCATGAGTCAGACTCTATGAATTCATAAACATATGCAGTAACATTTAAAGTAAACTAGCTCTTACTAAATGAGCTTAGCACTTCTAGCAACGGTGAAGTAACTCTATCAGCATCTCATCCAGTCTAACTAGGACTAGTCATGTTACCTTACTCATTACGGATCACTATGTGCCTCACCAACACATGTGGGCACACATCACGTGCAACATTATCAAATGTGGAATAATGTGTTGTGACCAATAATGTTTATGTTAACATTTACAACGACTTTCAATTCCCAGTTGAATAACTCTTAAATCAACTTACAATGGGAGGACGTTAGGTTATCAAGTGTGGAATAACCAGCATCCAACCATCTTGGGTTTTCATCAAGAAGTTATTTGGGGTTTTCAGTCTGTTACTATTTAGATGCTTGAATGTTGACAGCTATAGGCTCGTACGTATCAAAACATAAACGTTGGAGGAAAGTTTCATATTTCTATGAACTTTAATCTCATTTCCCCCGATGTTTTGATTGTGAGAGCTCTATTTAATCCTTTAGTAAGGGCGTCTGCAACATTATCTTTTGACCTCACATCAACGAGGTTCACAATCCCTTGAGTCGTAAGGGAGGTCAACCAGGCTTGTTTCATCCGTAGTTGCCTTCTTTTGCTATTGAACAACGTGTTCGTAGCAATCGTTTTAGTAGCCTGATTGTCGCAGTAAACTGCAACAGAACTCAGTTTCAGGCTCGACAGTGGAATGTCCATCACCAAATCTCTTATCCACTCTGCCTCTTCACCAGCTGAAGCGAGAGCATAGAGTTCGGATTCCATAGATGAGAGTGCAATGCACGACTGTCTCTTGGACTTCCAGGCTACAGCTGCTCCTCCTAGTGTGAAGAGGAATCCACTAGTGGACTTGCTGTCGTTTACTTCTGAGCACCATGATGCATCAGAATATCCTTCCAGAACTGGAGGATGACCATTATAACATAAAGCATACTATCGGGTGTGCTTTAAGTATCGCATCAGCCTATCGAGGGCATCCCAATGGTCTTGGCCAGGATTGCTAGTGAACCTACTTAACATGCCGACCGTAAAGGCTATGTCAGGTCTCGTACAGACCATAGCGTACATGAGGCTACCAAGCAGTTTAGAATAATCTAACTGTCGAACCGCAGCACCATCATTGGGCTTTAAGCGGTTAGAATAATCGTATGGTGTCTCAGCCGCTTTACGTTCACTGTATCCCCACGTGTCCAACATGGACTGGATGTAGTGGCTTTGACTTAGGGAAATGCCATGTTTCCCAAAGCTCACTTGCATACCTAGTATAATGTCAACTACACCGAGGTCTTTAATGCTAAACGTCTGCATTAGTTCTGACTTAACGTCATCCACCACGGATTGATCAGAACCAAGAATCAGCATATCATCCACGTACAAGCATATTATGGCGACATTGTCTGATCTATGACGTATGTAAAGACATTTGTCCGAGAGACTCGACATGAATCCCATATTCTTTACAGTATAGTCAAACTTCTCATGCCATAATTTTGGTGCTTGTTTTAATCCGTATAGCGATTTTAAAAGCTTACAGACCTTGTGTTCGTGACCGTCTACAAGGAAACCTTCAGGTTGACTCATGTAGATCTCTTCGGTCAGATCTCCGTTCAAGAACGCAGTCTTAACATCCATTTGATGAACAACAAAGTTCTCAATGGCCGAAATAGCAAGAAGAACCCTAATGGTTGCTAAGTGACACACGGGTGAGTATACATCAAAATAGTCTACTCCGCTTACTTGTGTGAAACCTTTAGCCACCAGGCGTGCTTTATACTGAGCTACGCTACCATCGGGATTTAGTTTCCTTTTCAGAACCCACTTGCACCCTACAGTTTTAGCCCCTGTTGGCTTATCAACTAACGTCCAGGTGTCGTTCTGAAGGAGAGAGTTCATCTCATCCTCAATAGCTTCTTTCCAGAGTAGGGAATCCCTTGATCTCATCGCTTCCTTAAAGGTAGATGGATCATCCTCAACGTGGTAAGTGACAAAATCACTACCGAAGGTTCTGGGGGTTCTCTCTCTCACTGAAGTCCTCCTAGACTCTAGGCCAGAGTTATCTACCGGAACAGAATAGGAGGTGCTCGGTACTGATTCAGGAACTTCCTCAGTAATAGTTGCTTGCATACCTGGGATTGTTAGGTTCTTGTCTTTGAGGAACTTATCCTCGAAGAACACTGCATCCATAGATTCTATTATGATATTATTAGACAGGTCTAAGAATCTATCTGCAGCACTATCTTCAGCACAACCTAAGTAGACACATGTATTGGTCCTAGGTCCAACCTTAGACCGTCTAGGGTCAGGAACCCTGACATAGGCTATACAGCCCCAGGTCTTAAGTCTAGTTAAAGACGGGGGTCGCTTAAACCAAAGCTCGTAGGGTGTAACCTCTAACTTAGCATGAGGAACTTTATTCAAAATGTGATTCGCAGTCAAGACTGCTTCTCCCCAATAAGCGGAAGGCATGCCTGCAGTGAGCAGCATAGAGTTCAACATCTTTGTTAACGTTCTATTTTTGCGCTCGGCTATGCCGTTAGATTGGGGGGAGTAAGGAGCAGTGGTTTCTGCGATGATGCCCTGTGAAGCAAGGAAGCATCTGAACTCACTGGACATGTATTCTCCTCCTCGATCACTCCTAAATCTCTTTATTTTCATGCTTAATTGGTTTTCTACCCTGGTTTTGAAAAGGGAAAATTTTTCAAACGTTTCGTCTTTAGTTTTAAGCAACGAAATATGACAAAACCTTGTGCAGTCATCTATGAACGTGATCATATACTTCCTTCCACCTCTAGTGACAAAACTCTTAAAGTCACAAAGATCGGAATGTATAAGCTCAAGAGGTGTTGTGCTCCTAGTAACCGTGCCAAAAGGTTTCCTAGCGATCTTAGTCTGAGCACACACTTCACATTTTCCAAGAGGAGACTTAGTGTCTAATGTGATCTTGTGAGTTCTAGCGACTTGGAACATTTTCCTGTAGTTTACGTGTCCTAGTCTCTCATGTAGAGTCCTAGGGCTAACTAAATTCAATTGAACTTGTTGCACTACCTCATTTGCTAGACTCAGACGGTACATCCTATTTTGGACGTAAGCACATCCAAAGTAGTGAGAGTTAACTGACAGAGTCACTCTACCGCTACAAAAGGTAACTGACATACCAGCATCACACAACAAACTAATAGACACTAAGTTAACAGATAAAGAAGGAATAAATTTTACGTTCTTTAAAAGTAAAGACTTACCTGAGGAGAGCAACCGAGTTGCGTTCCCCACCTTCAATACGTCAGCTGTTCCTCCATCTGCTACAGTCACTGATTCTTTGGCATTCTTCAGCCCTGTCAAGAGATTAGCATTGTTGCAAACATGGCACGTTGCCCCAGAATCTAGGAACCACGCTGTGCTGGCTTGCTCGTGTCCGACCATGGCAACAAAGTCGGATGGCTCAGCTTGGCTAACCAGATGGGCCTGGTTGCCCTCTTGTGGTGCCTTAGTTCTTTCTTTCCTTGGTAACTTGCAGTCAGATGCGCAGTGTCCCCACTTGTTGCAGTTAAAACATTTACCCTTAAATTTCTTAGAGGGTCTACTCGGTCCTGCAACCTGAGGGCTACTACGAGACGGTTTGGTCTTGTGAGGGGGAGGAGCACGCTTATAGCTTGAAATCATGTTGGCAGCAGCTTTCTGCTTGCCAACAGTTTCCAAGGCGTGCTTCGTCCTGTTCTCATCCTCAATGCGTATGAAACGCTTGAGGTCGTTCAGACCAACCTGCATCTTCTTGCGGTACATCTCCGTTTTGAAATTGTACCACGAGGATGGCAACTTATACACAATTGTGCCCGCAACAAAACTATCTGGCAGACTAATAGACTCACTATGCAGAGAATCAATCAAATTTTCAAATTCGGATACCTGAGGGAGAATGGCTTTCTCCTCGTCGAAGCTGAAGGAGTGGAACTTGTCCACCAGATGAGCCTTGGAGAGGTCCTCCTCCTGCTTGAAGTGCTCCTCCAGTGCTTCCCATATCTCCTTAGCAGACTGCATCTTGATGTAGTTCTTGGCCAGGCTGGAGGAGAGGCAGTTCAGCAGGTAATCCCTGCAGAAGTCCTCATCTTCGACCCAATGCGCCTCATCTTCAGTCCCAGCAACGTCAGCACGAGTAGACTTGATGGTGTAGAAAACGTTCAGGTATTTCATCCCGAACTGGGTGTTCAACTTCCAATCATTGAATTCTGAGGCAGTGAACTTCTCCAATTTGTTCATGGGTACTGGAGAGGACAAGCTGGAGTTCCTCATCTTGACGGGAAAAACAGAGAGAAGAGAGGATCTTCACTGGATCGGCAACCTTGCCGAAAGAGACAATGCAGCAGGGAAGAGGCGATCGACGATCGGGAGAAACAATCGTCGAACGGGAAAGCGCAGACGTTGAGCGCTGGACGATCGTCGAACGTCGACAGGGAAACGATCGTCGAGCGGGAAGACGATCGTCGAACTGGAATCGTCGACCGGGGATCGTCGACCGGGGATCGTCGAACGTCGACCGGGAATCGTCGAACGGATGAACGTCGAACGGGATCAGCTAAGCGATCGTCGAACGGGCGATCGTCGACCGGGATCTGCTAAGCGATCGTCGAACGGGCGATCGTCGACCGAAGATTTGCGAAGCGATCGTCGAACGGGCGATCGTCGACCGAAAACCCTGGATCCGCAACGGGGAAGACGTAACGGTGAGCTCGACGGCGAGCCCAAGCAGGCGGCACTAGTTCAGCGGCGGCGAACGCGACGGCGAGCCCAAGCAGGCGGCTTCAAGTGGACGCGAAAGGCCCAGGAGCGATCGTCGATCAGGAAGCAGAGAACCGCGAACCCTTTGTTCTGCGAAAGCGAACGTGGCGGCGAACCCTTTGTAGGCGGCTTATAGAGCGATGACGTCGTTCTTCACTCCTTCGTTCTCTGTCAACGAAGGGAGAAGGAGGCGGAGAAGAACAGTCGCGAAAAGGCAAAGGAGAACGGCGGCAACTATCGGGAACGAAGGCGAACCCTAGAAATCGCGAGCGAGCGCCAGAGGGACCTGTTTCGAGAATGTAGAAGGCGCTCGAAACATCCGGAGGAAAGTCTAAGTGGAACTTACTCCCCGTTGTCCCCAGCTAGGTATAAATAGAGAAAACCTAGGGTTAAATACGCGCAAAGCCCCCAAGCCCGTTATTCGTCCGAATATACACTTACAATGACATTGTACACCGATGCTAGGATAAGCATCTGGACTTTATGATGGACATTGACCAACCCTGGAGTGTGTCTGGATTTCAATATTAGGATTCTCAGACTATTTCTGCGGTGCGTTCTCGTAAATTCTTAGAGACTGGCTGCGAGTCTTTTCTCGTTTCTGTTTATGTTCTAGAAACTGCTCTTGTTGTGCTGCGTGTTCTGTGGTGTGAGAGTTTCCAGATGTTTTCCCGACTAGTTTTCCCGGTCTCCCCACCTGAGAGAGAGGCAGAGTTTGTTTTAGATCTTGAGCCAGATACTTGCCTTTTCGCGAGAGCACCTTACCGCTTGACCCCGCGTGAGATAGAATAGTTTCGTACCTAGCTTAATGAGTTGCCATTTTGTGGCTTCAATAAGCCAAGTTCCTTGCTCTAGAATGCCCTAGTTTTGTTCGCGAACATATGGGGGATGCTTTTAGAAGATTAGGAATGAATTATAAAGAGTTGAATGAGGCGACTATCAAGATAAATGTTTACCATTGCGGATAGATGATTTGTTAAATTAGTTTCAAGATAGTTCTGTATTCTCGAGGTTTGGCCTTCGTTTATACTTTTATGTGTGGAGGATCCGTGAGTCGGATGTTCCATGGACTGCCTTTTTGTCCCCGTTATGGGCTTTATTTTGAAATCTTAGTGGCGACCTTTGATTTAGCGAGTGCCTCCTCTGCCTTCATGGATTTGATAAATATAATGTTAAGAGGAATTCCGGGCCACCTTGTGGCCGTCTTCTTAGGAAAATGTTCTAATGTACTCTATGTGTGCAGAGGAGCGTGCTGCGTATTTTGAGATTTGTGCAGTCTAGGTTAAGAGAGCATAGTTCTATTTGCCGAGATAAGCAATTGAAACATTAGTTGTCGTGGTCCTCCTTTTGGGGTCATAACATTAAGAAGGATGGATTTTCGACAAACTTAGTAAAGATCGATGAGGTGATTGATTTGGAAGAGAATTATTACGTGTAAGGAAATAAGGAATTTTAGTAGGATTGACATGAAGATATACAAGCTTGTGAAATGATTCTTG
Organism: Platanthera guangdongensis; assembly: GCA_039583875.1. Classification (NCBI taxonomy): domain Eukaryota; kingdom Viridiplantae; phylum Streptophyta; class Magnoliopsida; order Asparagales; family Orchidaceae; genus Platanthera; species Platanthera guangdongensis. The sequence goes on along the minus strand of CM077165.1, from coordinate 161,254,511 downwards.
TGATTGTTGGTGTCCCTGATTCGATTTATGTAGAAGAATTTGATATTTATTTGAGGATGAGCTGTACGTCGAGCCTATGTATGTCATGATACAAAAGAGAAATGTGGTCGCATACGATTTAAGGTAATTGGGGATATATGAAGAGAACTATCATGCGTATAAATTGGAAAATTACAATGATGATCTATACCTCGATGTTTTGGTGACTATTTGGTTTGTCGCGTTGTGTCAGATTTTTGCGAACCATAAGAGCTTAGAGCATATCTTCACTCAAAAGGAGTTGAATCTGCACGCCATACAAAATGGATAAAGTATATTGCGAATTTTGACATTGACGTTCGTTACCATTTAGATTCCACTAGGATGTACAGAAAATTGAAATGAATTATTTGATGTTATGAGTTGGATTGGTTGTTCATTAAGGTTTCTCTGAAAACACAAATTCGGTGTGAGCAATCGTAAATAGACGGATAAAGTGTGCTCATATTGTTTAATTTTGATTGATTGGTTACTTGGTGGAGAATATAATAGGACCGTATTAAGATGAGGTCGTGAGATTCCATAGTAAGCCTTGGAGTTTTGTGTCAAGACGAATCTTCAAGTATATGTCGCGTTCCTGACAGAGTTTTGCAAGGAGTTTGGGGTTTTGACCTTAGATGTTTATTCATTTATCTGCAGACCGATGGTAGGTCAAAGAGAAAGTTGTTCAGGCTTGAAAAGAATGAGTTTTTCTGTAGCGGCGTTTTGGGTGCGCCTGGTTTGGTTGGCTCAGGTCATTACATTTTAGTGCATCAATGTGCGTGCTTGTAGGCTATAATTGTCTGCTTCTTTCCCTGGTGTTCATGTTGTGTTTCACGTGAGCCAGTTACGAAAGTGTATTAGTAGTGATTGTCACGTCCTTGATTCGGTACCCCAGCTTCAACCTAATCTCTCGTACGTCGAAGAGCCTGTCTGTATTCTGAACTCAAGATCGTGTGCTGAGAAAGAAAATCATTCCAATGGTTAAAGTTCTCAGGCGAAATCAGGACGTCAGGAGTGCATTTTGGGAATTTGAATCTGTGATAAGAGAATCTCATTCTCAGCTATTCTTCTAGTATAATATGGTTAGTATTCATATCTAACGAATTTTCATCTCATCTCCCCCTTGTTCTCTCATTTTGTGTTGTGTTCCAAGTTTCAGGACGAAACTTTCTTTTTGGAGGGGTGACTGTAACGCCCCAGATTTTTCAACAATTATTTAATCATCTTGGTGACGTCATAATGACGTAAGAGCGTTATGTTAACGCAGAATTGATGGCGCGTCGCCGTTAGTGCGTTTTCGTGTTCGTTCGGTCGAGTCGGCCAAATTCTTGAATTCTTGTCAAAATTGGAAAATTTTGCGTTACAAAATTAAGTTAATTATTTTTTGACTTGATCGTCAAGTTTCGTCGCGATCCGAGTATTATTGGAGTCTCGACGAATTTCCGAACTTTGTATATTTAACGTTCGCCGTAAACTTTGGAAATTTATATCTCGAGAATGGTGCATCAGATTTTGATTTTGTCTTCGCCGTTGGATTCGTAACGTCGGTATTCGCCTATGACACAAATTTTGTAGGATTTGGCGCACGTTTGGCCCTTCGTAACGATATAATATTTATAATGTATTATCATTATTATATTCAAACACTATTCAAAAATGAAATTTACTATTCATCCTTAAGTTTAAGAAAGATTATATTTGCAATTTCCACTATTCATGAGGACAAAAGTGTGACTGTTCATGCAATTTTTGCTGTGCATTTCTCGAAAAAGACACTCCTCTCTCGTGAAATCTACTGTGCATTTCTCAAAAAAGACTCTCCTCTCTCGCGAAATCCACTGTGCTCTCTCGCGAAATCCATTCCTGCTCTCTTGCGAAATTTCTCTCCCTCTTTTCTAAATTCTAATAATAATATTATTATGATTATTATTATATATATATATATATATATATATATATATATATATAACTTCATCTTCTCCCCCAACACAAGAAGCCGAGCCACCCCCCTGTAACACCCCAAATCCCAAGTTGGGTTCAAGTTGGGTGACACGGCCTGTGACACGGGCGTGTCCCAGGGAGTGTCCTGCTCTGTATGACTGAGCAACCTGTCGAGTGCTCGACGAACTGCGCTCGACGAGTTCTTGAGAGGGAACACGCCCTGCGACACGGGCGTGTCAGAGGACGTGTCCACCTCTGGTCGACGAACTTCGCTCGACGAAACGCACGCTGGAGGCATGTCTGCAGCCGTGTAAGGGCACACGGCCTGTGACACAGGCGTGCCACATGGTCATGTCCTTTTCTGGATTTGGCTTGGGCAGTGAGGCTTGGTGAGCACGGGCAGGACACGAGTGTGTCTCTTGCCACACGGCCTGTGACACGGGCGTGTCACATGGCCGTGTCTTGCTCGGGTTAAGATGGTTGTGTACCACTTGAGATACACGGCCGCAGATACGGGCGCGTCTGAAGGCGTGTCAGGTCATACGGTCTGTGACACAGGTATGTCACATGGTCGTGTACTCTTTTGGATGAGTCGGTTGTGTGCCGCTTAAGGTACACGTCCTGTGACGAGGACGTGTCACAGGCTGTGTCAGCCAAAAATTAGACTTTTATGGACCAATCGTGGCCGTCCATTTTCTTCATCTGGGATCTGATGGCCCAGGCTCCTCCCTACTACTTTAAGGCCGAGAAAGAGAAGATATCTCTCATTGTAAACTTGTCCATTCTCTTTCTAAGGAAGCTAGAGAGAAGTGAGAGTAAGGAGGAGGAGGAGAGAGGAGCCGACCACCGGTGGAGCTGCTGAGTTCCGATTTGAGATCCGAGGCCAGTGTTGTGGAGGCAATGCCGCTGCGGTGCTTTCCAGCTGGCTAGAATTCCATGGCTCCAAAGAGGTCGTCAAGGATAACGATCTTCCTTCTTGGACATGTGAAGTCCTTCCTTTTGGCATGTGCATGGATTTTCCCTCCACCAAAGGGTGGACTGTGAGGGATTTCCCTTGGGTTGATTCTTGGAATCCCCAATAGTTTTGCATATAGATCCGGAAATGGAGTACAGAATAGGCATGCTGTGTGAAGCCTATTTGGACAGGTTGATATGGATTGGTGATGTTGCATTCGCACACCGGAGAAGACTCCGCGATTAAACGTATAGTTTGTGGAATCGATGGGTTGGACCTGTGAAGGGCAGTAATAGGAAGTACTGGAGTGGTAGTCCAGGAAAAGACCCTTGTGAGGCTTGCGATTTCAATGGGTTGTGCATGTGAAGGATAGTAGCAGGAAGTACTGGAGTGGAAGCCCAGGAAAACACCCACTAAATGCTTGTGTTGTATGCTATGAATGCTAAGGTTAGAGCTAGGTACGAAAAGTGAGTTCTGTCGCTGACGCTGAGCGTGGCTTCTAGCTAACCTATGAATGTGAAGCCAGTCCCTCGGGGATGGTATGGCTATGTGTGAGCTTGGAGAGTTCTTAAAAAGGCTTCATGCCAAACATGCAAGGTGAAACCGACCCGCGCCTTATACTTAGCCGTGAGTATGTTGGTATTTGGTGATGGCAAGGCGACTTGAGCAACGAGGGGTGGCTGATCCGTACCTGCGTTATGTCCGTCCGACTTGAAGACCTAAAAGTGCGGTCTTTTGGAGCGTATAATGAGAGTCTTAGTCCTGCGCGCCACTAAGACTAAATGCTCAATTTTACCGTCGGGTTTCGGCCCTGAAATGGTGGTGGGACCCTGGTTTGCCGGTACACCAAGAATGTGCCCGGAGTGCACGGATCGTCGGGCCACGTGGCTGACGGTTGTGATGGATTGTTTGTGCATGAGAGCACAATGTGTGATATTTATATATCTGTCTATAAATTGCTATGCCTGCAGGGAAGGAATACCACTGCCCCGTGAAAATGGCAGGGTTGTTATAAATTGGTCAACTGAATGCTGACCATTGCCTTGTTTGCCACCATTGGGTGGGCTGTCTTTGTGCAGGTGCTGGAGAGCCGAGCGGGACATATAAATGCTGAAGTCCCTACTGCTGCTGCTAGCCCTTGAAGGCTAAGCTGAAACATGTTGTGTTTTGTTCTTGTGTGGTCGACCTGCCCGCCGATGTTTGGAAGGCACTCTTGTAAAGAGCAACTGTAAGGCCATAAGGCCAAACGATATTATATTTGATGTTCATTCCTATATAAATGTGAGTGTTTATATCAGTGGACATTCATGACTGGAATTCAACATTTATGTTAAAAGCTTCCGCTAGGATGCAATGAGTTAGGATGCGCAACTCTGATATCAACCCATGACTTCGCCGCCTGTTTTGTGGCATATGGCGTGGGGCCCTGACCGGACTTTCTATTATATGATATATGAACGGATGAAGTTGTTATAACCCCCCCCCCCCCCCACCCGCTTCCTCGGGCCTAAATTAGAGAGCGACGACGAGACGATTTTCGTGAACCTTCCGGCGGCCACCACCGGAGCTCCAGTGCACGAAATTCTCGTTGGAGCATAGATCCGGAAAGCTCTCGACGAGAGCTACACGTGCGCTGTAAGATTTCTTCGTTTCGTGAATTTTTGGTGCTAGGGCTTTTGACCTAACTCTCATTTTGCTCCTAAAATTTTCAGGAATCGAAGATGGGGTGTTCTTACCGACTATCCTCGAAGCGGAGCGCATGAGTGATCGTTTTCCGGATGTTTTGAGGCAAGTGGTGTTTCGTTTGTTTTCCTCTTTTCCTGTTCTCAACTCTGATCGTTAGCTTACTAGTAGGAATTGCTAGGATATTTTATCTCAACAGTTTGTTAATTTTTTTTTCTGTGTGTCGTGTATGTCCAAATCCATTGAGTCATTTTTGTAAAATTTGTCGGGTGTCACATCTTGCGCTACACCTGTTCATATTCGTCAAGTATGACCAATTTCGTCGAGTACGTCAAATTTCGTCGAGTGGATTGTCTATATCGTTTGTCCCTAGGAATCATCGTTGCAAAAGCCTTGGATTCTTGTCGGATTAATTGCGTCGCCGTGTCATTTTATTCTCCGTGTCAACGTAATCGTCGCGTCATTATGCTCTATGCCGTGAAACCTACATTGGAGAGTTAGCCCCCTCTTTTTGGTCGATTATTGTGATGTGTCAGTCCGTAAAAATCATGAGTTCATCTGACGGCCCCTTCATGTCGTTGTCGTCGCGTCAATTGAATTGTTGCGTCATTTCGACCAAGTTATGTCGCCTTGTTTGATGTATGAGTATCGTATGATCCGTTGAAGTTTTGTTGGTCGGAATCCTTGTCATCTTCCGACGGATAACTGTACGTCGGAATTTTTGTTGCCTTCTACAGTGTCGTTTGTCGTCGCGAAGTCTTGATCGTCCCGTCGCTTCGACTAAGTTAGTTTCTCCGCTTGATTTTAAGTGTCGCTTGAACAAGTTAACCTCTCCGCTCGATTGTAAGTGTCGTTTGTATCGTTGGAATGTAGTTTGTCGGAAGCCTCGCCGCTTTCCGTTGTTTTCAGTCTATGAAATCCTTGTTGCCATCCGTCACTGCATTTGCGGGCGTGTCGTTTGGATCGTCATGGCGATTTGAGCTAGTGTCCCCTTTTGATCCCTGTTTTAGTCATAAGCATCGTTAGTTGATTCGTTTATGTTGTTTGACTTAGAAAATATTGTGGTTAAGGCCTTGGAGTTCTGCCAGGCAAATTTGTGTCTTTGTGTCGATCGTATGCTACAATCTGGTGTTAGTCCTTGTTAACGGCGTCGTGCGCTCTTAGCCGGGTCGTTACAAGAGAGAGGTTTTGTTTTTTGTCGGCCTGTTCGTTCAAAGTTCTTCTTGGTTTGATGCATTTATATGTAGATATATAACAAAATATATGAATATAGAATTATTTGTTGTGCTGTGTGTGTTGTGGACCATTTCCCCGGCATAGTGTCTTGTTTGTTGGGCTATGCGCGTTGGGGTAAATCACTCGGCATAGTGTCTCTTCTATTTGTGGATCATACACTCAGACCCTATGTTTGTACTGATGGTTCGTGTTGGACTAAGAGCCACCGCATCAGTGACATGTTTGCCCGGTGTTTTGATGCTATTTGGAGTTGATCGGTCTCTCTTAAGTCTTGATTTGATATTTAAAAAGATGAAATATATATATATATATACAAACACATTTATTTCGCTCCCGGTTGTGGCTTGCTTACTTTGTGCAGCATAGTTAGTTTCTCTGTCTTTTTTTTTATTTTTATGATTATACTGACTATTTGGTGATAGTTTGTTCGTCCAGTTTTTTGCTACTCCAGGTTTATTGTTCCTCTTTGGTTTTTATAGCACTATTTATAACTTGCTTCTGAGGTGTTCTCCTTTTGAATGCCTCAGGTTCAGAGCAGTAGCTGGTTTGACAGTTAAAGCTTGAGTTTCTGGTGTTGCGGGTGGTTGCAGCCGTTTGTTTCATCTCCTGTTTGTGAGGTAGCTACCTTTTGTTTCAGTTTAGAATGGTTTCCTATGAGTTCGTGTCAGTTTGTTGACGCCCATAAGGTTAACTATTTGGTAGTTGTACTGTTGTTTCTTACCATTAGCTTTATACTTGCTCTCTGTGAAGGTTTTATGTTACGATTCATGTTAGTTATTTTTGACTATAAAAGTTGCATTTTAGCGTAGTTCCATAACATGCTTTTAAACTGACAAACTACTATTTTAATAGCTACAAAACTGTTTTTCTACTTATGATAAATCTAGAAGTCTCATCTTCATTTTTTTTTGCTGAGTCTATATTCTCACTTAGGATAACAAATGAAACAAACTTAATAAATTTTCGCTGTGTAAACCTATACTTTCTCACTCGTGAACTAGTTGATTCACCAGACCGAGGGACACGGTCAATAAACCTAATAATATAACTTTGTTTTAAAAAACATAATTCTTAAGTCTTTTATAAAAATAAATGAAAAGACAAGATCGTCTGAACGTCTGCAGTTGTCTTCTGAACGACGTGACATCACGATCGCGTACTTTTTCTCACTTTGATTGTATTTTAATACTGATAAAATGGAGGTTGTGACACTTGTGGACTACAGTCCAGCTGGGGGTGGCCCGGGATACTCACATGAGTGGGCCGACCCCCTTTCAACAATGCTCACATGTCTTAATTTGAAAACACAACCAAAGGAAAAGCGAGAGGGCTTTGTCTTTTTCTTTTTCAAGGACTTGTATATTTAGCGGTATCCAGTCATCCTCCTGAAAATTCGAACACTTATAAGTTATAACTGCCTACAAATTAGCTGATTTGGTTGAAACCGTACCGATTCCGTGATTTTTTCGGTTCTGGGGTTTTCCATGTAAATGTTTTTTCGGCCCATGATTCACTTTTTGACGGTTTGTACGCTTAACTCGCTTTGGAGCTAAAAATAATTCCACTCTTTGGAACGGGAAAACGCCTAGCAAAAAATGCATAATTTAGATTGCATTATTCTTTTTATATACAATTATGTGTGTATCAATGTGATGTCATCATTTCATGTAAATTTCAATGAAATGGATTTAAAACAATCATTTAAATGAGCCAATGGTGGGGGTGTGTGCGAGCTAATCGTGACTGAATTTTCAAAAATACATTTTTTTAGGTCATTGTTAATCGCAATCCGTTATTTTGTTAGTCGCATCTCAAAATTTTCTAATTTTTCACGTCTTTTCAAAATACGTGTTGTACATACAATATCAGGAAAAGTGTTCGACACAAAAGTTGTAGATATCGACGAGATCTATAACTTTCGTGTTGATCACGTTTGCTAAAAATGCATGCACAAGACGTACTTTGAAAATATGCACAGATTTTGCGCCTTTTCGAAATACGCCTTGTACATGCAATTTCAGGAAAAGTGTTCAACACTAAAGTTGTAGATCTCGTCGATATCTACAACTTTCGTGATGAACACTTTTCCTGAATTTGCATGTACAAGACGTATTTTGAAAAGACGCGAAAAATGGAAGATTTTGGGGTGCGACTAGCCAATTATGGATTGCGGTTAACAATCACCTTTTTTTAATGGTATGTGTGCGCTAATCATGACTGTATTATAAAATAAACCATAAATTATTAAAACTATTAAAAATATTAGAGAAAATTATTGACGAAGACATGGTAATTAAAAATGCATTTAAATAAAAATGAAGATTAAGACGAAATATACGACGATTTCCACTAATCATTTTATTTTGCTTTAATTAATAAAATTCAATCACAAGACTGGCCGGCTTCAATTTAGTTCAAAATATCTATGGGTCTTGAATTATATATATATTGTTGGGGTGAAACTCGGCGCCCCGGTCGGACCGGAGTAACTCGGACCGTCTTATCTCACAGAGCGGTTGAGCGCACACACAACCAATTAGAGTGAAATTGTACACACAATGTTTTGACGTGAGAAAACCCCTTAACCGGGTAAAAACCCACGCGATCGGGTCTGTGCCGGTCAAAATCCACTAATTGCTTGCGGTTACAGGTTTCCCGGAGAATCGAGGGCGAACCCACTTTTCAGCATCTCGCTGTTCACGGAGAAGTGTTTGTTGCTGTGTGACCTTTCTGCCGACCCGAAGCTCTCTGTTGTCATCCCATTGGGCCGAGATTGGAAGATGAAACTGATTTTTGAAGGCTGCGGCGACTTAGTTCCTGCACGCTGCCCTTCTGCTCCGCTGAAAGGGCATTCAGAGGGGATGTCTCCTTGTAGCTCCAGAGTTGACAGAGCTCCACCGGAAGATTCAAACCTTGAGGTGATGGGCTCCTTTGCCCCCAATGTCCCCCATGAGGAGGCTCCTACTCCGTCTCAGCCGAAGGGAAGGCGTGTTTCTTCTTCCTTTGTGGCAATGAATAGTGCAGTGAGTTCATTATTTGGCTTTAATCCGATTTGTTGATTTTGACTTAGCTTATCTTGCTCCTTTTGTTGCAGATTGGAGTACAGGCTCAGATTGTCCTTACTTAGAACGATCATTACATCGGCATGAAAGAAGAGTACTTGTTGCTCCAGGGGAAACTTTAGGAAGCAGAGGGCTCCCTTTCTAACTTGAGAGGGAGTCGTGATCGCGACACCTCTCACTTTCAGCAGATTGAGTCTAAGTTGAAGACCGAGCTGACACGATCACATGAGGAGCTCCAGACGGAGAAATATTTGGTGGAGAAGACGACACGACTTTTGGAGAATTCGCATAGGATATTTCTCGCTTGGAGTCCGAGTTGGAGCATCTTGTCGAGCTGAAGGCAGTTGGAGTGGTGAAATACAAAACTTCCCTTGACTTCAAGCAAGATCGTTGTCAACTTTCGGATGAGATCCGTTAAGAAGTACGTACAAAGGAGATAGAGCCCGAGTTGGCCGATGTGCGGGAGGTGGCATTCCGTCACGGAATTATGAAGACACTCCGGATGATAGCTCATAAACATGAGTGTTGCGGTCAAACTTGACGTCCTGGTCGGACCGAGATTCTTGCATCATCTTAGCTTTCAGAATGGTCGAGCGCGCACACAGTCAATAAAAATAGAGAGTTGACACAATAATTTTTTGACGTGAAAAACCCCGGAAAGAGGTGAAAAACCACGTGGCCGGATCTATGTCGACCAAACCTCCACTAGATATGAGTGCTGTTACAAGATTTTTTCAAGAACTCGAGAGCGACATGTCACCTCTCGTTACAATTATTGGGGGGAGAGAGAGAGAGAGCCTGGAGGGTGACATGACACCACTCACAGAGCTAATTATTTCTTTGAGTGCTGCGGGGAGCGATGCGCTCGTTGTATTCTGGAGTCTTCTAATAATTCCTAGAGGCGGGAGCAGCTTGATGTACACGTTCTGATGTCTGGAGCTTTGAGGCTCGGAGGCGCGCTTAGCATGTTTTACCTTCCGCTTCTTGTCTCTGATTGTCTTTTGGAGAAGCGTGGGTTGGTTGTCTTATCGGTAGATGGAGTGCTTGTTCTGTAGCGCATGGTACACTTGTTGGCAAAAAGCACGCTGTGAGTTTGCTGGAGGAGAACGCGCTGGGCGCTTGCCAGAGGAGAGCACCCTGGGCGCTCATTGGAGAAGGGTGCGTGAAGCGCTGGGGGAAGAGACCCGTGCAAAGGAGCAACATGTGTGATAGCTCGTATGAGCGTGCAAGGGGAGAGACCGGCACAAGAATGAGTGTGAGAGAGGCGACGCGCGCGGGAGCGCACAAGGGAGAAATGCGCGCGAGAGCACGCAAGGAGGCGGCGCGCGCGGAAACGCAAAAGAGAGAAATATGCACGAGAGTGCGCAAGGAGGCGGCACGCGGGAGAGCACGAGGGAGAAATGTGCGCGAGAGCAAGCAGGGAGGCGGCACGCGGGAGCGCGCAAGGGAGAAATGCGCGCGAGAGCACGCAACGAGGCGGCACAGGCAGAAGCTCGCAGTGGAGAAATGTGTGCAATAGCGTGCAAGAGGCCGGCGCGCGCGGGAGCGCGTAAGGGAGAAATGCGCGCGAGAGCGTGCAAGACGGCGGTGCGCGCGGGAGCGCGCAAGGGAGAAATGCACACAAGAGCTCACAAGCAGGCGGCGCGCGCGGGAGAGCGAGAGCGCGCGATGAGGCGACGCGCGCGTGGGAGCGTGCAACAGAGAAATGTGCGCGAGAGCGCGCAAGGAGGTGGCGCAACCGAGAGCGCGCGAGGAGGTGGCATATGCGGGAGCGCGCAAGGGAGAAATGCGCGCGAGAGCGCACGCGAGAGAGCGCAATGGAGAAATGCGCGCGAGTGCGCGCAAAGTGGCGGCGGCGCGCGGGTGCTCGCAAGGGAGAAATGCGCGTGAGGAGGCGGCGTGCGCGGGAGAACGCAAGGAAGATATGCGCGCGAGGAGGCGGCGCGCGCGGGAGCGCGCAAGGGAGAAATGCGCGCGAGAGCGCGCGAGGAGGCGGCTCGCGCGAGAGCGCGTAAGGATGATATACGAAGGAGAGAGAATTTTCGGGCAGAGAAGATGATGATCTTCGAAAACGAAAGAGATTTTCAAAGAATGCTTGAAGATCTTCGAAAATGAAAGAGATCTTCAAAAAATGTTTGAAGATCTTTGAAGGGGGAGAAGAAGGTGAAGAAGATGAGGGAGGAAGGAGTGACAAGGAATCCGTAGGAGGATTTTTCCCAAGGAAGGAGAGAATCCCCATTAAAGGTGGGTTTGAGGCCCTAGTTATAGGCTTCATGGGTGGTTATGGAGGTTACGTGGTTATCTACAGCCCATAACCAGCATGGTTGCTATTAATAGAACAAAATATTATATTTATTTTTATAGAACTATGCTTTAATATGCATATTAATCTCGTTATACGCAGACCATTCTATTTTTGGCAACGCATTATCTCCACTACGGGAGATCATGCAGGCGATTACGTGGGTGGTTACCCACGTAACCGACGGCAGCGATCTTGGGAGCGTGATCGGACGGTGGAGACGAGCTCCCTCGGACGGCGGACGAATTTGCCGACGAGGTGGGAGATCGCCGCCAACGGCCGGGAGAGCGGGCGGCGGCCGAAAGTGTGGAGCGGTCGACGGTGATGACGTCCGAGGAAATGAGGAGTGACGGCGGTGACGACCGCTGGACAAATGAGCGACGGCGGTGGCCGCAGAGTCAGGAAATAACGGCGGCGGCCGCCGCGACGTTGGGAGACGGCAGCCATAGGAGAATCGGACGACGACGGCGGCGGTCGTGGAGTCGGGAAATAACGACGGTGGCGGCCACGGCATTGGGAGACGGCGGCGGCGGTGACCGCTGGAGAAACAGACGACGACGACGACGACGGTCGTGGAATCGAGAAATAACGGCGGCGGCGGCTGCAGCGTTTGAAGATGGCGGCGGCGGCGGCCGTGAAGTCTAGAAATAATGGCGGCGACGACCGCGACGTTTGAAGATGGTGGCGGCGGCCACGAGAGAAACGAATGACGGTGGCGCCATCCGCGACGTTGGGAGACGGCGTTGACGACGGCCACTGGAAAAACGGATGACTGCGGCGGCGGTCGTGGAGTCGGTAAATAACGGCGGCGGCGGCGGAGACATTGGGAGACGGCGGCGGCGGCGGTCGCGGGAGAAACTGATGACGACAGTGGCGGGCGCGGCGGCGGCCAGCGGTGCGAGCGGCGGCAGCAGTAGTTGTTGAATGAGAGGCCCCCATGATTTCTCCTATTGTGGTGGAGATCATGAAGAGTGAGTTGACTGGTCAAACTCATGATCTCCATAATAGTAAAAATTATGGGGGGAGTGGTTAAATGCACCCCCTAGAGCTTTAAATGGGGCTTCATCCCCATCAGTGAGTGTGATGTTTCTGATTTTCGCTTTAACGACCTCTCTGAGGATGAGTGCATTGAGTTTGATGTTGATGAGGAGTATGCTCCTAGCTTGTTATATTTGGTTCTATCTTGTACGCTTTTCGCCTTGGTGGCATATTTGTTTTATATTATGTGTTGTCTTGTGATCTTTTGATTCCTTCTCGTATCTTATTCACAGTTTAGTGTGGTTGCTCGTAATGTTTGTTGTTTTGTTACCCGCGAGTATCTCCAGCTTGCTCCTTCGGAGGTGAGGTTGGGGGGGGAGCCTCCATCGATTTTGGGACCTACTACCAAAATGAAGGGCGAACCCTTCTAGCCAGGTAGTGCGAGGTCCATCTTTCCATGGCAAGGGATGTCGTTGAAGATATGGTGAAGGGCAGACCTTCAAACCTAGGCAATCACGAGGGGGGGGGGGGCCGACAACGTCGCGACCTACTGTAGTGGATAAGGGCAAAACCTTTGATCAGTTGAAGTGAGAGATCACAGGGACGTGGTCCCAAAGAGAGATAGTGAAGTTTGGACGCTTCAAAGCACTGGCGAACGCGAGGGGGGTGGCAGACCCTGGCGACGTCGCGACCTACTACGACGGATTAGGAAAAAACCTTTGATCGACGAGAGTGAGAGGCCGCTAGGGCTGAGAGCGCGGATAAACGATGAAGGGCAGACCTTCGAACACTGACGAACGCAAGGGGACAGACCCAGGCGACACCGCAACCTATTGCAGCCTATTTAACAATATGTTTGTGGGTCGATTCCCACAGACGGTGTCAAACTGTTGTGGTCTGCTCAAGGCTCCTAGTAGGTTGGGCCTTCTAAACCGTCTTAGCCTGCGAAACGATCAAGCACGCAACAATCAAAGATTCACATAGTTGTGAGAGGGAGACTTAGTTACATGAAATAACCGCAAACGAGTTGAAAAAATCACACGGTCGATTCAGTGTCGACCTAACTTCCACTATTCAGAGTTTGTTACAAAATGCTTGGGTGAAGGCGAGGGCAACATGCTGCTCCTCATTACACTTGATGAAATGAGAGAGTGCAAACAAAGCTTGGCAATGCTCCACAGTTTTCTGGTGGTCTTGTCCCTTTGCGCAAGGGGGAATGTGCAAACTTGATTGTCTTAATGGGATCACCTCGACGTCACTGAGAGGGCTTGTCACTAGCTTCCAAGCTTCTCAAATGACCAAAGATAGTGGACAACTGTTACGAGTCTACCCACCTCCAAGTGCTTGACAGATCTCGGAGCGACTTTGTCCATCTAGACGGTCCTTGGTGGAGTTCCTTGGAAGTGAGCCTTGGTGGAAATTCTACAGAGAGAGGAGAAGGGTAGTGAGAGAGATAGGAAGTACAGAGAGATCAGAGTCTGGGGAAAAAGATCCAAATGAAGTAAAGAAAGAGAGTATTTATAGGCTTTTAAAAGGGCGGTCCGGTAATTTTTCCAATAACTACCGGTCGGGCAAATAAGAGCACCCGAATTTGAGCACACATATCGTCATTTTTGGAGAAATGACGCCTCTGCCCCTAGGCCAAAAAAGGCCCGCCAGGGAAAACCGGGTGCCTGAGGCCGGCGACCACCCCACTCCTCTATGTCGGGCGGTCAGGAAGTGGCAGCCGATCTTAGTGAGGACGGCCAAGGCCGCTTATGGCCTGGGCGGCCAAGGGGCGACCGCCACCCTCAAGGCCGACCACTTCTAAGGTTGTCTGCGACCGGGCGGCCAAAGGGGCGGCCACCCATCGCGGGACCGACTGCGGTCGAGGCCGCCCGTGCTGGGCAACTAAAGGGGGAGACCGACCCTTATGGGGCAGGCCGCGGTCGAGGCTGCCAGTGTTGGGCGGCTAGAGGGTCGTCTGGCCCTTGTGGGTATGGTCGCGGACGAGTCACCCGTGCCGGGCGGCTAAAGGGATGGCCAACCCTTGAGGGGCCGGCCGTGGCCGAGGCCGCCCGTGCCGGGCGGTTAAAGGGGGTGGCCGGTCCTCGCGGGCCGACCGTTCGTGCCGGGCGACTAAAGGGGGCGACCGACCCTCCTGGGGCCAGCCGGGTTGTAATGTCCCGTTCCACATTTCGTGGATCACAACACCATTAGGCCTTACGCGGACCGTTACCGGGTTGTAGCCCAAGCACCCCAACCCCTCTCCATCTAGGAGAGTTGTTGGTGGCCACAGCCTCCCTTTGATCAGTCAAACTCGATAGTCAAGTGTGCATCGCAGGGACTTCCCAAGAGGCTACCCATCCCAGTACTACTCTAACCCGATCACGCTTAACTGCGGAGTTCCTTTACTTCTCATCACAAATTCAGCTGGCCACTCATCCCAGTACTACTCCAACCCGAGCACGCTTAACTGCGGAGTTCATTTACTTCTCATCACAAATTCAGCTGGCCACCCATCTCAATACTACTCCAACCCGAGCATGCTTAACTACGGAGTTCCTTCACTTCTCATCACAAAGCTGAATTTGTGATGAGGAGTGAAGGAACTCCGTAGCTAACTGTGCTCGGGTTGGAGTAGTACTGGGATGGGTGGCCTCCTGGGAAGTCCCCGTGATGCGCGCTTGACTATCGAGTTTGCCTCATCATAGGGAGGTTGTGGCCACCAATGACCCGCCTAGATGAGAGGGGTTGAGGTGCTTGGGCTGCAGCCTAGTAACGATCCGCGCAAGGCCTAGTGGTGTTGTGCACTTTTATTGTAATGTCGTGTTCCACCTTTCGTGGATCACAACACCATTAGGCCTTACGCGGACCGTTAACAGGCACTTTTATTGTAACGTCTCGTTCCACCTTTCGTGGATCACGACACCACTAGGCCTTACACGGACCATTACCGGGCTGCAGCCCAAGCACCCCAACCCCTCTCCAGCCCACAGACGGGTTGTTGGTGGCCACAACCTCCATTTGATGATGCAAACTCGATAATTAAGTTGGGTCGTACGGGGACTTCCCATGAGGTCACCCATCCAAATACTACTCCAGCCCGAGCATGCTTAACCATGAAGTTCCGTCATTTCTCATCACCAATTGAGCTGCAGCCCCGGTAATGGTCTGCATAAGGCCTAGTGGCGTTGTATCCACGAAAGTTGAAACGGGATGTTACAATAAAAAATGCACTTTTGCGTGAATTTCTGCCTTTCCTCCATCTTTGTAGCCGTCAAGATTTTCTTTGCTCGCGAGAGCCAATCCTCAGCCTGAGTCAGGGGGAATGCCGCTAGGGTTGAGGTTGTGACCGACCTCCCTCTCATCTTGACAGATCAAGAAGGTTAGTGTTGGGATTACGCTTACGAGAGAAGGTCGTCCGGAGGCGTTGGTGGTGAGCAACT
This sequence comes from Platanthera guangdongensis, assembly GCA_039583875.1. Lineage (NCBI taxonomy): Eukaryota > Viridiplantae > Streptophyta > Magnoliopsida > Asparagales > Orchidaceae > Platanthera > Platanthera guangdongensis. Next base: position 161,238,905 of record CM077165.1, on the reverse strand, counting down.
CGAGTTTGGCTAGGGATTATGGCAAAGTGTTTGATTTGGAGCTCGGACCGGTGCGTGAAAACCAAGTCCGTGACGACCAAGCTATGGCTCTGAAACGCGCGTCAAGGGTAACAACTTTTCTTCTTGGGCAGGTGAAGCCCTTAATTTTAGCATGTTTGCATGAAAGCCCCTCCCCACCGACGAGTGGGGGAAAGGTGCTCTCAACTGAGTCGATGTGTACATCCATGTTATTTAATTGCATTTAGTACCCGGAAGTGCAAGCACGGTTTTAGGCATACTGTGTGAAGCCCATCCGGACGTGTGGTCTGGATTGGTGATGTTATGTGGGTTCCCGGAGAAGACTCCATGGAAGTTGAATGTTTCAGAATGGGGGTCAGCCCAGGGCGGCAGTTAGTACTAGAGGTGTGTTCCATAAAACACCATAATGTTTGCATAGGATCGTTGTCTCGATAACATTAGCTCCCAGGGAGCTTATGTGGTGTTGTGTGCCAAAGCGGTCTCTCGGAGACCGTGCGCTAGCGTGTTGACTTGCGTGCCTTGGGTGCCCAACTTTGGTGGCCACGAAAGCCAACCTTGAAGCATAACGTGTGTTATTGTAGTGTACGGGAAAGTGGATGCTGACCTACGTCGTTGTCGTTAATTGGCATGTCGATTTGGGCAATGAGAAAGATCTGAACTGTACCCGCTCTATGTCGTCCGGCTAAAAAGGCCTAAAGTATGTGGCAATTGTCATTGGCATATGAGTGAGTCGAGGCTATAGGCCCGACTAGTAATGCTCAAGTGGAACCATCAAGTTTGGGATTAAGAATGGTGGTGGACTAGTGGAGTTCACCGTTGAGGTGCTTTATGCACAATCGTATGTCTGTGATGGCAAAAGGTGGGACTTGGGGTAACCCGGTACACCCTTAAGGTGCCCTGAGTGCACAGGACGTTTGACTGGTTGTGCCAACGTCTGTGGTGTATGGTGCTTAAATTGCACATTTATATTAAATATGTGAACATGCTAATTGCTTGCAGGGATTAAACACCACCACCCCGAGAAAGGGGTGGGGTTGTTATAATTTGATCAGCTTCAGCTGACTATGGCCTTGTTTGACACCGCTTGGTGAAATGTTTTGTGTGCAGGTGCTGCGAAGTCAAGCGGGAAGTAGCGGGATGGAGCCCAAATCTTTGCCGGCCCTCAAAGGCCCAAATTTTGCTATTATTTTCCTATTTTGCCGGCCTGCCTGCCGATGTTTGGAAACCGTTTTTAATTTGGAGAATCTTTATTGATGTAAGATCATAATGCCAAAACTTTAAGGGATGTGTCTTTTCATTCCCGGTTATAACTGTTAGTGGACATTCCTAATCGCGTGGTTGTTTTTTATCTCGTTAATGTTAACGCTAGTTTGTACCTTTGTGCTAGAGTGCGTTTAAAATTATAAAGGAGTTATGGTGTTACAATTCCCCGTACGACCCATATGTCAAGTTCGCTCATCAGTAAAAGTAGAGCCTGCATATCGCCCCAACCTCGTGAACTCATGCAGGTAGTCGTCCACGCTACTCTCACCCTGAGTCTGCCTCTGAAATTGGTTTTCCATTACGATTTTCCGCGCCGACGGAATATACCGTACCAGAAATAATCTCAAGAACTCCTCCATCGAGATATCAGTGAGTTGTCTCCCAGCAAAGTGATGGATCTTTAACTCATCCCACCACAATCTTGCTTCACCATCCATAAGGAAAGTGGCTATCGTAACCTTCTATCACTCCTCAGTCCCTGTTGCGGACATGAATCTTTTAATCCTAGAAAGCCAGTTCTCAACTTGTGTTGGGGTTTCAGTCCCCGCAAACACTGGTGGGTTAAAGCTCATCACGTGCTTTAGTTGCTTTTCAGAGGTTCTTCTTTGCATCACGGGTTCTGCCGCTACTTGATCCACCATAATGTGTTCTACTGCGCCAAGTGGTACTTGACCCAATTCAGGAGCAGGAGGCTGTACTTGCCTCTATGGTTAGGTATTCATCATGGTGAACACTGCTTCAGCTACCATTCGTATGGACTCAGTAGAAGGAGTGGTCACAGGAGCATCATTTGACGCACTACTCTCTGCAGAGTGCTGACGTTGGGACTGCTCCGCATCACTCCTAATCACCTATATTCGTAAAACACTCAATTAGGTGATAGATAAAATGTCAAAATGCAATTATTGGAACATGCAAGTTCCTCAAACATGTGTATTTTCATTACTAAGTGGACATTCATGGGTTCTTTCATGTTATAACGGTAATGCACATACATGTGCTCATCACTCCTTAAAAGAATTTGCCCACGAATTCGAATAAGAAAGATCGACACCTGAGTTTGATAATAAATTAACTAGGCCTTACGCGGACCGTTACCGGGCTACAGCCCAAGCACCCCAACCCCTTTCCATCTAGGCGGATTGTTGGCGGCCACAATCTCCCTTTGATTAGGCAAACTCGATAGTCAAGCGCGCATCACGGGGACTTCCCAGGAGGTCACTGTGGCCTCACCTAACGTCGTCCTGGCTGCAGCCCAAACACTCAACCCATCTCCATCAACGTGCTTGTTGTTGGTGGCCACAACCTCCCTTTGATGAGATAAACTTGATAGTCAAGCGCGCAGCACGAGAACTTCCCAGGAGATCACCCATCCGGAGATTATTCCAACCCAAGCACGTTGCAGCTCAATTGGTGATGAGAAGTTGGAAAACTCCATAGTTAAGCGTACTCGGACTGGAGTAATCTTGAGATGGGTGACCTCCTGGGAAGTCCCCGTGTTATGCGTTTGACTATCGAGTTTGCCTCATCAAATGGAGGTTGTGGACACCAATAGCCCGCCTGTTGATGGAGAGGAGTTTTGTGCGTGGGCTGTAGCCCGGACGATGAGAGGTGAGGCCACAGGGATCCTTGTGAGATCCAGAGTGGGTCGGCACCGGTTCGTCACAACTTAAAGCGCTTGCCACCGCGTTCCCTTTCCCAAGAGTATAGAGTATGCCGAACGTGTAATCTCTCAGAAATTCCATCCATCTCCTCTGACACACATTCAGATCTTTTGATCTAGCAAGTACTTCAAACTCTTATGGTCCGTGAATATTTCGATCTTCCTGCCATATATGTAATGTCTCCACAACTTCAGAGCAAACACCATGGCCACCAACTCTAAATCATGGAGCAGGCAGTTTCTCTCATGTACCTTCAGCTGGCGCAAACCGTAAGCGATGACTTTCCCATATTGACACAACACACATCCCAAACCACTGCATGCCCGAGGCATCACTGTACACCTGGTAACCTTCAGTCCCACACGTCGAACATAGAATCGAGGCAAAAATCAGTCGGCTATTCAGCTTCTCAAAAGCTTGTACGCACTCTGGCGTCCAGACGAACTGTTGATCCTTCCTAGTCAGTAGTGAGGGGAAGTGCAATCCGCAAAAAATTCGCCACAAAGCGCCTGTAATAACCGGCAAGCCCCAAGAAGCTCCGGACTTCAGTTATATTCCTCAGCTCAAGCCACTCTCGGATTGCCGCAACCTTCACCGGATCTACCGCAACACCCTCTCCACTAACTATATGCCCCATAAATGCCACCAAGGTAGCCAAAACTCACACTTGGAGAATTTTGCATACAACTGATGACTCCTCAGGACTGTCAAAACTTTGCAAAGGTGGTCGACATGGTCTTCATCAGACTGCGAGTACACTAGAATATCATCAATGGAGACGATAAAAAACATATCGAAGTACTCTCGGAATGCTCTATTCATCACATCCATAAAAACTGAGGACACATTTGTGAGCCCAAAGGGCATCACCATGAACTCATAATGCTCATAGCGGGTGCTGAAAGCAGTCTTTGGAATGTCCAACTCCCGTACCCTGAGCTGATAGTATCTGGACTTCAGATCCAATTTTGAGTACACCGTGGATCCTATCAACTGATCAAGTAGGTCATCGATGCGGGGAATCAGATATTTATTCTTTTCTATCAACTTGTTCAACTCCCTATAGTCTATGTACAGGTGCAAACTATCGTCCTTCTTCTTCACGAAAACGGTGCACTCCATGGTGACGAACTTGGACGTATATACCCTTGCTCAAGCAACTCCTGCAGTTGTATCTTCAGTTCTGCCATCTCCTTGATCCACCATGATGTGTTCTGCTGCGCCAAGCGGTACTTGACCCAATTTAGGAGTAGGAGGCTGTACTGAGATGGATGATGAGAAGTGGAAGTCCCCGTGATGCGCGCTTGACTATCGAGTTTGTCTCATTAAAGGGAGGTTGTGGCCACCAACAACCCGCCAGTGGTCTGGAGAGGGGTTGGGGTGCTTGGGCTGTGGCCCGGTAGCGTCGTCTAGAGCGGAGTCATGACATTGTCATGTTAGATTGACTAGGAGAAACCGATTATTTGCAGTCCAAGAGTCTTTACGGTAAAGTATGAGCATCTAACGTTCCACGAATGACCACACACATCTCAAAGTGGGCACATCTAAAAGTGTTTTGAGATGTGTGTCATGTGCGAGCATTCACACTGATTGTTCAATACCCATATTTTATGGTAAAATACATCACCCGCACTTATCACTCCCTTACTCTAGGTGAGGGTGAGCAAGAAAGGATCGTACCATAGCCATAAAGATGGTGGGGATTAAACCGCGACGACGCCACTTCCATCATTACATACAGTTCTTCATGACGTGACTCGGTGAATGCATTCTCACTTAGTCTAATGGTGGAAATTTTTTTGATTAAAAGAAAAAAATATAAAAGAATGAGATTAGAGAACCATCACATCAACAAGAAATAGTTCTCATCCAACCTTTGGCCACTACTTCTTAACACATGCTAAAAACTATTTTATTTTTAATTTTTAAAATGATTTGTCGTAAGTATATATATACAGAGAGAGAAAAAATGTATAAAACTGTTTATTTACGGTGATTGTTAATCGCAACCCATTATTTTGTTAGTCGCACCCCAAAATCTCCTAAGTTTTTGCGCCTTTTCGAAATACGCCTTGTACATGCAATATCATAGAAAGTGTTCATCACGATAGTTATAGATATCGACGGGATCGACAACTTTCGTGTTGATCACTTTTCCTAAAAATGCATGTACAAGACGTACTTTGAAAATATGCTCAGGTTTTGCGCCTTTTCGAAATACGCCTTGTACATGCAATTTCAGGAAAAGTGTTCAACACGAAAGTTGTAGATCTCGTCGATGTCTACAACTTTCGTGTTGAACACTTTTCCTGAAATTGCATGTACAAGACGCATTTCGAAAAGACACAAATAATTAAAAGATTTTGAAGTGCGACTAGCCAATTATAAATTGCGGTTAACAATCACCTTCTTTACGTTATATTTAGTTATTTACTAATCCATCTTGCTGATGATAGCAGAGCTAGCAAGAACCCACCGCCGAGAAGCAATATCTATAAATCCTTTCTCCGAATTCACGCCGTAATTACATATTCACACTCCGGCGAAATCCAAGATCTCTCCCTCTCTCTCTCTCTCTCTCCCTCTCTCCCCCCTCTCTCTCTCTCTCTGTTTTTCTATGACGGTAGAGGAGGGGTTAGATTCCCCCGCCGTCTCCGGTGGCCGTCATGGCCACCAAGAAGTTCACCAGCACTATCATCTCATGGATTGGCTAGAAGACTCCATCTCCTATCTCCCCGACTTTCTTAGCGAGCCATACTCTGTTCCCGAAGACATTGCCCACTGCGAGTGGTGGATTCAGGACCAAAACCAGTCTTTATCCGCCGCCGCCGCCCCGCCCATCACAGTTTCGTCCGCGAAGCCGAAGCCCCGTCCTGCGCCCAAACCAGAATTCCCTCAAAAACGTAAACTTGATGCGAATCCAGCCGCCGTTCAGCGCCGGCGAACAGACGAGGAGTTTGAAGAGGAGCGCAAACCGCAGGCGAGCGGCGGGAAGAAGGGTCACGGCAGAGAGAGCTTGGTTATAAACTCCGGTTGCTGCGGCGGAGGCAGCGGCGCCGCAAGCAGGGAATCAAGGTGGGCGGAGCAGCTTCTGAACCCTTTGGCGACGGCTATCGAAGCGGCGAATCTCTCCCGAGCGCAGCACCTTATTTACGTCCTCAAGGAGCTGGCATCGGCCACCGGCGACGCCAACCAGCGCCTCGCCTTCTACGGCCTCCGAGTCCTCGCCCGCCACATCTCCCCCGGCTCCGCCGCGGCTTCCCCGTCGACGTTCGCTTCGACGGAGTCGCGGCTGTTCTGCTCGTCGCTGATAAAATTCCACGAAGTCAGCGCCTGGTTCGCTTTCCCCAATTGCCTAGCGAACGAGGCGATCCTCCAAGTTGCAATGGCCGGGAGAGCCGGAGCAGGGATTAGCCTCCACGTGGTGGACGCAGGGGTGTCGCACGGGTTACAATGGCCGACGCTTATGGAAGCGCTGACGCGGCGGGGGGGCGTGGGGCCCGGGTTGGTCCGGCTGACGGTGGTCGGAGCAGGGACGGACGGGCCGTTCGGGTCTGCGCCGGCGGGATACGATTTCGTGCCGCAATTGCTGCGGTATGCGAAGTCGATTGAGTTAAATCTGTGGGTGGAGAGAGAGGAATTGGGGCAGGGGATCCGGCGGGGTTCCGGCAAGGAGGTAGTGGTGGTGTGCGCTCAGTTTCGCGCCGGGCGGGCGGCGGCGGGATTCTGGCAGGCGGTGAAGGAAATTGAGCCGGATTTGTTGGTGTTGAGCGAGATGGACGAATGTAGAGGGGCGGGATTTGGGAGAAAGGCGGAGTATTTGTGGAGTTTTTTGGAGTCGACGAGTGTGGGGTTCAAGGGAAAGGATTGCGAGGAGAGGAGGGTGGTGGAGGGGGAGGCGGCGAGGTTGCTGGAGGATGACGGCAGCGAGGGGTGGGGGAGAGATCGGTGGACGGAGAAGATGAAGGCGGAGGGTTTTAAGGAGGAGGGATTCGGAGAGGAGGCGGTGGAGGCGGGGAGGGGTTTGCTGAAGAAGTATGAAGGGAATTGGGAAATGAAGGTGGATGGGGCGGTGGGGTTGTGGTGGAAAGGGCAGCCGGTATCTTTCTGTTCGTTGTGGAAGCCGGCGGGAAAAACGGCGGCCGGTGTTTTTGCGGCCGCCGCAGGCTGCGGCGGAAGGATACGCTAGTTTCTGCTCTCCTCTGTTAGGAAATTGGTGTTGCTCTGAAAACATGCTAATTATTAGTAAGTCAGGAATAATGGGGAGGTAGTTCTACTTTGATCAACATCCCAAATGTTTCGAGCGATCTAATAATTTGAACTGCTAGAAGGCCTATATGCTCGACGAACTCAGTTAGCATCAAGGTCACTGTTTTTAGTTACATGTTGAATATTGTAATCATTGTTAACTCATGTTGTGTGTGGCCATAAGATCAAATTAAGACTGTGTTTGACAACCCGGTGATACTTTGTTCTGACGTGGCCGATCCGGAGGTGTAAAATGGACTCCAGTGTGGCAGGTAGGTTAGAAGAGATCTACAACGGATATTTGCCTTTGTTGGATGACTAGACTTAGAATTAGATTTATGGGGCTTGACACTTGTTAAGGTGCGATGCGGTATCGAAAACTCAAGTTATGTTCGTCGTGTCAAAAGATTGTAATTTTTGTAATTATTCATATTTGTAAATAGAGTAAGGCTCTGTTTGAAGAGACTTATTTTCACCGGTTAAACGGTTATACCGCATGAACCGGACCTTAATTAAAGTTCGGTTCATGCGGTTGTAACCAGTTGACCAATGAAAATAAGTCTCCCCAATCGAAGCCTAAATTGTCGATAACCCTCTTTACTTTTTCACCATTTTCAATAGCCCCCAATAAATTTTGTAAATAGGTGGATAATCCCTTATATGTACTTGTTCAAACTTATGGAAGGTTAAGAACTTATTTCTAGAAATTTGGGGGGAGGGGTTATAAACAATATAATTTGTCACTAGGGGATTCTTAAATGCACACCAAAATCGTAGAAATCAGTCGAACCTTTTGTCGGCGCACTTCTCATCGCTTCTCCTGTTTGTAGAATACTACCATCAAAATATTTTTTTTAAAGCAATCAATTGACATCTTCTTGATGTGTAAGCTGGTAAATCATAAACTATTCATGCTCTTATAAAGCAATCAATTGATTAGATCGTGGTGTGATCTAGGGGGAGGCTAGTAGTAAGATTTAGGAAAAGATACGCTATAACTGAACGGTTCTTGTTAGAAGGACCAATGAAATCAAAAAGTTTATATATTTCATATCTTTGATCTCTAGCTAAATAGAGATACGTTGTACTCTGTTTTAACATTTGTGAAATAAAATATCATCATTTTTATTTTTATGATTTTCTAAGTGTTTATCTTTGTTTATGAAAAATTAATTTTGATTTCTGCAATTAGTTCATCGAGGAAAAATAGTTAAAGAAATAAAAATTTGGTAACCCTTATTCACCCCACCCCCCTATAAGGGCGCCTCACGATTCAACAACACCTCGCGAGGACAGATGTGGGGGAGCGGACCCAGGATATCTTTCCCCGCGCTTGTCCGAGCAGGCCATCAACCCCTCCGGGCCGGTGAGTTCTCGACTTCTTGTCTTCGCCTTTCGCCCAATCACCCCTCATTTCTGATTACCCTTATTTTTGCAGCTTCCACCCGACGGGCCACCGACCTACCCTGGGTTGGGAAAAACCTTTGCGTCTCTCGACGGAGAGCCCTTCCAAGGCCAACCAAGTACCTCCATCCCGCATGTCATTGCGAGAGATGTGCTGACCCCGGGTAAGTTCATATACTTGCTCGCCTGTCGTTGTCCGCCAGCCCCGCTAACCTTCTTTTATTTCAGGTTTTCATGGGGTCTCATCATCCGACATTGACTTAAGCGAGGAGTACTCGCCTCCCCCTTCCCCGGACAAGATCGTGGACTACCTGGGCGACCCTCAAGACGTTGAGGGGATGAAGAAATGAGTGACTGAGCTATTCCGGAAGCACTCCCTGATGCTACGGGAGATCTACAGCAAGGTGGATGAGAACATGGGGGAGATGGAGGCGCGTCATAACCCACAGGCCGGATGATCGAAACCTCCCTCTGATACCAACTGTCATGACCCATCTTGACAAAATTCAGAGTGTGCTTCGGGCGGGTCGTGATGTCACATGCATGGGCAGAAAGAAAACCATGACTGCTAAATCGGATGCAGAGATACTGGTTATATGTTAAAAATAATTATTTTTAAGTAAAAACAGTTTGATTTTTTATGCGGAAGTTTTTAGAGTTTAAAATATTGAGAATTTCAAATGCACATGTATTTTGTAAAAATCGTGTTTTATAGGGCACTGCTACAGATTTCATGCAATTATGATTCAAAAGAGGATGAACATGCATTAATATCAAATTCTAGTACATAAAGTATTTAGATAGCTTAGCAGTTGTCCATGATACCAGTGAAAATGTCTGATTGCAATTATTACATAAAAAAATATTAAATGTATTAAAATAGTGCTAAATTAACCTTGATAGGGTCCCCATGAAATTTCACCGAGCTGGTCCAAGCACAAGGGAGCCCGACCAAATTAGTAGCACGCAGAGAACCACAAACACCCGAGAAGACCGGAAGAATGCGCCAGACCCGCATCCGATAATAAAGATTTTTCGTTTTGAAAAAATAATGCAAACTATAATCCCAATGTAGGCAAGTATACCTATTGAAATATAGTATGGGAAAAATGTCGTATATGCCCGAGTCTGTCGAGTAATCGTACTTACGCAAAATTCTTAATAATTTACTGAATAAAAAGAATGGATTTGTTTTTGGAAATTTTAAAGGTTGTAAAATGAAAATTACTAAAGAGAAAATTTCACGAGTTAAAAAACCTTACCACTTGATTAGGTGTTCTTGGGAATCTGATTACAGAAGATACGTTCTAATTCTTAAAATTCTATTTCGATTGGAAGATTCAAAATTATGATAGTTGCTCGCTAGAGACGCTTACCGCCTAATTGTAAAATACTTTAAATAAAATCTCTTAAACCTGAAATAAATTAAAATCACATGAAAGATTAATCTAAAATTTCAAAAGAGTACGTTTATATTTTCAATTCTCAAAGAAAATATAACAAGTTTTTTATTTCTGAGAGATCTAAGATATCCACGAGTCTTTCGACTACTAAGATGACAATAAGATCACAAAATTTATATACTAGCAATATAAATCGCAACCAAATATTAATAAGAAATAAATCGAAATGAAACTTCAAAAATTAGAGACGATGAATTATGATTTAATCATCATCCCAATACTAATCAATCAAGCACTAAGAAAGAGAGGTTAACTACTCATACTAAAAAAAGAGACAATAACAATGAGAAAAGAACTATTCATTTTCATTAATACAAAATAAGATGAGTACAAAATTAAAAACAACAACTATATTATTGGGGTGGGGGGAATCATAAACATAAAATCTTCCAAAATAAATCTCAAATAGAAATTCTCTCTATCTCTCATGAACCTTGATGTCTCCCCCTCAAATGCTTTGGAGCCTTCCCCTTTTATAGCCAAAAGAAGGATCTAGAAGAGAAGGGATATGGTAGTCGGCCATGCTGAAGAGAGAGGAGATGAAGGGTTTGGAAGGGGAAATAATTGTATTGATTGGAGGGGGGTCAACCATGCAATGAATGAGTTAAAAAGGAGGGGCTAGACATGAAAGTGAGGTGGCATGCTACATGTATTAAAGATGGTGAAAAGGAGGGTGGATGGGGATTTCAGGCCCACCTGCGGAAATATATCTAAACTTTTGCAATACATGTGCTTCACACATGTGTTTAGTCTCTGCAAAAAAAAAAACTATAAAGAAGCATTCAATATTGATCAAGTAGTAAAACTTAAACATTCTTCCCAGTAATAAAACTTCCTCTTCATTTTCTTAACTGCAACATAGAGTTTGTATAAGAAAAAATTTTAGTAAACAAGTTTTGAAGAAATTATTGTAAAGACAAATGTTGACCTTTCAAATTTCAGTATTCATGACAAGAAATCAGTGAACTGCTCCAGCTGCAGCTCACTGAAATCAGTGAACTGAACCAGCTACAATTCTCCAAAATCAGTGAAATGCTGGAGCAGTAAACTGATTTTAGTGAACTGCTCCAGCACAACAAGGATACTATCTAATGGGAAGCGATACTTGGTATGAAAATCTCCAACACAACAAGGATACACTATTAATACTCATGAGAGTATTTCTTAAGTCCCATATATTTTGGAGGTGAGCATTTTTTTGTGTGTTGAACATAAATCATATGATTTAGTTATTCATATCACAATTGAAGATTAACCATTAAACCAAAAAACAACATTTATAAATTTTATATAGCATTGTCAAAAGTTTTTGACTTACCCATGAGAGGAAATGTGGATGCAGGTGTTGCATCTGGAAATGCAACAAAGATCTCCATTGATGGTAATCCAATTTGAGAACTCTCAACATGCTGCTTCCATCCATCACCTAATTAAACATATATATAATAGGTTGTCAATATTAAAATTAACATTTATCAGAAGTTACAAAAAGTTGCTGGAAACAAACTTGATTGAAACATCAGAGATCGAACAAGAAAGAATATTAATTCGACAATCATCCAGTAGATAACTACTCATTGATAGTTTGCAACGAAGTAACGAACCAGATATTTTACACGAAAAACATAGAATAAGCGGTGATCGAGAAAGCCGATCCACAAAACACTCTATCAAACATCCAGTAAAGAAATGGAAAAGGAGATCAGATCTCTAAGGCATTCAATACCTGCAATCAGGAGCAATCTCTTCAAAACTCTAGTTTAATCGATGGAGAGGAGGATCTTTTGAGAACGTGATCAAAATAACAAAAATTGAAGGTTATGATGTTTTTATGAAACAAATTGAGAAGGTGAAACCTAGACATGATTTTTATGTTGAGGCACAGTAGAAATATGCAATCATATTGAAGAGAGTAACATAATTTTGAACCTGTATTTGCATACTTGTGAATGAAAGCACCTTTTTCTTTCAGATCAACACAAATATCATTAAACAATTTGGACATGGTTGATCGGGTTCAGGAGAAGTAGCATGAGGTGAACTACAGAAGAGCATTATTGTTGTTGTTTTGCATCAATTTCTAGTGGTGAACATAAAAGAAATATATAAACACCATTATTATTATGCAGAGTAGCATATTATCAAGGGGATTTGGAAACAGAGAGAACATTAGAACACAAAAGAAGAATTGAAAATCAACATTAAATTCATAATAGCAATATTTTAACAAACATACCATAGGTTCAGGCGCAGAAGCAAGGAGCTTAAGACCAATTTTTGTGCATGTTTAAAAAGAAATTGTGCTTGTTGCTTCTATAAGAGAAGGATTCAGAGTTTTACATACTTTATCGTTTTGTCCTGAGCTTTAAAAGTTTTAACTCAAACTGTCCCATCAGCTCTGCTTCCAACTTGCACAATATTTTTCCGGAACAAATGCCTCTCCCTAGAAATTGTGCTTGAAAATCCAGAATATATAGTACTCAAAGGGCGATTTAGGATATGTAAGAAGATGAAACATAAATAAAAGGAACCAAAGAAATTGAACCTACGTTTGTTCTCATAAAACCGCTTATTTTAGTGAAAGCATTTTGTCTTCCTCCTAATTGCTGAGGTTTAGCAAGATGAAAATAGGAATGAAGAAAATGAGTGCTTAACAATACCTGGTTGTGAATTTGTTCAAAGCTTCAAGGTCCTAGCATGTATCGACAGAGGTGAGAGCAAGCAATGCGTGGAGATGGCTCGATGAAGAAGAACGGCGGCGTCCGCGATGTGGATGCATTGTCTGTGATGTGGATGCTCGGCTTTTCTCTGTATCGAATGAGGAGAGAAGAAAAATGTGTTCGATCGGTGACCGACTTTTACCTAAGTGTGAAGATTCTTGAAGGAGATTGTGCAGTTCTTCGAAGAAGCCCGGCTGTGGTTTGGGCTAAGAAGAAGATGAAAGACCCGCGAGTCGCTGCACGCCACGACAACGGGATGCGGTAGCACTATGACTGTGTTTGGGGGGACTTATTTTCACCGGTCTAGCGGATTAAGGTCCGGTTCATGCGATCGTAACCGCTAGACCGGTGAAAATAAGTCCCCCCAAACGGAGCCTATATCGAGATAGGGTGGTTTCTGGAAACCACGGAATTTGTGGTTTGCGACATATGCACTGCAAAAAAAAATTGTGGCCATGAAATCTAATTCATGATTCCAATAAACAATCATCTAAGAAATCCAATTAAATATAATACAAATATGTTTTTTTGAATGCAATGCCCTCCACTTAAAGAACAAAAAAGCACAGTACCTGTGATTAACAAATCTTCCAATATTTCCATAGACGGTGGCATCTAAACACAAACCTTCTTCATTCAAACCCTCTTTGGCACCCCAATTAACATCCAACAACATTGAATAAGTTTGATTTGCACATTGCAGCAAGAAGGCAGCGAAATACTCAAGTTCAAATCAATGTCTTTGTCAAATGTTGTTCAAAAGAACCGATCAGGTCATGAGCAATGTATTACCCATGAATTAGAACTGACAATGAAAAACAAAATTTTGAATCACTAATTGTACAACCCCGTATTCGCGGAGAGTGGGCCCAAAACAAGGTAAGCAAGTTTTTAAGCTTTTTGGGAGTTTTGCACTCCTAGGGGCCAATTTTTGGTGAACTTGAAAGATATACTAGTAGGGGGAGAAATATTTCTCCCCCCAAGGCGCTCTTGGCAAGCCGCCGCAAGCCGCCGCAAGCCGCCGCAAGCCGCCTAAGGCCACCAGGCCGCAAGCCGCCCAGGCCGCCAGGCCGCAAGCCGCCTCAGGCCGCCAGGTCGCAGGCCGCCCCAGCTCGGCGGCCTAGCGGGGCGAGACCGGCCGGGGGCCAGGGTCTCGCCCGCGCCTCTTCTTGTTCAGCGGCCTAGCGGGGCGAGACCGGCCGGGGGCCAGGGTCTCGCCCGCGCCTCTTCCTGTTCAGCGGCCTAGCGGGGCGAGACCGGCCGGGGGCCAGGGTCTCGCCCGCGCCTCTTCTTGTTCAGCGGCCTAGCGGGGCGAGACCGGCCGGGGGCCAGGGTCTCGCCCGCGCCTCTTCCTGTTCAGCGGCCTAGCGGGGCGAGACCGGCCGGGGGCCAGGGTCTCGCCCGCGCCTCTTCTTGCTCGGCGGCCTAGCGGGGCGAGACCGGCCGGGGGCCAGGGTCTCGCCCCCGCCTCTTCTTGTTCAGCGGCCTAGCGGGGCGAGACCGGCCGGGGGCCAGGGTCTCGCCCGCGCCTCTTCTTGCTCGGCGGCCTAGCGGGGCGAGACCGGCCGGGGGCCAGGGTCTCGCCCGCGCCTCTTCTTGTTCGGCGGCCTAGCGGGGCGAGACCGGCCGGGGGCCAGGGTCTCGCCCGCGCCTCTTCTTGTTCGGCGGCCTAGCGGGGCGAGACCGGCCGGGGGCCAGGGTCTCGCCCGCGCCTCTTCTTGTTCAGCGGCCTAGCGGGGCGAGACCGGCCGGGGGCCAGGGTCTCGCCCGCGCCTCTTCTTCCTCGGCGGCCTAGCGGGGCGAGACCGGCCAGGGGCCAGGGTCTCGCCCCCGCCTCTTCTTGCTCGGCGGCCTAGTGGGGCGAGACCGGCCGGGGGCCAGGGCCTCTACTTGCAATTTTACCTTCTTTCCCTTGGGGGAAATTCCTCCTTTACCCCCCGGCGTGGCTGTTTTCTATTGGCCCAAGGCTTTTTGGGCGTGAGTGTATCTCGGTCATTTTGGTCCAAGGGGTTTTGGAAAACTATAAATAGACCCCCTTGGGTGCCTTGGAAGAGGACTGGATCTTCATCTTCTTCTCCTTCTCCTTGCTTTCTCCTCCCTTGGCTTCTTCTTGGTAGAGTTGAGAGAGCTCCTCCAAGGCACCCTAGCTCGAGCATTGGCTAGGGAGGGGAAGAGCTCAGGTAGCCTTCCGGGTGTGAGGTGGGACCTCCGCGCTAGAGCCGAGGGTCTGTTCCTAGTTTCTTGATCCTTTGGTCCGTGACGTTCTCTCGAGTGTAGTAGGTGTGAGGTCACCCCTTCCCCGAGGGACGAACTCCACGAGAGACCAGGTTTCTGGTTTCAACATTTTGGTGCGGTGAGCGTGGAAAGTGACCAGCACAGAAGATCTCGAGAGGGTGTCATGACAGGAGGTCAAGGAGGTAGTGATGACCTCGGCGAGCTCCCCACCCCAGGACCCTTTGTGGGGAGGCAAGAGTTCATGGCCTCCATCCAGGGCATCATGGAGATGCTGCGAAGCATTGCTCCTCAGGGTGGCAGCTCCACCCCGACCCCCCAGGAGCGAGCTCCCCCCCTCGACGAGTCGACTCCCAGGGGTCTAGGCGAGATGACCCCAGCGGGGGGAGAAGGAAGTGTCCCAGGAAGAAGGCCAGGGAAGGAGAGGATGGGCGATGGGGTCGAGCGAGACCTCACCGGCCGGGAGCTGTTCTCCAGCCCGGCGAGTGCCAACCTTCAAGGCGAGCAGGTCGCGCGAGTGGAGGTGGTGAGACCACCCCTTAGGGGGTCACCCTTCAGCGAGTTGATCATCTCAGCTCCCGTTCCCGAGGGGTTCAGAGAGCCAGACATGGCTTACTATTCCGGGAAGGATGACCCTGTTCAGCATCTGCAGTGGTTCGAGGATGCCGTCTCCATCAGGCCGATGACGGACGCCTTCAAGTGTTGCCTCTTTGCGATCACGTTGAAGGAGAAGGCAAGGGACTGGTTCCATCAACTCCCTCCGAGGTCGATCTATGGGTTCGAGGACTTGAGCCGAAGCTTCCAGCTCCGCTTCTCCACCTCCAAGAAGCGGAAGAGGAGTCCTGAGTCCATCTTCCTGATAAGGCAAGGGGCCGAGGAGTCGCTGGCCCGCTACGTAGACAGGTTCCAAGAGGAGACCTTGGAGGTCCAGGAGATGCCAGGGTATGCTCTCCAGATGGCCTTCACCGTTGGGCTGAAGGAGGGCTTCTTCAAGATGAGCTTGACCAGGAAGGCCCCCCTTTCCTTCGAGGAGCTGATGGAAAGGGCGGCAGAGGAGATAGCCATGGAGGCGGCCAACCCGGCGTTTGTCAAGAAATTGGCAAAGCTGACAGAGACAGAGGAAAAGGAGCAAGGTGGCTCGAGGCCCCAGGAGGGAAGAAGGAGAGAGGAGCGGAGAGCTCAGGAGGGTCCAGAGCCAGGTTGGAGGCAGCAGGGAGGACCCACTCAGGGCCCGGGAAGAGGTTACGCCCATGATGGGGAAAAATTTCATGGGGCCCAAGGAAGGTTCAACTTCCAGAGGCAAGCCCCTAGGCAACTCCTACCCCCACCACAGCAAGCGATGGAAATTGGTCGAAGGGGGAGGAGGAACCGCACAGGAAGAAAAAGAGTCAGAGTAGAGTTACCCTTCTGTGAGCTCCACCAGGAGGAAGGCCACGCGACATCTACTTGCCCCGAATTTCTGGAGTTGAGAAGGACAAGAGCCCCAGCCCCGCAACCTCATCAGCCTCAACGAGCGCAAGACCCGGTGCGGATTGAAGAAGTCCAACCTGGGGCAGCAGAGGAGAGATGTGAGGACAGGGTTGATGTGGGCACCCGGGGAAGGATCGGATGATTCACGAGGGAAGAGGGAGGTAAGAGAGAAGTGAATCATCTTTTTTGTAATGAACTTAGCTTGCGTTGTATTAGCTATGATTAATGGTAGAAACCACCGAAAAATATTTGTGGTCCATGGAAAGCCCCTTAGCTCCGAGATAGATTCCGCTGCCAGGCTCTCACTAGCTGGCAGGGCAGGTTGATCTCTCGTGGAGGCTAAGTCCCTTAGCTCCGAGATGGATTCCGCTGCCAGGCTCTCACTAGCTGGCAGGGCAGGTTGATCTCTCGTGGAGGCTAAGCCCTTTAGCTCCGAGATAGATTCCGCTGCCAGGCTCTCACTAGCTGGCAGGGCAGGTTGATCTCTCGTGGAGGCTAAGTCCCTTAGCTCCGAGATGGATTCCGCTGCCAGGCTCTCACTAGCTGGCAGGGCAGGTTGATCTCTCGTGGAGGCTAAGCCCCTTAGCTCCGAGATAGATTCCGCTGCCAGGCTCTCACTAGCTGGCAGGGCAGGTTGATCTCTCGTGGAGGCTAAGCCCCTTAGCTCCGAGATGGATTCCGCTGCCAGGCTCTCACTAGCTGGCAGGGCAGGTTGATCTCTCGTGGAGGCTAAGCCCTTTAGCTCCGAGATGGATTCCGCTGCCAGACTCTCACTAGCTGGCAGTGCAGGTTGATCTCTCGTGGAGGCTAAGCCCCTTAGCTCCGAGATAGATTCCGCTGCCAGGCTCTCACTAGCTGGCAGGGCAGGTTGATCTCTCGTGGAGGCTAAGCCCCTTAGCTCCGAGATGGATTCCGCTGCCAGGCTCTCACTAGCTGGCAGGGCAGGTTGATCTCTCGTGGAGGCTAGGCCCTTTAGCTCCGAGATGGATTCCGCTGCCAGGCTCTCACTAGCTGGCAGGGCAGGTTGATCTCTCGTGGAGGCTAAGCCCCTTAGCTCCGAGATAGATTCCGCTGCCAGGCTCTCACTAGCTGGCAGGGCAGGTTGATCTCTCGTGGAGGCTAAGTCCCTTAGCTCCGAGATGGATTCCGCTGCCAGGCTCTCACTAGCTGGCAGGGCAGGTTGATCTCTCGTGGAGACTAAGCCCTTTAGCTCCGAGATGGATTCCGCTGCCAGGCTCTCACTAGCTGGCAGGGCAGGTTGATCTCTCGTGGAGGCTAAGCCCCTTAGCTCCGAGATAGATTCCGCTGCTAGGCTCTCACTAGCTGGCAGGACAGGTTGATCTCTCGTGGAGGCTAAGCCCCTTAGCTCCGAGATAGATTCCGCTGCCAGGCTCTCACTAGCTGGCAGGGCAGGTTGATCTCTCGTGGAGGCTAAGTCCCTTAGCTCCGAGATGGATTCCGCTGCCAGGCTCTCACTAGCTGGCAGGGCAGGTTGATCTCTCGTGGAGACTAAGCCCTTTAGCTCCGAGATGGATTCCGCTGCCAGGCTCTCACTAGCTGGCAGGGCAGGTTGATCTCTCGTGGAGGCTAAGCCCCTTAGCTCCGAGATAGATTCCGCTGCCAGGCTCTCACTAGCTGGCAGGACAGGTTGATCTCTCGTGGAGGCTAAGTCCTTTAGCTCCGAGATGGATTCCGCTGCCAGGCTCTCACTAGCTGGCAGGGCAGGTTGATCTCTCGTGGAGGCTAAGCCCCTTAGCTCCGAGATAGATTCCGCTGCCAGGCTCTCACTAGCTGGCAGGACAGGTTGATCTCTCGTGGAGGCTAAGTCCCTTAGCTCCGAGATGGATTCCGCTGTCAGGCTCTCACTAGCTGGCAGGGCAGGTTGATCTCTCGTGGAGGCTAAGTCCCTTTGCTCCGAGATGGTCCCGCTGTCAGGCTCCCACTAGCTGACAGGGCCGGTGGTACCTCTCGTAGAGACTAAGTGTTTTCACCCATAGGAGGTCTCGCCACCCAGGCTCCCATAGCTGGCATGGCAGGTTGACCCCGAGGGGAAGTTACACTCCGCGAATACGTTGGGTTGGATGTTTCTTTCCGAGCTTGTGCCAACCTCGAAAAGAGCGGGGATTGTGTACAACCCCGTATTCGCGGAGAGTGGGCCCAAAACAAGGTAAGCAAGTTTTTAAGCTTTTTGGGAGTTTTGCACTCCTAGGGGCCAATTTTTGGTGAACTTGAAAGATATACTAGTAGGGGGAGAAATATTTCTCCCCCCAAGGCGCTCTTGGCAAGCCGCCGCAAGCCGCCGCAAGCCGCCTAAGGCCACCAGGCCGCAAGCCGCCCAGGCCGCCAGGCCGCAAGCCGCCTCAGGCCGCCAGGTCGCAGGCCGCCCCAGCTCGGCGGCCTAGCGGGGCGAGACCGGCCGGGGGCCAGGGTCTCGCCCGCGCCTCTTCTTGTTCAGCGGCCTAGCGGGGCGAGACCGGCCGGGGGCCAGGGTCTCGCCCGCGCCTCTTCCTGTTCAGCGGCCTAGCGGGGCGAGACCGGCCGGGGGCCAGGGTCTCGCCCGCGCCTCTTCTTGTTCAGCGGCCTAGCGGGGCGAGACCGGCCGGGGGCCAGGGTCTCGCCCGCGCCTCTTCCTGTTCAGCGGCCTAGCGGGGCGAGACCGGCCGGTGGCCAGGGTCTCGCCCGCGCCTCTTCTTGCTCGGCGGCCTAGCGGGGCGAGACCGGCCGGGGGCCAGGGTCTCGCCCCCGCCTCTTCTTGTTCAGCGGCCTAGCGGGGCGAGACCGGCCGGGGGCCAGGGTCTCGCCCGCGCCTCTTCTTGCTCGGCGGCCTAGCGGGGCGAGACCGGCCGGGGTCCAGGGTCTCGCCCGCGCCTCTTCTTGTTCGGCGGCCTAGCGGGGCGAGACCGGCCGGGGGCCAGGGTCTCGCCCGTGCCTCTTCTTGTTCGGCGGCCTAGCGGGGCGAGACCGGCCGGGGGCCAGGGTCTCGCCCGCGCCTCTTCTTGTTCAGCGGCCTAGCGGGGCGAGACCGGCCGGGGGCCAGGGTCTCGCCCGCGCCTCTTCTTCCTCGGCGGCCTAGCGGGGCGAGACCGGCCAGGGGCCAGGGTCTCGCCCCCGCCTCTTCTTGCTCGGCGGCCTAGTGGGGCGAGACCGGCCGGGGGCCAGGGCCTCTACTTGCAATTTTACCTTCTTGCCCTCGGGGGAAATTCCCCCTTTACCCCCCGGCGTGGCTGTTTTCTATTGGCCCAAGGCTTTTTGGGCGTGAGGGTATCTCGGTCATTTTGGTCCAAGGGGTTTTGGAAAACTATAAATAGACCCCCTTGGGTGCCTTGGAAGAGGACTGGATCTTCATCTTCTTCTCCTTCTCCTTGCTTTCTCCTCCCTTGGCTTCTTCTTGGTAGAGTTGAGAGAGCTCCTCCAAGGCACCCTAGCTCGAGCATTGGCTAGGGAGGGGAAGAGCTCAGGTAGCCTTCCGGGTGTGAGGTGGGACCTCCGCGCTAGAGCCGAGGGTCTGTTCCTAGTTTCTTGATCCTTTGGTCCGTGACGTTCTCCCGAGTGTAGTAGGTGTGAGGTCACCCCTTCCCCGAGGGACGAACTCCACGAGAGACCAGGTTTCTGGTTTCAACACTAATAGTGAAAGAAAGAAGATTAATTGTCTAAAACCTTCATCAATATTCATGGTTACAAGCTCTCCTTCATAAATACTTGACTCAAAATTGGTCGCAGCCCCCTTTTCATTGCATTTAATGGCGGCTTTATCATAGACCATGATGTCCTATCACCTCTTATTTCCTTGTATCTTTGTGGAAATATTTTCAAAAGCTGCTTGTGCTTGTCGTTGTGTGGCATATGCTTAATTGATGCTTAGGAATTCAACGTACCAAGTTTTAACTTAATTGAATACCAATGCCTAGACATATATGAATCATGTTTGTAGCTCATAAAAACAATAGGTTCACAAGGGTCAAATTCGATTAAAAAAAATACTATTTACTAAAAAAAATCCACTCTTGAAGGTCTCATATCCCTAAATTTTACACGATTATTACGTGCCAGTGTATCCTAACAATGGAAGAGACGATAGATGGAAAGCAAATCTCATGAATATATGAATTGTACTGGACTACTGGAGAAATAAGACTAGTCAGAGTAGTTCACGACAAGTTGAATTAAATTTCCTCTAAACAAGGATATTCTATCTACTTAGTCACTTAGGGGTTCCATGAATGTCAGATGATTTTCTAAGCATCCATAATGCAGATTACAAACAAAGGAAGAAAAAATCAGAGACATTTCATCATTCAAGGAGAAAATAAGCACAAAATTAGAGCAAAACTTTTTTTTTTGTAGGTAAGAGATTTTATGTATATTAAAACATTTTTTAAAAAAATAAAAAATAATACATAAATTAAAGAAATTGAAAAATTTGATAATAAAGCAAGGTAAAATCTAAAAATTGAATGTTTAATTAAAAAATATATTTTCTTTTTAATATAGTGTAGAAAACGGAGATTTTCTTCTGCTGTCTTTTATTTAATTTTCTCTAATATTTTATTTATGATGTCAACATTAAATCATTATTAAAAGAAAATTTATAATTTAGCATTACTAAGACACCTCCGCAGCGCACTCATAATCAGTCGAAAGCCCGCATACTCGCAGACGCTTCTCCTCCACAAATAGAGAGATGCTAAACAAATGATTTGCCCAAGACTCTGTGAATCCTAGCACGGGAGAGAAGTCCAGCTCTCGTCCTTTCTGGCTACTATACGGCAACGGTCAGACAAAGAATTTCAAAGCTTAGGCAGACCCCAGGAATTTCAAACAAAGCAAACAAGGTGTTCTCGTGCCGGCAATATGCCTGACTCACAAAATCAAGCCAACTCTTGTTGTTATATACTTCAACACGGTCGCTGCCGTCAACACGGACCTTGCACCAATCTCTAAACAACTCCAAGGAGAACTTCGAGCCATGATCTCTGAAGAACGCAACCAGCCTCATGATGCGTGTCATCCCAAGAGGAGTAACTTGTGACAAACAGACGCCACAAAACTTCGAGAAGTCAATCACCTCTTCGCACTGCGGAAATCAGAATCCAGACCACAACATTGTCTCTCATACCGTCAGCCAACATTTTAGCGGGTTCTGAACTCTTCCCTCAGCATGGGTAATCCTTACTTCGAGAACGGCGGGTAACCCGTATCTTTTTCTTAAAATTACAACGTGCACACCTATAAGTGTGGAGCGCAATCGCATCGGGAGAACTTGCGCATTACGATTTAAGACCTGAAAATCGAAGCAAACAAGAATTATGAAAAATTGCACTTGAAATAAACAACAATGACAACGCCAGGCCGACGGTGAGGCAATCACGCATGGGGCGCTCAAAAGAGCCCGCACGCACGAACACATGTAGTCTGAAAAGCGCATGAGAAAATACGCGTTCGACAACGCATGAGTGCACGTGCCCGAGAGGGCCAAATCGCACACACACAGGCGTGTGCGCAGGTGCACGCGTCCAAGGGCGCACACTGCAGCGCCCGGATGCGCACACCAGGATACGCGCGCACCTAGGTGCGCCCGTACCTCCGCACACACCCAGGTGCCCGCGAGGGCGCACGCGCCCCAGCGCGCGTGTGTGCGCCCCTAGTGTGCGCGCATGAAACACCCAAAATGGTCTACGTATTTAAACACATGTGCACGTGCCGTGTCAAGTAATAAAAAGTGAGTAAAAATCGTTCACACGGAGAGGTGGTGAATTCAGTGCTTGGAAATACCAGTTAGGTCTTTTCCTTAAATCCAAGTAAGACGAAATTGGTGATTTTCATGAATTACTAAAATTAAAAATGAAGACTTCTGAATGAAATTACTACGAATCTTTGGAAAAATACTTTTCTTATCAAATTAGAGATATAATCTTGTATCATGATTTCCTAGGTTTAGTGTGATGAATAAGTGAATGTGTCGTGAAAATGCATGATGAAAGTACCTTGCAACGATTTAAAATAGAGAGTCGTATCTCTCGATATCAGCAAACCCTAGTCTTATATTTCCCCTCGAGTGAAATAAGAACCGCTTAAAAAGCAAAAATCACAGTTGCTAATATAAAAAAAAATCGCTTTCTCTCTTCAAATGCTATATCAAAATTATGATATACTACCGCAACTACTCTCTCGATTTATGAAGCATAGCATAAAGATTAAATCTTGGGCAGAAATTTCAGAATAAAGATCATAAAATTGATAAAGAACATTCACCATACATTCTCGACATGAAAAACTAGAAAATAATCATCACACACAACCAAGTACTCTCATAATACAAGATTAAGAAAAATTAGTTCATGATGATGGAGGAATCACACAAAGCGTTGAAATAGATCTTACAAAACATGTTAGTTCACTCTTAATCGCTGCTGGAATCTCTTCTCAAAGTCCCTAGCAAAGAAAAATTCACAACAATTATCTGGGCAAAGGACAATACACAGTGTATGTTTCAATGATACTTTTTTTCTTATTCTTGAAAAACCAATTAGTCGATGCATACTCAAAAGATTCGCTTTACTAAAATGATAGGTTTAACAGTCAATAAAAATCCAACCATTCACAAATCCATTAGTTAGATGGAAGATTATAGCTCAAATAAAAATCATAGTGTGATGTGTGATTTTGTCAAAACAAATAATGTACTCTCATGCAATACTTCTTTTTGAACCCCCAAATCTACAGGAAATGATAAGCATATGCTAAGCAATTGATTTAGCCTCCATATGAGTTAGTAGTTCCAATGAAACTTGGATATGTTTAAGCTTGGTTCGACGTTTATGGATACTTTGATAATAGAATGGTGTTCCCTATTTAAAAATCTTAATGATTCAGCATATTATGGGGTTTGTCACATTTTTCTAAGACTATCCATAGTAGAGATCTTTTTAAGTATAAGTGCACATATATAGGTTACATATCACTATGATATTTCCTCTTTTTCATTTTTTTCATCATAGTTGGGATCATTCCAAGTATGCATTCACATACTCAGGCCGCATATCACTAGGAATTTTATTTTTTTTTCTTCACTCTCATTTCACATATATCATAGTAGGGATCATTCCAAGTATGTGTACATATACTCAGGCCGCATATCACTATGAATTTTTAAAACACTCACAATAGGCTAACATAGTAAGACATAACTAGTAGGAACATATGAAATTTAATCATGAAATGATGTGTATAAAATGGTTCAAGCTCAACTATTGTAGTGAATGATTAAAATGGACTAACTAACTATCCTCATGTTTTGGTGTGCATCATTTACTTCATTTTTACTCACCACTCCCCGTTGGATTTAGAGGAAAATATTGGAAAGCTTGCAATGGAAGTACAAAAAAAGTGCACGAAAATAATTGCTTAAGTGAGCTCAGTCAAACCAACATCTTTCTAACTTCAAATTCATTAATTGGGTCCTTAAGATTGACATGCCCTACCGATCATTGAATAAATCTAGAGTAGCTCATAGATTAATCAAGAGCACTAGTTAGTATTATTGAATCCATGATTAAAGTAGCCCTTACCCAGTGTGTAAGGGATACACCCCTCCACACTTAAAGCGTTGCTAGCCCCTAACAACTCTACTTCTAGAACACTAGTTATGAAAATGATAGACCGTTAAAATATTTTTTTTAATGACTTTGTCGAATAAGCATACAAATATCAGGAAGAAAGCAATTAAAATTAAATAACTCCCCTGAAGAATTTAAATCGCGAGAGGATTTGATCCACATATTCGCAAGATGACCAACACTTCCTAAAATATGCTCCTCAATTTGCGCAAGGAGTTTCGTTAGTGAACACGGTCACATTACCTACACTTGAAGTGACATAGGAAACAACGGAATGGAAGTGCTACAAGGGATTATATGAAGATAATTATCCATTTAATAACAGAAGCAAGCATATTTGATAAATAGATCAATATAAAAGTTCATAGAACATACATGCAGCATATTTGATAAAACATTACAACCAATATAAAAGTGCATCATGTGATATCTTGATAAATAAAAGCATATGTGCATAATATCCATACTGTGCACTCTAAATAAAGTATCATATAAGAGTATCTACGCCAAAAACTGTGCGTCAACACAAAAAAAAGAAATTATCACCGTGCATAACGCCAAACAAAATATAATTTGTACACAACAGAGATCCACATCCAAATATAGTTCAATAAAACACAGTCCAAATTATCATGTAAATAAAACCAAACCAAAAGAAAACAAGAATGCCTACTCGTCGTCACCTTCTCTGTTGAAGTTGGTGACCGGGCGGTCTGTCTTGGCGGGTTGAAGACCGCGCGGTCTGGCGGTTTGTCTCAGCCGGCTTGAAGACCGGGCAGTCTAGCGGTCTTCACAGGCAATCTCTCTTCTTCTCTTGTGGTAGCCGTGCGTTTAGCCCTTCTGTCTAACCGCGCGGCTTGTGCGGTTTGTTTTGTATAGTCCGCTTAGTCCTGTAAATTTTTAGTCCCACATCTCTTTTTTGTATTCTCTCATCTCTCCTCCATTCTATATAAGGGAGGACATACCTTTGTAATAGATACCTTTTTCGGATAATAAAGTTCAGTTTAAAACCTTTTCGGTTTGTTTTTGTTCGGTTTTTACATGATATCAGAGGACTCGATCTACTCCTCCTGATTCTGTGTCTTTCTGTCCGCGCGGCTTGTTGCGCCGGTTTGCTCCATGTCCGCGCGGCCTCTTCCTCTCCTTGTTACTACCCTCTGTGTGCGTGACTTTTTGTTCTAAGTCGTCGCCTCTTATCGCAGCGACCTTTTTTGTCCTGCTTTTATTCGCGCGGCCTGTCCTCTAGCCGTTCGACTTCTTCCCCTCTGTTTGTGTCTATAGCTTGGTCGTGGCTTTTCTGGCCGCTGGTTTTCTCCCCTTGACCGCTGCAACCCTTCTTTCTCCTATCGTCACAGCGACTTGTTTTGTCCTGCTTCTGTTCGCGCGGCCTGTCCTCTAGCCGTTTGACTTCTTCCCCTCTGTTTGTGTCTGCAGCTTGGTCGTGGCTTTTCTGGCCGCTGGTTTTCTCCCCTTGTGACCGCTGCCGCCCTTCTTTCTCCTATCCGCGCGGTTTGTTGCCTAACCGCCCGGCTTCCTTTTTTTCTCGCTCCTATGGCTCTTTCTGATGCCTCTCCTGCCACCACCCCTGTCACCAATCCGGCTCTACATCTTCCTCCTACTCCTTCCGGGAACCTTGGGACCGTTTCCAAGCTTGTTGGCTCCAACTACCCGGATTGGAGCGTCTCTTTCACCTTTCTTCTTCGCTCACAACGCAAACGCCACCATCTCGTTGATGACCCACCTCCTATCACTTCACCTCTCTTTGATGACTGGGATGCAAGTGACGCGCTTGTGCGTACTTGGCTCGCGAACAGTCTTTCCGATGAGTGCCTTCCCGTCATACGTCATGATGAGACGGTCAAGACCGCTTGGCTTCATCTTGCCGCTCTGTACTCCAAAGGGGCTCAGACTGTAAGGCCCCTAGCCGATCCAACGTGACAGCGTCACGGCTCCGCTCTAGGCGACCCTACCGGGCTGCAGCCCAAGCACCCCAACCCCTCTCCCTCCACAGGCGGGTTGTTGGTGGCCGCAGCCTCCCTTTGACGAGCGAACTCGACAGTTAAGCTGGGCCGTATGGGGACTTCCCAGGAGGTCACCCATCCCAGTACTACTCTCGCCCGAGCACGCTTAACTATGGAGTTCTTCCAACTCTCATCACCAATTGAGCTGCAGCTCAATTGGTGATGAGAGTTGGAAGAACTCCATAGTTAAGCGTGCTCGGGCGAGAGTAGTACTGGGATGGGTGACCTCCTGGGAAGTCCCCGTACGGCCCAGCTTAACTGTCGAGTTCGCTCGTCAAAGGGAGGCTGCGGCCACCAACAACCCGCCTGTGGAGGGAGAGGGGTTGGGGTGCTTGGGCTGCAGCCCGGTAGGGTCGCCTAGAGCGGAGCCGTGACGCTGTCATGTTGGATCGGCTAGGGGCCTTACAATAAAAAGTGCACTTTTTTTGTAACGACCCTAGCCGATACAACGTGACGATGTCACGGCTCCGCTCTAGGCGACGTTACCGGGCTGCAGCCCAAGCACCCCAACCCCTCTCCCTACACAGGCGGGTTGTTGGTGGACACAGCCTCCCTTTGATGAGGTAAACTCGATAGTCAAGCCCGCACTACGGGGACTTCCCAGGAGCTCAATTGGTGATGAGAGTTGAAAGAACTCCATAGTTAAGCGTGCTCGGGCTGGAGTAGTACTGGGATGGGTGACCTCCTGGGAAGTCCCCGTAGTGCGGGCTTGACTATCGAGTTTACCTCATCAAAGGGAGGCTGTGGCCACCAACAACCCGCCTGTGTAGGGAGAGGGGTTGGGGTGCTTGGGCTGCAGCCCGGTAACGTCGCTTAGAGCGGAGCCGTGACATCGTCACGTTGTATCGGCTAGGGTCGTTACAAAAAAAGTGCACTTTTTATTGTAACGTCCCCTGGGCCGTCCGTGGGATTCATCCCACTAGGCCTCCGTTAGACCATTACCGGGCTGCAGCCCAAGCACCCCAACCCCTCTCCCTCCACAGGCGGGTTGTTGGTGGCCACAGCCTCCCTTTGATGAGCGAACTCGACAGTTAAGTTGGGCCGTACGGGGACTTCCCAGGAGGTCACCCATCCCAGTACTACTCTCGCCCAAGCACGCTTAACTATGGAGTTCCTTCACTTCTCATCACCAGTTGAGTTGCAGCTCAATTGATGATGAGAGTTGAAAGAACTCCATAGTTAAGCGTGCTCGGGCTGGAGAAATTCTGGGATGGGTGACCTCCTAGGAAGTCCCCGTAGTGCAGGCTTGACTATCGAGTTTACCTCATCAAAGGGAGGTTGTGGCCACCAACAACCCGCTAGTGAACTGGAGAGGGGTTGGGGTGCTTGGGCTGCAGCCCGGTAGCGTCGCCTAGAGCGGAGCCGTGACGCTGTCACGTTGGATCGGCTAGGGACGTTACACAGACTTCCCGCATCTATACGTTGTATGCGGACCTCTTTGCCCGTCCTACCTTGTCTCCTGCTGCTGCCTACCAATAGGTTCAGGCTCTTGGGGCTGAGATTCTTCAGAATCGCCCCTTTTCTGCGGATTTGGCTCAACAACACAAGCACTTCCAGGAGCTTCTGGTTGTGTGTTATCTGCTCCGACTTCCTGATACTTATGACATGATCCGCCAGCAAATTCTGGGTGAGGCCGAATCTCCTACTTTAGATGTCACCGCTGCCCGCATCGCTGCTGTCACCTCCCTCCTTCAGCGCCCACTTTTGACCGCTCCTTCTCCACCACCAAACAACTATTCTCATCACACTCAGCGGAGTGGCTCTGGTAGCCGCAGTCACCAGTCCGGCGGCCGTGCTTCTTCCCGCTACCTCTGTTCTCATTGTGGCCGAACCAGCCATACTTTCGAACGCTGCTGGACGAAGCATCCCCATCTTCGCCCCTCCGATGACTCTTCCAAGCCGTCTGCCTCTGTTGTAACTTCCTCAGGTAGTGCCCACACGGTGACTCAAGGTAAATGGCTCATCGACTCTGGTGTCACTAATCACATGACGGGCAATCCTCAGTGCTTCTCTTTGCTCGAACAACATGCTCGGTTGCCCCCGGTCCTAGTTGCGGATGGTTCTTCCTCCCTGTTTCATGGGACGAGAGTGGTTCATGTTACTCCGTCACTATGACTAGCGGACACTCTCTATGTGCCCAAGTTTCCGTGCAATCTGTTGTCTGTTACCTCTTTATGCAAACAGCTTCAGTGTTCTGTGACATTTACACAAACCTCTTGTTCTTTTCAGGATCCGAGCTCCCACCGGACGATTGCTACTGGGACTGAGAGCGGCGGCCTCTACTTCCTCGACAATGTTTCCGCCTTGTTCGCCTTCTCGTCTTCCTATACGGATCTTCTCCAGTGGCATCTCCGCCTCGGTCATCCTCCACCCCGTCTTCTACATCAGCTTCTGCCGCACCTCTCTCCGTCCAGTACTCCTCTCCAATGCGACGCCTGTCAACTCGGCAAGCATCACCGTTCCTCCTTCCCGCCGAAGCACGGACGGGGCTCTACTCGTCCTTTTGATCTTGTCCACTCTGATATCTGGGGACCTGCTCCTACCCTCACCATTGGTCGGGGTAGTTCTTATTTTGTAACCTTTATAGATGATTTTTCTCGATGTACTTGGGTGTATCTCCTCCGAGATCGCTCTAAACTTTTAGATGTATGGATATCTTTTTATCAGTTGATTAAAACTCAGTTCAATGTTTGTATTAAAACATTTCGTTCCGACAATGCTAAAGAGTATCTGAGTCATGCTTTTACCTCTTTTTGTGTGCAACATGGCATTATTCATCAGACTAGCTGTGTTTACACCTCCCAACAAAATGGAGTGGCGGAACGCAAAAACCGTCACCTCCTCGATGTGGCTCGCACATTGATGACCCAGATGCATGTCCCTCGCTCGTATTGGGGCTATGCCGTTCTCCTTGCCTGCTACCTCATCAATCGAATTCCATCCACCATTCTCCACGGGAAAACACCCTTCTCCATTCTGTATCCGGGCAAGGAGCCTTTTCCTCTCCCTCTCCGCATCTTTGGATGCACTGCTTTTGTCCATACCTCATCTGCCACCCGTGACAAGCTCTCCCCTCGCTCCACCAAATGTGTCTTTCTGGGATACTCCACCACTCAGAAAAGTTATTGTTGCTTTAACCCTGTTCTTCGTCAGCAGTTCGTCTCTGCTGACGTTACCTTCTTCGAGAATGCCTCCTACTTCTCGACTGACTCCTCCTCTCTTTTCCCTGCTCCTTCTCCTCCTTCCCCGCCTTCTGACTCTCCTGATATTCCCTTCGTTCCCTCGTCTCCTACCGAGATACCCACCCCTCCGCCCTCTCCGTCCCCTCCTCTCGCTCCACCTCTCTCTCCCACTTCTCCACCTCCATCTCCACCCTCTCCGCCGCCGTCTCTCTCTTCTCCCGGGCCAGCTCTCTCTGACACGGACGCTCCGGATCCTGAGGGGGCTGCCGACCTGGAGCTCCCTGTGGCTCTTCGCAAAGGGGTGCGAACATGTACCCTACACCCCCTTGCTGCTGTTGTTTCATATGATCGTCTTACACCTTCTCGCAGGGCCTTTGCGCTGGCTATCTCTGCCATTGCCACGCCTCGTTCCTATCAGGAGGCCCTTGCTATTCCCCACTGGAAGCTGGCCATGGATGAGGAAATGGCGACCCTCACGGAGCGGGGTACATGAACTCTTGTTCCTCCTCCCTTCGGTACTGATGTTGTTGGCTGTCGCTGGGTCTTTGTGGTCAAATTTGGCCCAGACGGCACTGTGGATCGGTATAAGGCTCGTCTTGTTGCTAAGGGCTTTACTCAGACCTATGGAGTTGATTACTTTGACACCTTCTCCCCCGTGGCTCGTCTCAGCACTATCCGGGTCCTTCTCACTTTGGCGGTCAATAGGGATTGGCCGATTTCTCAGCTGGACGTCAAGAATGCCTTCCTATATGGTGATCTTCACGAGGCCGTTTACATGAAGCAACCTCTTGGGTATGTTGATCCGGGGGAGACACGAGTATGCCGGCTGCAAATGGCAATTTATGGCCTCAAGCAGAGTCCTCGAGCTTGGTTTGACAAGTTCAGCGGCATTGTGGCGGCTGTTGGTTTTGCGCAAAGCTCTGCTGATCACTCTCTATTTATTCGCAAAACTCCCTCGGGGCTGGTTGTTCTTGCTGTGTACGTCGATGATATTCTTCTCACTGGCGATGACCAGGAAGGGGTAGCCCTGACAAAGCGACATCTTCGCCAACATCTGATCACGAAAGATATGGGCTCTCCAAAGTACTTTCTGGGGATCGAAATCTCTCGGAAGCCCGACTCCTTAGTTCTCTCTCAGCGTAAGTATGCCCTTGATCTCTTAAAAGAGGCAGGATTGACTGGAGCAAAACCTGCCCGATGCCCCATGGCAACTGGAGAAGACAAAACCTGGACAGATGATTCGCCTCCTCTTTCAGATAGTTCGCGGTACAGGCGTCTGGTTGGTAAGCTCATATATCTCACAGTGACCAGACCCGACATTTCCTATGTTGTGGGCAAGGTGAGTCAATTCATGCAAGCACTTAGGGAGTGCCATCTACAGTCCGTCTTGCGGATCTTGGAGTATGTCAAAGCAGCGCCTGAGAAAGGATTACTTTTTCAGAAGAATGGTCATCTGAGGATTGAAGCCTACTCAGATGCAAGTTATGCTGATGACAAATGGGATCGCAAGTCAACCTCAGGTTTTTGCACCTTTGTTGGGGGAAATCTGGTGAGCTGGAAGAGCAAGAAGCAGTCTGTTGTCTCCAGGTCCAGTGCAGAAGCTGAGTATCACAGTATGGCGTCGACCACTTGTGAGTTAAAATGGCTGCGGGCTCTCATGCTAGATTTAGGAGAGGTCTACAACCATCCTCTACCTATGTTCTGTGATAACAAGGCCGCCATATACATCTCCAAAAATCCGGTCTTCCATGAAAGAACAAAGCACATTGAGGTCGACTGTTATTTCATTCGTGAAGAGATCTTAAAGGAATAAATTTGCACTCCATTTGTCACTTCTGATAAAGAGTTGGCTGACATCTTCACCAAGCCAGTTTCTGCCTCGTTTCTTCATGTTTGCGACAAGCTGGGCATGATCGATATATATGCTTCAGCTTGAGGGGGAGTGTTGAAGTTGGTGACCGGGCGATCTGTCTTGGCGGGTTGAAGACCGCGCGGTCTGGCGGTTTGTCTCAGCCGGCTTGAAGACCGGGCGGTCTAGCGGTCTTCACATGCAATCTCTCTTCTTCTCTTATGGTAGCCGTGCGGCTAGCCCTTCTGTCTAACCGCGCGGCTTGTGCGGTTTGTTTTGTATAGTCCGCTTAGTCCTGTAAATTTTTAGTCCCACATCTCTTTTTTTTGTATTCTCTCATCTCTCCTCCATTCTATATAAGGGAGGGCATACCTTTGTAATAGATACCTTTTTTCGGATAATAAAGTTCAGTTTAAAACCTTTTCGGTTTGTTTTTGTTCGATTTTTACATTCTCCATCGTCTTCACCTTCTCCTTCGTCATCGCCTTCCTCATTGTCAGCATCATCTCCTTGTTCATCGCCTTCTTCAGCATCAGCATCATCATCTGTGTCATTATCATAGGTCACCTTGTTCACCATGCGATGATCCACTCGAACGCATTCGGAGTTAAGCAAGTAGCCTTCATTATCAAATTGCTTTCTCATCCTCAACTTGGATTGCGGCCTAGGGAGATTAGCTTTCTCCAATAACTTGTATAGGATAACTCTTTGATCGTCTAATTCCTCCTGCACATAAAGATGGTGACATCTTTGGTAGGCCTTCATATATTGTATATCCTCCATTATGGCATCAGGATCACCTTCCCCATCTTCTAGCTGAATTGTAATGTCGATAGGCTCGTCATCCCGTGCCTTAGAGGGCTGCACTTTGGGAGGATCATCAGCTACTTTTATGCACACCTCCACCAACGTCTTGGTTATGTGACCCTTCAACCTCTTTGTCACATCATCCTCCTCTTCCTGCACTCCAACTCCACAAAAAAGATCCATAATAAGAACGGGAAACCAAAGTTGTTTAGGGTTCTTCTATTGTATCTTCTCCTTCAACTGAAATGCGATGACTTTCCCCACATCAAACCTTATTTCCTTAAGTATACAATAGAGGATAGCGACTTTGTGGAGAGATATGCTGTTAAGATGTTTTGTTGGTAGGATGGTGGCATTGATGAACAGGAGCCAAGCCTTTGCTTATCTGGTTAAGCATGTGGCCTTCATTGTCTTGGATGTCATGTTAGCCCATTCTTACCCTGATGTAAGGCAAACCACTTCTGCCATTTCTTGTGGTGTGACCTTAGTTAGGATAGTAGTGTAGTCATCTTGATCACGATCATCTAATTCAAACAACTCAAAAATCCTTTCAGCCGAAAATGTTACTTCCTTCCCTTGCACAATGGTCGTCTCTCCCTCCGATTTTATTGCATTTGCGTAGAACTCGTAGACGAGGGAGAGAGCAGCCTCTGTTCGCGGGTGGCAGAAGTATTCCCATTGTAGGGCACAGATTTGGTTTGCGTACGCAAGGTGCCAAGCTTGCTTATCCATTTTAAATACTCTCTCCATGATGAATAGGGTGGTTCTCAACTCTCTGAACCTCAACTCTGCCTCTTCATTTTAAAATTTCATACCCTTCCTGTCGATCGATTTCTTTTTTCTCTGTTTCTTCCTCTTCAAACCCTTATCTAGAATATATGTTCTACTAAGCATGGATTAGAATGGAGAAGCATTTATAGTGAAAGTGGAATGCATTAGGTTTACCT
This sequence comes from Platanthera guangdongensis, assembly GCA_039583875.1. NCBI lineage: Eukaryota > Viridiplantae > Streptophyta > Magnoliopsida > Asparagales > Orchidaceae > Platanthera > Platanthera guangdongensis. The sequence goes on along the minus strand of CM077165.1, from coordinate 161,206,001 downwards.
GGAGAGCCCTTTGCAGCATTCTCTGGTGTAACCTTCGTCGCCTGCCGCGTCTCCCTCGTGGCTTTCGCACGCCAGGAATCCCCTACTTCCTCCCGAATATCTGTCGGCGTCTGATATTAATGTACGTGTCGTGTCAAGTAATAAAAATGAGTAATAATCGTTCCCACAGAGAAGTGGTGAATTCAGTGCTTGCAAATACCAGTTATGCCTTTTCCTTAAATCCAAGTAAGACAAAATTGATGATTTTCTTGAATTACTTAAATTTAAAATGAAGACTTCTAAATGAAATTACTACGAATCTTTGGAAAAATACTTTTCTTATCAAATTGGAGATATGGCCAAAATAGTTTACGTATTTAAACGCAAGTGCACGTGCCGTGTCAAGTAAAAAAAGTGAGTAAGAATCGTTCCCACGGAGAGGTGATGAATTCAGTGATTGCAAATACCAGTTAGGTCTTTTTCTTAAATCAAAGTAAGACGAAATTGGTGATTTTCTTGAATTACTAAAATTAAAAATGAAGACTTTTGAATAAAATTACTACGAATCTTGGAAAAATACTTTTTTTTATCAAATTGGAGATATAATCTTGTATCATGATTTGCTAGATTTAGTGTGATAAATAAGTGAATGTGTCGTTGTGAAAATGCGCGGTGAAAGTACCCTGCAATGATTTTAAAATAGAGAGCAGTATCTCTCGATATCGATAAACCCTAGTCATATATTTCCCTTCGGGTGAAATAAGAACCATTTAAAGAGCAAAAATCACAATTGCTAACACCAAGAGAAAATCTCTTTCTCTCTTCAAATGGTATATCAAAATTATGATATACTACCACAACTCCTCTCTTGATTTATGAAGCGTAGCATAAAGATGAAATCTTTGTCAGAAATTTCAGAATAAAGATTATAAAATTGATAAAGAACATTCACCATACATTCTCAATAAAAAAACTAGAAAATAATCATCACACACAACCAAATACTCTCATAATACAAGATTAAGAAAAATTAGTTCATGACAATGGAGGAATCACACAAAGCGTTGAAATAGATTTTACAAAACATGGTAGTTCACGCTTAATCGCTGTTGGAATCTCTTCCCAAAGTTGCTTCTTTGATCCACACGAAGATCTCCTTCTACTTCCTCTAGTCGTCGCTCTCCAATGAAGGTTTTCTTCCAAAATCGGCCCTAGATAGTGTTCTCACTCTTAGATCCGAAAATTATCTATCCCCTCCTTAATTTGGTTAGTTTTAGGCAATTAAAACGTCAGCCCCTCCTGAAGAGATGTCTGCTTTCATAATTGAAAACGACGACAATTTGAATTTAGAATTTCGAATTCTGGACGGACGATTGTTGCAGTTTCAAAATTAGTTGTTGCAACAACTGACCCAGGCCGAAAATAAGAATTCAGCATTACTCCTCCAAGTTGATTTCTTCGACGATTCTTGCATAGAAACAAAGGAATATGACCAACTTAATACAATAAACATTAAATCAATAATTAATCATATTTTGTTACCATTTAAGCTCATTTATTCTCATTTTCACTAAGCAAGAAGTAGAAATATTCGGCGTAGATAACTTCATGTGAGAAGTTATCAAAGCACCACCGTGCGCGCCCAGGTGCGGGTGCACGCGCACCACCACCCGCGCGCAGGTGCGCGCGCGGACGCGCACACACCACCTCCAGCGCGTAGGTGCGCGCGCGGACGCGCGCGAACCACCTCGCACAACCGGGAGCTCACGGATGCATGTGCACTGCCGTGCGCGCGCGCGACATGGGTGGACAGGTGTGCGGGCCCGACTTCGTAATCAGGTGCGCTCGCACCTTCACCTTCGCACCTCCACCTTTGCGCATCTTCGCCTTCGCGCGTCTTCACCACCAAGCACATCGACGCGTTCCAAACAATAAACGACGTACCTTGGCAGGCACACCACTACCAGCCGCTGCTGCAGTCACCTCTCCATTGCTTGCTATCATGGCTAACGCGTAAGGTTAAGCTTAAGGTTACTGATCTTCTGAATCGAACACCACAATTCGGATGGCTAACACCAAAGAGAAGAGAGAGAGAGAGGGAGAGATGTCTACAAGGACACCTCAGTTGCTTTAGCAGAAAAGTTTCACCACGTACCCAAAAGTTATGAAAAACTTCATCTCTATAACTAAAAGGCTGAGCAAGGTATGAGGAAACACGAACTTCTCGAGTATGAAATTTGGGGGGTCTCAACATGTCATTTCTGGTATCATAGGGGTCTTATTTATAGCTAAATCCAAGGGTGGGGGTGGGGATGGGGGTGTGTAGGCTAATATACCTTACCCATGCGATAAACCTATCATGCGACTTAAGGATCAACCTCGCCTACATGTAGACTAGGAGGTGCTACTCGCCTATAGAAAATGTCGCGAGAACCCTCCCTCTGGCGGTCTTTGGATGCTCGCCCATACTGGCGAGTTGCAATGGGTACTAGCCCATAATGATGCGTTGCAAGGGGCACTCGCCCATAATAGTGAGTTCCAAGGGTACTCGTCTTTGAAAAATACTTGTCACTATTTTCTTCCTTGAGGATGATGATTACTCTTCTGATGAGGTCTGTGAATAACAATATTCTTATACATTTCTGATCTTGACGAATAACGGATTACACAACATGTCTACTCTTGCTCTAAACGACATTTGAAACACCAATATCCCTACTAGGAAGACAAAAGGCGTGCACGTTACTAATATTTGGTGCCAAATCAAATAGATTATTCTATTGTACGCTTTACATGCCCTAAAAAGCCAATAGTTGGGAGAGAACGATATGTGGTCCCTTCTTTGTGACCCTACTACATTTGAACCAAAAGGCTTCTCGATCAAAAGCGCTCGGATATGATTAATAACTCAACTGAAGAGCAGTATGTTCTATGCTGGACAAGTTGATCAGGCAGCTCACGTACACAAAATAAGTTCGCATTCAACAATAATAATAATAAAATGACGATCGCTTACAATGAGTCAATCATTCAATTGCAAGCGGGGGCACCTCCTCCTGCGAATGTAGATGTTGGAGGGAAAATGGATCCCCTCCGACTTCAAGCTTAGTTGGTGAACGTCTTGTGATTGATAACCATATTGATAACATCGACTTTGAAAACAAAGCGAACATTATAAAAGGGCAGGGTGACAAAGGCACAAAACTATTATATTTATTTAGTTATTTTATATATATAATAATAATAATAATTCGCTCAATATCAGGATATATTTAAATTAAATTAAACACATGCGAGCCAAATGGGCATAATTAAAGGGAATTGTTATTCACACCTCATAATTGGATATTCATATCCATAATAATACAAATTTTAGCATATTTTTTTGCTAAACTTATTTGATATTTGTACCCAATACAAATTTCATTTTTGTTTCTCTCGAGCCTTAAACTCCCGCAGCCGAACCTTCACCTCTCCGCTCACAGTCTCTCGTTGGCGGTCCAATAATATCTCACTGCCCGTGGCGCCCTTTATTCCGCAACGTAACCGATGACGGCAATCGTGAGAGCGTGATCGGACGGTGGAGACCGACTCCCTCGGACTGCCGGCGAACTTGCCGGCGAATTTGCCAGCGAGGAGGGAGATCGCCGCCAACGGCCAGGAGAGCGGGCGGCGGCCATGCCGGCGGCGGAAAGTGGGGAGCGGCCGACGTTGGCGACGTCCGAGGAATAGAGGAGTGACGGCGGAGGCAGCCGCTGGAGAAATGAGTGACGGTGACGGCGGCCGTGGAGTTAGGAAATAACGGCGGTGGCGGCCGCGGCGTTGGGAGATGGCGTCAACGGCGGCCACGGGAGAAAAGGACGACGGCGGTAGCGGTCGTGGAGTCTGGAAATAACGGTGGCGGCGGCGGAGGCCGCGAGAGAAAGGAACGGTGGCGGCGAAAAGAAGGGGGAACGCGCTGCTGGCCCATGCCGACATCCCCCACTAAACACCCCGGCGGTTAGTCCGTCATCCCTGTTGGGGAGTGCACCCCACTCTCCAACAGGAAGGCCAAAAATAGGCGCTGATCAAGTCATCGCCTATTCAGCGCCAAAATGGGCGCTGACAAGTCAGGGCCCATTCGGCACCTAAATGGACGCTGACAAGTCAGCGCCTCTTCCCGCCAATGAGGGACATTCCCATTGGCGGCTATTATCTCACTCCAAACACTCCAAAAGGACCGTCAAGACAAATAAAGCCTACGAGTTCGCATAATTTTTCATCACTGCAGTTTTTTGAAATAGAGGATAGAGGCGGGCGGAGCCCATGTGGCCTCAAATTTTTTTTTTTTTTGAGAATATTATTTTTTTCAAAAAAAAATTATGATCATAGAAAAGGCTTACATAGAGATTTTTTCCTGCATGAAGTGTGTATGAAAAATATCAAAAAACAATATAAAATAAAATTATTATTAATTTAAATTATATCTACAAAATGATAAATAATGTGACATATATAAAAATGATATATAAATAAAATGAAAAAAAAATAATTATGTAGAAATAAAATGATAATAAATATGTAGAAAATAAAACAATAAAAAAATATGACATACATAGGACTAGAATTCATGACCATATAATTATATACTCTATCAACTTGACTAAGAGACTTAGGCTTCGTTTGGAGGAACTTATTTTCACCAGTTTAGCGGTTACGACCGCATGAATCGGACTTTAATTATGGTCTGGTTCATGCATTCGTAACCGCTTGAACGGTGAAAATAAGTCCCACCAAACGGAGTTTAGGCTTCGTTTGGGGGGACTTATTTTTACCGGTCTAGCAGTTGCGATCACATGAACCAGACCTTAATTGTTCATGCGTTCGCAACTGTTAGACCGGTGAAAATAAAACCCCTCAAATGAAGACTTAATTGTTTGAGTTTATTCATGAATATATATGTATGTTTTATATCTACCAAATAAATAAACTACATATTTTATTATTGATAAATGATATTTTTAATGCCGCCCACACTAGACCCTACGTGGATCCGCCCCTGCTTACAACAAAATATTCAATCAAATTAAATTATCATTAACAAGCTTCCACAATATATTTTCTTTTTCAAACAATAACCAAGAAATGAACTGCTCACTTCAAGAGCTAGCTTCTTATTGCAAGGCTAATCTACATAGAAATCTACACTCAAATATTTTCGAAGAATAAGAGCTATTTATCTCCTCTCAAAGTTTGTATAATTGCAGCTTGCACCCCTCTAACTTTCAAAATTACAAAAATCTCTCCTTAATGTTTACATTTCATAACATCCATGCAAAAGTACTCCTTTAAAGTAAATCTGCAGGGGATCTTTTTGCGCATGAATATTATAAAATGTAAACATTGAAGGAGGTAATTGTAACATCGAAAGTTAGAGAGGTGCGAGCTGTAATTATGCAAACTTTGAGGAGAGATCCTAATAAATAACCCAAAAAAACAAAAAAGTTTCAAAAATCTATTTGCATTGCATCTCCTCCATTGCTCTTGCCACATTCCTGTGGTTATCTCCAGCTCGGCTCCTATATATCAACATATTGTTTGGATTTCCATACATAGCAGACCACATCTTATGCCTCTGCCCCTGGCTTTGCTTCCCATTCTCCCCAGAATCTTTCTTCTCCGCCTCCTCATCTCCCCCTTTCTCGGGCGCCACCGTGAACACGAAGGAGCCCACCATTCCGTCGACCAGGTCCAACAGGGGCTCCAGCGCCTCGACGATTGCGGCCATCGGAGGCCTTGACTTGGGTCTCAGGCTCAAGCACTGGTGTGCCATGGCCGCGGCCCTCTGCGCCGCCTTCATGGAATACATCCCCTCCAAAGTGGAGTCCATTATCCGGGAAAGCTTCCTGGGGTCGTTCAGGTGCGGCCGCGCCCACTCAACAAGATTCTGCTCTCGGTTGGGCCGCGCGGTGTCCACCGATCTTCTTCCGGTGAGCAGCTCCAGCAGCACGACGCCGAAGCTGTATACATCACTCTTTGAGGTGAGATGACCTGGGGACGCGGATCGAGTCATCGAGAGAGAAAGAGGGATCATCGAGGCTGCATTGAATGGAGATTATGGAGATGTTTGTTTTAGTACCAGTCATGATGTACTCCGGCGCGGTGTATCCCCGCGTTCCCATGACTCTGGTTGAGACGTGGCTGTCGTCTCCTTCGGGGCCATCTTTTGCAAGTCCGAAGTCTGAAAGCTTTGCTGTATAATCCTGAGGAACAGAAAATGTTTTGCCATTTTAGATCAAACTGCATGTACAAGCTGGGCAAGTTTGTACTTCAAAATTCTATGTTCAATTTAAGTTTTAGGCTGAGGAGTCTGAGTAGTTGCATTGTGAAATTGTGATAGTAATTGCCGTGGTATTATTTAAAAATTAGTTTGGGTCTTCAAGCAATTACTTACTGAAATAGTTTTTCTTACACTAGTGTGCCTAAAAGCTTATATAAGAGTGTCAATGAGGCTTGGCCCAGCTGGGTAAGCTGAGGCTCCATGATAGGGAGATCATGAGTTCGATTCTCACCATGTGTGAGCTTTGTCTACTTATTTAATAGTTAGTTGTTTGATTGATTATTATTTATGAGGTCATTGATACTTAGGTCATGTAACAGTTTGTACATTTCTTTTCAAAAAGTTTATATAAGAATCACCAAAGATTTTATGTACTCTCTTTGATCTATATTAAGCATATATATGTGTGTGTGTGTGTGAGGGAGGGGGGTTTACCGGATCTCTGTTAAGATATTTTCTTTTAAGTGTGAAAAAAACTAGCCAATTTAATGTTTTTAAGCATGTGTGTGCTTTTCAAGTGTTGTTTCATGACAAGTTGAAAATAGAGGCGTCTTTACCTTTAACCAACATTGTTTTTGACCGAATGAGACAATAATGTCATTTACCTCTGCCATTGATACTATAAATAGAGATGAAGGAGCATGGGTGACATCCACTTTCCCAATGTCCGACATGTCCGACAGTGATTGTACATTTCGGTTTTAACCGACATTCCCCCAAAAAAAACGCCCATATCGGGCGTTTTTTAATTTATTTTATTTAATTATAATTTTATATTTTAAATTTATATTAATGAAATGAGGGGTCGTCTACTGTTTTTAAACCCCGACCCCGCTCATTTATATCCCGTCGCTCTGCCCAGCTCTCCCCGTCGCTCCTGCCCTAGCTCTCTCGTGCGCGTCTGCGACACTATCTCTCTGGTTCTTTCTTCTCCCTGCTCGTTGGTGCTCTCTGGTTCTCTGGTTCTGCTGCTCTCTAGCTCGTTGGTGCTCTCCCTCTCGCGCGCTGTCGGCACCACTCTGGTTCTTTCTTCGCCCACTCGCTGGTGCTCTTTGGTTCTCTGGTTCTCTAGTTATCTGGTTCTCTAGCTCGCTGGTGCTCCCCTCTCTCGCGCGTTTTTATCTCTCTGTTCTTTCTTCTCCCTGCTCGCTGTTGCTCTGTGGTTCTCTGGTTCTCTGGTGCTCTCCCTCTCTCGCGTGTTGTCAGTACTTTATCTCAGTGGTTTTTTCTTCTCCCTGCTCGTTGGTGCTCTCTCGGCTGACTCACTTTAGGCTAGCTGTCGGCTATGGTGGCTGCCTTGTGGGTTGTTACTGGTGGCTTCGACCCATTTAGTTGTTGGTGGCTGCCTTGTTGCTTTATGTCTTATTACATAGTTGTTGCCGGAAGCTTTATATTGCCCTGTGCAAAACTCTGTAGAAGAAAGAACTAAAGACATGTTGTCGGACAGTGTGTGTGTGCTGGTTGTAGTATAGTGACTGCGTTGTTGTTTTATTTGTCTTAGGTTTTATTTGACACATTTATTAATCAACAAATGGAAATACCCCTATTAATAGGTTATTTATCCAACTTCATTTTGCAATCAATGGCATGTATATCCAATCACATTTTTAGTTGCCCTGCTGCTTTTACTGGATACTTGATGCTTTGTTCATTTTGTTGGATCTAAAAGTGAATAAGATAATTTCCTTTTAAGTGTGATCTGAAAAAACTAGCCAATTTTGACCATGTTTTTTAAGCATGTATGTGCTTTTCAAGTGTATGTTTCATGACAAGTGTAAAAAGTAGTAAGCGTCTTTGACCTTTAAATGTTGACCAACATGTGTTTTTGGCGAGGGGCTGACATGGGCGCAAATTGGCAATATAATGACGCTGACATGATGAAAGGAGATCAAGATTATCAAGCAAAAAAGTGGCATGTTATCAAATAAGGGGAAAGAGAAAATATTGAAGTACGAGGGAACTAGAAAATTTCGGATGAAGATCATATTCTATCTACTCTGCCCTTGAGTTTTCAGGTGATGAAGAATGAGTATGTTTGGTTTTCATATTAAAGTGTTGTATGTAAATGCTATATAGATTTTAAATAAAAGTTCAATAGGTTGTAAAATGAAGGAGTATAAAAATTAAAAAAACATTTAATTACATATATAATTAATTAAATATTAAAATCGATATATGAATATCCCCGATATATCACCCGATATATAAAAAAGACATGAAAACCCAAACCACTTCCCAACTCCGACTTGCAACAAACGCAAGTCTTGGAAGATATCTAGAAAGACCTTTATGACAATCGTCTTAGTTTGAGAAAACTTTCAGACGGCGTTCTGCGACGTTGACGAGTAATACTTCGCTTGCACGGATTAGATCTGGAGCAGATTTGAGCAAGGATTCGAAGAGACATCTTGGAGAGGATTTGTGTAATCCGTCTCATCCGCCACTGCCAGTAACTTGATATTTTCTTGCTATTGTTTATTGTGAAATATTGTGTGGTGCGAAGTTAGTGAAGATCCTGTGTGTATCGAGGAGAGAAAGTCTTGTAATTGCATATTGTTTTCATATATTTTTAGTGACGGATTTTCCGGGTTGGACTGCGATCGTCTCGTGCTTTTCACCATATTGGGTTTCCACAATAAACTTTTGTGTCACTTTTATTGCAGTTATTTTATGCTGTGTTTTGGTTGTGTATCGACATATCGCTAAGCAATCATGCAGGTACTTGCTCGAACTAATTTGCAGGTGCTCTGATTCGGCTTGCGTGTTCTCTAGCCCAACAAGTGGTATCAGAGAGAGGTTCATTATCAAAGCAGTTATCGGGCTGACCTGTCTGAGATTCGAGACGAGTCAATCAGATATTTTGGATTAGTGATTGGGTGCGGTAGGTGACGACCATTGGTCCGCTCCCTATCCTCTTTCATTCTTTTCTTTGAAATAGTCGGCTCAGAGAACTGAGGTCAATCCGATCAGTGACAAAGCACGATGGAGTGAGTCAACATCAGGTTCAGGCTCCGAGCAAATGGTGAAACTGAACGGCGCGAACTACCACCAATGACACTTACTGATGGAGGATCTCATTTATGCGAAAGGCTAACATGCTCATAACTTTGAAGAGATGTCTAAAGACATGGATCCAAATAAGTGGAAGGTGTAGCACCGGAAGCTATGCGGATTTATCAGACGGTTTGTAGAGCTGAACGTCTACAATCACATTGCGAGCATCGTTAATGCGAAGATCTTTTGGAAAACTCTCGAGATGTTGTACGCCAAGAGTACGAGAATCAACAAGTTATATCTATTGAAGAAGTTTGGTGAGTTCAAATATAGAGATGACTCTTATTTTGGATCATGTGAACGAGTTCCAAGGTATTATTAATCAACTCATTGCTATGAAGGTGACCTTCGAGTACGAGATCAATAACTGTGGCTGCGGAAGTATTTCCATACTCTTGGGATTAGTTTCCATAATCAACTCTTCTCCTGTAGGGATTATTACTATGAAGATTGTCAAAAGTGTCATCCTAAATGAGGAGGTAAGAAGAAAATCTCAAAGACATTCAGGCACTTTTTCAAGAGCTGATGTCCTCTACACTGAGCCCATTGGGAAAAGAAGAAGCAAGTGCAGGGGAAGGAATATCAAGAGCAGTCAAAGCAGAGGGAAGTCTAGTACCTACTACCAGAATGTGGAATGTCACTACTGCCACAAGAAAGGTCATATTCAAAATTTTGTTACACTCTGAAGAATGATCAGAAAAAGAAGGGAGAGCCCTCAAATGAGAAAATAGACATACATACGGTGGCCACTGCTTCTCTAGAGGAGGACAATGTCATCATTGTAGGAGGTGACGTTACTGCTGCACTCTCATGTTGGATTGTTGATTCAGGTGCCTTTGCACATGTCTCCCACAATAGAGAGTTATTTGCAACTTACACGACTTACGTCTATGGATTTCTTAGAATGGGTAATGGTGACACGTCTAAAGTCATCAGAAGGGGAGACATCCACCTAAAGACGAGCACATGAGGTTTGTTAATTCTGAAGGATGTGCGCCACGTGTCCGATATCCGCTTCAACCTAGTTTCAGTTGGAAAACTATGTGATGAGAGACACTTATGTGTCTTTGGTGGAGATTTTTGGAAGTTAATCAAGAGGTCGCTAGTAGTAGCCAGGGGTTATAGAGATATTGATTTATACTACATGGAGGGGAGGCCTGAAGCTGCTCAGGCCAATACTGTTAAAGATGGTGTATCTACATCTCTATGACATACGAGACTGAGTCACATTAGCCAGAAAGGCCTGAGATGTCTCGCCAAGAAGAAGATGATATATGATCTATTTGTGAATTGGTTGGAAAGATGCGACCATTACATAGCTGGGAAGCAAAATAGAGTATCATTCCAAAGTCACAATTCCATCAAAAGATCTGAGCCGCTGGAGCTCATATACACTGATGTCTGCGGGCCTCTAAAGGTCCAGATAAGAGGAGAAACGTCTTAATTTGTGACTTTCATCGATGATTATTTAAGAAAACTTTAGATCTACGTTATTAAAACCAAAGATGAAGTGTTCGACATTTTTCATAGATTTCATGCTAAAGTGGAAAGACGGTCTAGTAAAAAGCTAAAGTACATCAGGTCCGACAACGGGGGAGAGTATATTGATTCATTTGATGAATACTGCAGAGAGCAAGGAATCAGACATGAAAAGACTCTGCCTAAGTCGCCGCAGTTTAATGACGTAGCTGAAAGAATAAATAAGACCTTGAAGGAGAGGGCGAGGTGCATGCTGTCTGAATCAAAGCTACCAGACATATTTTGGGGTGATCCTTTGTACACAGCTGTACATGTCATCAACCACTTTCCCAATTATACATTACAGGAGGAAGTTCCTGATAAAGTCTGGTATGGAAGGACCCTTCATACAGTCAGCTGCAAAGCCTTTGTGCACGTCCCTCGAGATGAAAGATCAAAATTAGATTCTAAAACCAGACAATGCATTTTTGGGGGATATGGTCGGAGCGGCGAGTTTGGCTGCAGGTTCTTTGATCCGGTTGAGAAAAAACTTGTACGTAGTCACAATGCTATATTTTGTGAGGATCATACTATGGTTGATCCTGAGAAGACAGAGAAGACCGACTCTCACACTAATGCAGAGTCTCCTATAATTGGAAGTGACGACACTGGGGAGGCTGTAGAGCCTGAGCCGATGCGGGGCACTGATCCACTTCCATATCATGAGGATGCTATTGATGGAGAGCCTACAAAAGACATCACTGATGATGTGCCTACACCATCAGTTGAGCTCGCTCCACGAAGGTCTGATAGAGTTGGACATTCATCTTCGATATACTCCACTACCGAGTATATTTTGTTGACTGGTGTCGGGGAGCCTAAGTGCTTTGAAGAAGCAGTGCAGAGCTCGGAAAAGAAAGAATGGATGATTGAATGCAGTCTCTGCATGAAAATCATACTTATGAGTTAGTACAATTACCTAAGGGCAAGAAGACTCTGGAGAATCAATGATTTTTTAGAGTAAAGTAGGGAGATCTCTCGACACCACTCAGATACAAGATTAGATTAGTGGTGAAGGATTTCAGTCAGAAACAAGAAGTTGACTTCGATTAGATATTCTCTCAAGTTGTGAAAATTTCGTCTATACATGTTATTCTTGGCCTTGCTGCGAGCCTAAACAGATCGAGCAGATGGATGTCAAGACCGTCTTTCTGCATAGCGATCTTGTGGAGGAGCTTTATATGGAGCAACCCGAAGGATACAGGGTCAAAGAGAAGGAAAGTCTATTATGTCGCCTAAAAAAGAGTTTATATGACCTGAAGCATGCGTCGTGATAATGATACAAGAAATTCGATGCTTTTATGGGGGAGATCGACTTCAGGAGGACCATCCTTGATCACTGCGTGTTTATAAAGCAATATCCTCTAGAGGATTTCATCATCTTACTCCTCTATGTTGATGACATATTGATAGTTAGGAGGAGCACTGCTCGCATTGCCGAGCTAAAGCGGCAGTTGAGCTCCATATTTGTGATGAAGGACTTGGGAGCTGCGAAAACCATCATAGGGATGCATATTCAAAGAGATAGAAGCTCCAAGTTATTTTGGATATTACAAGAGAGATACATCAGAAAGGTAATGCAGAGATTCAGTATGGATCAAGCGAAGAATGTGAGCACGCCGCTTGCAGCTCACTTCAGACTTATTGCAGACCAGTGTCCAAGCACACCTGAGGATAAAGAGGAGATACAAAAGGTCCTCTATGCTTCTGTAATTGGTAGTTTCATGTACGATATAATGTGCACATGCACAGATATAGCGCATGTCGTTGGCACTGTTAGTAGGTTTCTCTCCAATCCTGGAAGAGAACATTGGATGATTGTGAAGTGGATTTTAAGATACCTACATGGGACGTCAGACCTGACGTTAAGGTTCAGAGATAGTGAGTCAGAGCTACTGGCCTATACCGATGCTGATATGGCTGGAGATTTTGACTCAAGAAGATCGACTTCTGGGTACCTGATCTTGTTTGAAGGGGGAGTTAGGTTGTGTCAGTCTAAACTGCAAAAGTGCGTTGCACTGTCAATTACGAAGACAAAGTTTACTGCAGTCACTGAGGCAGGGAAATAACTTCTTTGTATGAAGCGTTTCATCAAGGAGCTGGGTTTCACTCAGGAGTGCTACACTCGCTTATGTGATAGTCAGAGTGTTATTTATTTGGAGAAGAACCCCACCTTCCACACGAGATCTAAGCATATTGAGACGCGATATCATTGGATACGCGATACTCTAAAGCAGAGAGAGCTAGATTTGCAGAAGGTGCACACAGATGACAATAAAGCAGATATGCTTACGAAGACCATGTCAAGAGCGAAGTTCGAGCACTACATGAGGATCGCCGGCATGACGATTGCCTCCACATAAAGGTAAAAGGGGAGAATTAGTTGTTGTATACAGTTCTCATCTTTTGTGGAGAAAACTGTTAACTCGAATTTGATATTGTTGATCAAAGGCGGAGACATGTTTGGAGATTAAGGAAGATTGTAAAAAGGACAAGTTTTTTCACTTAGTCGAAAAAAGAGATTTGTTGAGATAATTTTTTCCTGAGTGTGAAAAAAACTAGTCAACTTTGATAATGTTTTTCAAGCATATGTTTCATGACATGTGTGAAAAGTAGCTGTATTTGATCTTTAAATCAACATGTGTTTTTTGACCGAAGGAAGCTTTGTGAAAGCTTCATCCGCATGACATCTACCACCTCTATCCCCGTGATTTTGGTCCTATAAATAGGGATGAAAGAGTAGGTCTAAGACATCCACTTCTCTCCAAACTCAAGCATTGGAAGATTTTTAGAGAGACCTTTGTGACAATTGTCTTAGTTTGAGAGAACTTTCGGACAGCGTTCTGCAACGTTGACGAGAAATACTTCGTTTACACAGATTGGATCTGGAGCAGATTTGAGCAAGAATTTGAAGAATCATCTTGGAGAGGATTTATGTAATACACCTCGTCCGCCACTGTCGGTAACTTGTAATTTTCTTGCAACTGTTTATTGTGAAATATTATATGGTGTGAAGTTAGTGAAGATTCTGTGTGGATCAAGAAAGAAAAGCCTTTTAATTGTCTATTATTTTCATATATTTTTAGTTACAGCTTTTCGGGTTGGACTCTGTTCGTCCCGTGATTTTCACCCTAATGGATTTCGATGTTAAATCTCTGTCACTTTTATTGTAGCTATTTTATGCTGTGTTTTTTATTGTGTATTGACATACCGCTAAGTGATCGTGCAAGTATTTGCTCGAATTAATTTGTAGGTGTTGTGGTCGGGCTTGCGTGCTCTCTAGCCCAACAACTTCTCATGCAAGTTTGCATAATTACAGGTTGCACCCCTCTTTCTTTTGAAATTATATTTACCTCCACCAAAGTTTTCCTAGTGTACAAAAATGCTCCTTTCGTCAGAAATATGGATGGAAAATGGTAAAACAAGCAAAATTATTTTATGATATTTCAATTTAACCCATTATACGTAATGATTCTGCATTAAAAATGATGAAGCAAAATTATTTTAGCTTCATCCGCATGACATCTACCACCTCTACCCCCTTGATTTTGATCCTATAAATAGGGATGAAAGAGTGGGAGTAAGACATCCACTTCTCTCCAAACTCAAGCATTGAAAAATTTTTAGAGCGACGTTTGTGGCAATCGTTTTAGTTTGAGAGAGCATTCAGACGGCGTTCTACGACGTTGACGAGTTATACTTCGCTTACACGGATTGGATCTAGAGCAGATTTGGGCAAGGATTCGAAGAGTCATCTTGGAGAGGATTTGTGTAATCCGCCTCGTCCGTCACTGTCGGTAACTTGCAATTTTATTGTAACTGTTTATTATGAAATATTGTATGGTGCGAAGTTAGTGAAGATTCTGTGTGGATCAATGAGGGAAAACTTTGTAATTGTCTATTGTTTTCATATATTTTTAGTGACAGCTTTTCAGGTTGGACTCTGATCGTCCCGTGGTTTTCATCCTATTGGGTTTCCACGTTAAATCTCTGTGTCACTTTTATTATAGCTATTTTATGTTGTGTTTTGTTGTGTATCGGCATACCGCTAAACGATCATGCAAGTATTTGCTCGAACTAATTTGCAGGTGCTCTGATCGGGCTTGTGTGCTCTCTAGCCCAACAACCTCCTGTGCGAGTTTGCATAATTACAGGTTGCACCCCTCTTTCTTTTGAAATTATATTTACCTCCACCAAAGTTTTTCTAGTGTACAAAAATACTCCTTTCGTCAGAAATATGGATGGAAAATGGTAAAACAAGCAAAATTATTTTATGATATTTCAATTTAACCCATTGTACGTAATGACTGCATTAAAAAAGATGACATCTTCCTTTAGAAATATGAATGGAAAGTGATAAAATATGCCCAATTATATATGATATTCTAATTTTATCCTTTGCAATAGATCTATATTGAAAGAGATATGTTACATTTCACTCTTTGTAATAAATCTAGAATCGTTATAAAACAATAAAAATGGAATATCATAAAATAATTTGACTGATTTTATCATTTTTCATCTATATTCTAACTGAATGGACATTTTTACAAATTGGAGAAACTTAGAGGGGAGGTAAATGTAATTTTGAAAGATAGAGGTTTGCAAACTGTAATTATGAAAACTCCGAGGAGAGGTCCCAGTAATTAACCCTACATATATATTCGCAACAACATCCATATTTTTTTTTTATTTTCTGAGCATTTCACAAATGTTACACTTTCAACTAAAGGAAGGTTCCTTGAAGCTAAACCAAGTCAAGATGAGCCCTAGCTTTACTAAGTCAAAGCACCATTAGACCTGGCAGGAAGATAAATGGAGTATTAATCACTTAATTAATTAATTACCTGGTCTAATAAGATATTAGAAGCCTTAAAATCACGATAAATCACGGGCTTCTCCGCCCCATGAAGGAAGGCCAGTCCCTTCGCCGCTCCCACCGCAATCTTTAATCTCGTCGACCACGGCAAAGAAGTCAGGAATCCTGCATGCATAGGAAAAACTTCAAATATAGTTGGGAGACAAAGTTGCTTCCATGTATATATATGGTTAATTACCGGGATCTCCACTGGGAGCTTGCATAATTATAGGTTGCACCTCGCTAACTTTCGAAATTACATTTGCCTCCTCTCTAAATTTTTCCATTTTACAAAAATGTCCATTTCATTAGAAATATGGACGAAAATGATAAAATCAGCCAAATAATTTTTTGATATTACAATTTTATTCTTTTATAACTATTCTAGATTAATAACAAAGGATAAAATGTAATGCACATCTTTCAATGTAGAGTTATCACAAAGGATAAAATTGGAATATAATGAAATAATTTGGCATATCTCATCATGTTAGAGAATATATGTAAAAGTCCAAAGATTGACCCATCTTGAGACCCATCTTGGTTGCTTGTTTAGTCCCACCTCTTAGGATATGATTCCTCCTCTCTTTCTTCTCTTATATAAATGTACAAGTATACAATTATATGAATGTATGATGGTACCATTAAATTTGAGAAATTAACAAAATTATTCTTCTTCTCAATTTTCTACATTTTTCTACCACATCACTTTCCATCTATATTTCTAAAGGAAGAGCTCACCTATTTCAATGTAGAGTCATTACCAAGGATAAAATTGGAATATCATAAAAAAAATTGCCTTATTTTATAATTTTTCATTCATATTTCTCACGGAAGGAGCATTTTTGTAAATTGTGGAAACTTAAAGGGATGGTAAATGTAATTTCAAAAGATAGAGGGTGCAACCTGTAATTATGCAAACTCTCAGAAGAGGTCCTCATAACTAACCCAATATATATATACTATAGTAGTGGATTTGGTATATATGAAGTCTGAATAATCATATATTATTACAATAATTAATGATAAGGATTAGGAAATAAAGTTGGGTTATTGAACAACTTCAAAAGTTGGTTATCCATCAATCCCACCCCTATAATTCATAATTGGGGAGAGAAATCTAAATGTTATGAATTATTTTATAATAGTGGCGTTTTTGTTCAAAGTCACCAGAGCAAAAATGCCACGCCAAACGAAGCCTTAAACTCTAAATAATCACAAATATTAAAGTATAACAAATAAGAACAATCAAACCATTTTTCATTTCATTTTGTTATGTGGGCCTATTTGCAAGCCAAGGGCAAAAGAGTCTAAAAGTTTATTGATATAGTATCAATAAGGCCGAGGGCATTGGGTAAGTTCGACTTTTTTTTAATGTTTTACATACTCTGCTGGCACCTAGAAGTCTAAGGGGAGGGCTAATCACTTTTCTACATCAACATAAGCAGAAGTTGCAAAAAAGCACAACCAAACACTCAAACAAACATCAAAACCAGATTTCTTCTTCTCATATCATTCAGACAATCAAAATTAATTTGCCCAATTGAATGAAAACTCAGAGAGGTGATAGATCGATGTGTTTGTTGTTTGTTCTGCGGTAAGAATTGGAGCAATGAGAATATGAGCGGTGGGAATTGTAAAGCTACCAAACAATTGTTTTGAAAGTTTGCGCTTTCTTCCTAATGGTAATGGAGCAAAAAACGCCTAAACAAACAGAGCTAAAAACACATACTCTTGAACATGTGGTTCTCCAAGCTGCCCTTCTCCATATATTCATAAACCAGCATCCTCTTTGCTCCTCTTCGTAGCAATAACCAATCAACCTCACAAGATGCGGATGCCTCAACTTCCCCAAAAACATCACCTCAGCCTGCCACAAACAGAGCATGCTCTGTATATATATCACTCGACAACATCAAAATCCTTTGAAACAGAGTGTTGCCGAGCGTCTCACCAGCCACTCCCTGTGTCCCTGAACGCCGTCGAGGTCCAAGATCTTGACGGCGACCTCCTGAGGTTCCATTCCCGGCCTCACCCTCCCGTCGATGAGCCCCCGGTACACCGGCCCGAAACCGCCCTTCCCGAGAAGTTTGCTGCCGGAGAATCTCCCGGTAATCACCTGAAGATCGGAAAGGGTGAAGGCGTGGAGGTTGGAGCCGGAGAGAGAGATGGAGAGGTGTTCTGTCGATATGGCCGCTTCCGACACCCTTCGCAGTGAGCCCTGATTCGATGCAAGTTTGCCTTCATGGCTGCCGCCGTCAAAAAAGCAGCAGCTCTTGAGGAGAGACGCCTGCAAGGATCTGCCAGGCATGGCCGGAGGAGTAGTAGGAGTGGGCTGGATGAGAGGGGTTGCAATGGCGGTGGAGGTGATGGTGGCTATAGATAATAAGGGAAGAAGTTGGAAATGCTGAACACGGCATACCAACTACATTACCAGATTATAGAAGGAAGAAGGAGAGGTTCTTACAACATGGGAGGAGGGTTGATGACTGAAGGGGGGAAAAGACTTGGTTGACCCTTGACTTTTAGCAAGATGAAGGAGATTTTGGTTATCAGAGGCCCTACCAAACCCCCTCCCCATAAAAAAGCCCAATTTTAAGTGCAAACCAGTTCTGGCTATGTGGAAACGGCTATTTCAAAAAAAAAAAGGTATTTAAAGTCTTATTGTTGGTGTTTTTAGCTGGAATTCCTGTATATGGAACAAAAATTCTCAAAACAAAAATAAAGGGCAATGCTATAAGCAGTCTTAAAACTACTATTCAGAGTTCACAGATATGTTTATTCACATCCCAAAATTGCATTACCAATAGAATTAAGCCGCAAAAATTTGAAAATATAGAGCTTCAGGCATATAAAATTTGGCTAGTAGGCGGCTGAATTTTGTAGATCATCACTACTACTAAGTTTTGCTATATACTTCATGCTGTAGATTAATCTACTCCGAGCGTAGTGAAATAGATTGGTCAATGCAAAACAAAAAATTATACTACTAAGCAATTCATCGAACACTTGGCATGCATTGCTGAAAGAGCTCAAATTTGCAGGAAAAGAGGAAAAAATTGAACTTTTTCGGCTGGAAGAAGACGAAGAGAGACCGTGAAAACTGAAGCAAATAGATTTCATGCCAAAGCTCATCAAAATCACAGCAGCAGCAGCAGACGAGTTTCCTCTCCTTCTCTGCAAATGTCTTGGTAACATCTACGACAATCATCCACCTTCAATTGGTTTTCCTTCAGGAAGGTCATCAGCCCTAACCATAATATTCTTCTTCCTCCTCCCCTTGCTCGTCCTTCCCGTCGCTTATCACGGCCTCCAATCTATCATAGTGCAACTCCATTCTCAGAACAAGAACGCGACATTAAACCGTCGCCAATGGCATCTATCTTTCCTCCCCAGCTCCTCTCGTCTCCTCTACTCCTACATTAAACCGTCCTTGCTTTTGCAGGAACCTGTCGATGTGGGGAAGGTTGTGGGCTCGGCCGCATTCGATGTGGTATTGGATGGATAACAATGGCAGGAGGGATCAGGATTCAGTGAAGTGAGTAATGCAAATACGGCTCATTTGCACTGCTATTGTATCAACAAAAACCAGAGTGGTTCCAGTGCAATTTTAGTTTAGAGGCAGCGTGATTCTTGGATTTTCAACCGGAAGAGGGTGGTGGCAGTTTTGGATCCTTTTTTCGCTTGGTGGAGGCGGCAGTGTAGTTCCATTCGCTTGATTCGGTGGCGGTGCGAAGCTGTTGATTGACGCGCTGATTTCGGAGGAGCAGGAGACCGGCGTCGGTGGGTACTTGCAGGTCTGGTAGTGTTTATTGAAAGAGGGAGATGAAGATTTCTTGTAGTCACAGGCGGCTGTGTGCTTCCAATCTAAAGGAAGCCAAATTGAAAAAAAATATCTATTTGGATTTCTTTTGGTGCTCTGTCTCACCGGAGGCATAGTAGAGCATAAGGAAAAAGCTGGGTTTCCTCTCAGGTGGTATAGTAGAGCCTGGACCGAAAAGAACATGCGTTGTTTGGTTGGTTCTCCTCTGGTGAAACAGTAGCGCAGCGGCAGCCCAAAAAAAGTTTTGGGGTTTGTCTCTCTTTGGGGTTCCAGAGCTCACCACATAAAAAGGAGGGGAAGAGCTGCATCTTTCTCCTTAGTTGTGGTGGTGTGCGGCTCGAGAAATATTGTTGCGGATCTCCTTGATTGCGAATGCAACGAGATCTTTTGATTGCGGAGGTTGTGTTTGAAATCGTGATCCGGAAAATGTAACAAATGTTTTGTTTTGTTGTTTTTTTTGGATTAACTAACAAAATTAAATTTTGTTGCATCGTATTGTTTGGATTTCTGTATTATTATTATTATTGTAATCAATGAAAAAATGGGAGACTTCAGTACGGGTTCTTCATCTTCGGGGCAATGGAATCCATGATCCATCATACGGATTTGCATCCGGTCAAAATTTATGTTACTAAGTTTGACAAAAAGAGCAACTTTAGCATGTAGAGGTGCGAGGTAATGGATGTGTTGTGCTCTCTAAATTTGAAGGACGTTCTTGATGGTGACGAATGTCCTGATGGGATGACTGGAAAAGTTTGGGTGAAGATGAATCGGAGTGCTTGCGTGTTGATCAGAAATTGTTTGACTCGGGAGATCAAATATGGAGTTATGTTGGAGACATCTACGAGAAACCTTTGGAGGATGCTGGAGAATAAATATCTTACGAAGAGTGTGGAGAATCGTCTCCACATGAAGCGTCGATTGTATCGGTTTCAGATGAGACGTGAAGTATCGATTGATTAGCATTTAAATGAGTTTACGAAGTTGTTAGCAGATCTTTTGAATTTGGACGAGGATGTTGGCGATGAAGACAAGACACTCCTTCTATTGAATTCGCTTCCAGATGAATATGAGAACTTCATGATGTCTCTCATTCATGGGAAGGAGGTCTTAAAGTATAGTGAACTGTCCACGACACTGTTGAATCACGAGTTCCGTCGAAAAGAAAAGAGTCATCGAAGACGGAGTCGGCCGAAGCACTTGTGTCTCATCGAGGCGGATCTGAGAAAAAGAAGAATTGGCATAAGAAGAATAATAACGGTATTCAGAAGCGTGATAAATCACGTGGTCGCAGTCTTTGGCGAAATCAGTGTGCATTCTGTTTGGATACGGGTCACTGGAAGAAGGATTGCCCCAAGTTAAAAGAGAAAAATAAGGGGCTTCCCTCAGAGACGAAGTCGCATATTACTCAGGAGACTACTGGTGGTGATGAGTCCGATGTTTCTCTCTCTGTCACTCCACAATGTTTATTCAGTGATAATTCATGTTGTATTCTGGACACATGTGCTACTACCTATCACATTTGTCCTAATCAGGAGTGGTTCTGTACTTACAAGTATTTGTATACTGGTGTGGTTGCTATGGGCAATGATCAGACTTGTCGTATTATTGGTGTTGCGAGTATTCTGGTTCGGATGCATGATGGAGCAGTGAGAGAGTTGATAGATGTCAGACATGTTTCAGATATCAAGAAGAATCTACTATCTGTTGGGGCTTTAGAAGTCAAATGTTACAAGATAGTGATCGAGGCAAGAGTTCTGAAGATCAGTCGCGGAGCTTTGATTTTCATGAGATGAGTTCGACACCACAATTTATATTATCTTAAGGGGAGTACAGTTACCGGGACTGTGGCTGTGGCTGATGATTCTTGGGATGTCAGTACTTTATGGCATATGAGATTGGCTCATGCTGGAGAGGCTTTGCTCCAGGCTCTTTCAAGACAAGGATTGATTAAGGGTGCAAAAAGATGCAAATTGGATTTTTGTGAGCATTGCGTGATTGACAAGAAGACACATGTATCTTTTGGCACTGCAGTTCACAGTACAAAAGGTATTTTAGATTATGTTCACACAGATGTTTGGGGCCCGACGAAGACAAAATCTTTTACGGGGTGACAATACTTTGTCTCCTTCATTGATGATTATTCTAGATATGTTTGGGTGTACACCATGAAGAATAAGAGCGAAGTTCTAAAGATATTTGTGGCTTGGAAGAAGTGTATTGAGAACCCGACTGGCAAAAGGATTCGATGTATCAGAGCGGACAATGGGGGCGAATATACATCAAAAGCGCTCTTGCAAGAGTGCTAGAGATCAGGTATAGAGCATCACTTCACATTTAGGGAGACACCGCAGCAGAACGGGGTGACAGAGCGCATGAACCGGACTTTAGTGGAGAAGGTTCGATGCATGTTGTCTAATGCTGGGTTAGGCAGGATTTTCTAGGCTGAGTCCATTGACTATGCTTGCCACTTGGTGAACCGTCTACCTTCTGCAGCTATTGGGAAGAAGACACCAAAAGAGATGTGGTCGGGGCATCCTGTTAGAGATTATGTGCATATGAAAGTATTTAGGTGTCCAGCTTACTATCACGTGAAGAATGATAAGTTGGAACCACAGGCAAAGAAAGCAATCTTCATTGGCTTCAGGCGTGGAGTCAAAGGCTACAAACTATATGATCAGGCAGAGTGGAAGATTGTTATTAACAGGGATGTTATATTTGACGAGACGAGTTTGTTAAAGCCTCGGGACTCAGAGCAGGTGGAGAGTTCGAAGCCGATCACTACTACTGATCAGAAGAAGGAATTTGAAGTGACTCCATTTGTTCCACCAGTTCCTCACACTCCTAATGAGGTATACGATGAGACTGCTGATGAGGTACCAGATACTGATGATCAGGAGGTGGAGGAAGTAGAGACAGAGAGTCAGGTTCAGGATTCTATTCCCAGAAGCTAGACCAGAAGGCAAAATGTCCCGAAGCCAGCTTGGTTGATGGACCACATTGCATTTGCAGTTCCAGCATTTGAGGCTGAAATCCCTTGTCACTTTAAGGAGGTTGTAGAGAGTCCTGAAACAGATTTTTGAAGGGATGCGATGGATGAGGAGATGACTTCTCTAAAAAAAATGCTACATAGAGATTAGTGAAGTTACCTCCATGTAGAAAAGCAATTGGATGCAAATGAGTGTATGCGAAGAAAGAAGGATCTCATGGAGCTACTGATGTATGTTAAAAAGCAAAATTGGTGGCCAAAGGCTTTGCTCAACGTAAAGGTATTGATTATGACGAGGTGTTTTCCCGAGTTGTCAAGCATCCGTTGATCTGTGTTCTCTTGGTCTTAGTAGCGTAGTATGGTCTGATTTTGGAGCAGCTTGATGTGAAGACCACATTTTTGCACGAAGATTTGCAGGAGGGGATCTATATGAAGCAGCCACCTGGATATGAGGCTTAGAGTGACTTGGTATGCAATTTGGACAAGTTGCTTTATGGTTTGAAGCAGTAACCAAGATAGTGGTACAAAAAGTTTGATCAGTTTATGTTGGGATATAAGTACACACACAGTCAGTATGATCACTGTGCATATTTCAAGAAATTGGCTACTAGTGAGTTCATCTATCTTCTATTGTATGTTGATGAAATGTTGATTGCCGCTTCAAGTCAGTCAGAGATTGATAGAATGAAGAGACAGCTCTCAAAACAGTTTAAGATGAAGTATTTGGGTGAGGCTCACAAAATTCTCGGAATGGAAATCTGCAGGGATAAGGAGGCTGGAAAGGTTTGGCTCACTCAAAGAGCTTATATTGAGAAGATGTTGAAGAGGTTTGAGACTAATGACACTACTAAGGCAGTGACTTTACCATTGGCATCTCATTTTCAATTGAGTGTTGACTTGTATCCTAAAGACGACCAAGAGAGGAAGGGAATGAAGCTAGTTCCGTATGCCAGTGCAGTGAGCAGTTTGATGTACCTCATGGTTTGTACAAGGCCAGATATTGCACAAGCTGTTGGAGTGGTGAGCAGATTCATGCATGATCCCGGTTAGGGTCATTGCCAGGCAGTTAAGTGGATTCTGAGGTATCTCAAGGGTATAGTTGATATTGGTTTAGTGTACGAGAGACAGTAGTATAGTGTTGGGTTGTGTATAGGCTACACCGATTCAGAATATGCAGGTGATATAGATAGGCGCAGGTCTACGACCGGATATTTGTTCACATTGGCAGGAGGTCCAGTGAGTTGGAGGTCGACTCTGCAGTCGACAGTGGCTTTATCTACAACAGAGGCTGAATACATGGCAGTGACAAAAGATATGAAGGAAGCCATCTGGATGCAAGGCCTATTGGATGATCTGGGTGTGGAGCATAAGGCTTTAACCGTCTTTTGTGACTGTCAAAGCGCGACTTTCTTGGCGACCAATCCAGTGCATCATGCTCGTACCAAGCATATTTATGTAAGCTACCATTTTGTTTGAGACTTGATCGAGACAGGTGAGATTCTTTTGAAGAAGATTGATACTAAGGAGAATCCAACAGACATGCTCACGAAGGTGCTTTCAGTCCAAAAGTTCACATATTGCAAATGATTGGTGAATGTTCGAGCTCAGAGGTGAGTGCTTTGTGAGGCACTTTTGAAGAACTACGTGTGGCTTGATCCCATGGGAGGGGGGTACGTAGGCAGACTACTTGGCGCAGCCATTTTGGTGTTGTTGTGTAAGGACCCCCGCCCCCCCCCCCCCACCTTCAAAAACCACAGGAGGTCCTTATGCCTAGGGCGAGCTTTCCCCTAAAAGGTTCGTGTATCCAAAGAGTTGTCACCCTCTTATATAACCCATGACCCAATTGGAGGAACGTTCGCACTGTAAGGCTACGCATCATAATAAAACATTCACATATAATTAAAAAAATTATTTATACGGAAGCAATTCATCACAGGGGGTCTCAGCATGAAAGGAAATATAAATCATGAATGAAAAACAAACGAAGGGGTATACATAGTCCAATAGAAATAATATCTTAATCATAAAATAACCAAAACAACTAGCCCAAAACAGAAAGATAAAAGCTCTCATCCTCTCCTCTCCTCAGAGTAGTACCCTCACGTCCTCATAATTTTCCCGAGCAGCTCAGGGTACTCCTCTCCAATGGGTGCACGTCTATGCTCCTCCATCCTCTCCTGCTCCATCGGTAGACGCATCGGGTCCTAAAATGATACGTACAAAAGTATGTTAGCCACATCATGACCAAGTAAATCTCATATTCTTCCCCATCCCCCTAGTGGGTACTAGGAAATAAACCTGCAAGAAGAGTTATCACAATATTCAAAGCAATTTATACATACTAGTATCCAGTAGGAGTAGCAGTAATACCAACCAATAATTAAACTAGTATCTAGCAATATGAGGGTATGGACATCAACGAGAGGAGCGGTAGGATCAACAATTGAATAAACATGACTTTTCTAAATTTATAGCATTTTTCTTCATCATATAATTCATTTTAACGACAGTTATACGATACCATACCAAGGTGTGAGTACGGGTAACACACATGAGTAGATGTATGTATATATGACATGTTGTGTATACATACTTAAACTCTTTGTCACTCATATGATGTGTCACAATTACTTTCCTCTATGTCGACATAGTAACCTGTTAAGAGAAGGAGCTCACTTCTCAGGCCTCATCGTTGTGACCAAACGACGACAGTGGGTTGGTCGCTCCCACTTTTAGGATATGGATACACCCCAACTCTCTAGGCCTTCGTATCTCTATGCAGAATAGATACTCTTGGTGGGAACACATCCTCACCCATGTGGAGATCAACCCTCTCGGCACATAACCAAACAGGTGTGAGACGGACCTATGTGGAAGGGGTAGCTAGCCCCCGGTGCTCTTCACCAACACAAACAAAGAAGTTCTTCATCGCAACTTCTCCTGTACTGTATAATATGGGAAGCCGATGAACCCGCCACATCGGTATCCATGCACCTTCCTATATTCTCATGCATTAATAATGAATTACATGACAACATGCTAGTACTCATACAATTAATAAGTGTTCACAGATTGACTAGCAACTTGAGGTTTATCATGCGGTTGAGCTAGGAATGACGTCACCTAAATTTCATGGGCTATGCTTTCACGAATATTTTTAACTATGCAGGTATGTTCAAGCCAAATTTAAATTTACCTAAAGGCTTCAAATTTGGAATATTAAAACATGAACGTTGTAGATAAAATATTAGTCTACAAAAGTGTCTCTAACATGTATTTTTTTATTTGGCCTCTAAGTGCCCCAAAATATGGGTCAAAGTTCACCAAAAATAGTTGTCACACAAGTATACAGGAATTACTATTTATTTTGCTAAGTTTGGGGGTTAATTAAAATTAACCTAGGTTTAATATTTCAGGAAACTTAAAGTATGAAAAGTGTTTAGAAAATATTATTCTACAAAAGTGTTTCTCACAAGTATTATCTTATTTGGCATCTAAGACCTCCAAAATTGGGGCAAAATTTTACCAAAAATATTTGTTTTACAAGTAAACAACAATTACAAATTTATTTTGCTATGTTTGAGATTAATTTAAATTAACCTATGTTCACTATTTCAGAAAATATAAAATATGAAAAGTGTTTATAAAACATTATTCTACAAAAGAGTCTCTCACAAACATCATCTGATTTGATAACTAAGGCCTCCATAATAGTTGCTAAAATTTACCAAAAATTATTGTTTTACATGTAACAACAGTTACAAATTTATTTTTTTATGTTTGAGGCAAATTTAAATTAATTTAGAGACACTGTTTAAGAAAACTTGAAGCATAAAAAATGTTTAGAAAACATTATTTTACAAAAGTATCTCTCACAAGCATAATCTGATGTGGCCTCTAAGGCCTCCATAATGAGAGATAAATTTTACCAAAAATAATTGTTTCACAAGTAACAACAGTTACAAATTTATTTTGTTATGTTTGAGGCTAATTTAAATTAACTTAGAGCTACTGTTTCAGAAACTTAAAACATGAAAAGTGTTTAGAAAATATTATTCTACAAAATTGTCTCTCACAGTCATCATCTGATGTGGCATCTAAGGCCTCCATAATAGTGGCCAAAGTTTACCAAAAATATATAATTCAAGACTACTCCGCATTCTGGGATTCCAAAATGATTAAATATAATTTTAGGGTGCAAAATTTAATTAGTTAGGGGTTCCAAATCAGACAGCTTTAATTTTAACAAATAAGTTATAGACCATAAAATTTCCTACAATATCGTGTCTCACAAAATTTTCCCAAATCAGACTGTATGTTAATTAAAATTTCATTTGAAAGAGGATAAAAATATTCCAAAGGCAGATAGATTTTCAGGCAAAGTAATTATGTATTCTGCTGACGGATCTTGTCGCAGATCGACGGATGAAACAACGACAGTCGATAAGTTGTGCACCGTGGTTGCCCCGGATCGGGCCATAAGCCAATCATTGGTTTGGGCTGTCCGAGGTAATCAAACGGCTTGTGATGGTCGGACGGATCTAATGGTGGCTGTACGCCACTGTAGATCCAGCCCTTGCGGGCCCTCCCCTGGCCGGCTAGAGCCGTCGTTGCTCCCGCGACCGCCCCTGGTGGCTTCGCCCGGGAAGGGCGCTCCGGCGTGGTGCCGGCCGGCGGCCTGTCGCCGCCTCCGAAGGCCGGAAAACTGGAACAAAGGGCTCCAGGTCCACGGTGGCCGTCGGCCACCCCGACATGGGCCCTTTCGGGGCCTCCCCACCACCGCCGGTGGGGAGTTATCTCCGGCCAACACTCCTAGTGGGAGCACCCGAGGAGGGGGCTCCGGTGAGGGTAGTTGTCGGCGGCCGGCCGCCGCCGGCGATGGAAGGAAAACACTATTATGGCATTTTTTGTTTTTTTTTGATGAAGAAGGTCGTCAGAGTAGATTCCAACGATCTCCTCTGCCTCAAGGGCCATGAGAGAGGGTCGTGGAGTGTCTCTCTCCCCTTGACATGCCTCATGCAAGGTCGAAACCCGCGATGGCGGCGGAGGTTGGTGCGGGTGGTCCGAAGCTATCCAAGGCCAGGATCGCCGTCACCGGTGATCGGAGACGGAGAGGATCAACGAGAAAAGATCAAGGGCGGGAGGAGTCGTAAGAACTTTCTTGCGTGCCATTTAGGCGAGGGGATCGACGGGTGGACATGGGTGGTGGAGATCACCGGAGTTGGGGAAGAATGCTCGTTGGATGGTCGTCGGGGCTCTAGTTCTTACTGGTTAGGGGTGTAAGTGATAGACAAACGAAATTCTACTTCTCATGGGGTTTGTATATGGGTGGGGTGAGTTTAGGTTTTTTAGGAAGAGAATAATTCCCCTTCTTTGGGGAGAAATCTCTCCCCCCTTAATTGCTGCCACATATGCCTCATACATAGGCTTAAAAGATAAGAAATAAACTTCCCCTAGCTGGTCCTCATCATGGTGATGAAGAGAATTGATTTATGAGGAGTTTATTACTAATTTGGGCACCTAAAGCGAAATAATTAATTAATTACGAATAATTTTGAATTCAAATTTTAACCACAGGCTTCTAGTACCTTCAGGAAGCTTCAATAATTATTTCATAATTTTTGAACGTATTTTATATTTTCTTTAATTTTATAAGTTTGTTGAGCATGATTAAAATAAAATAAAATAAATTTAAATTAATTAATATATTTTAATTCATAAAATCAATCTTACTGTTTTTATGGTGTCTTGGTAAAAATTTGAGATTTTTCAGAGAATATTTGATATTTTTTTTAATTTCTCTTCTTATTTATTCAATTATCAATTATTTTAATTAATAAATTTATCTAAATAATTTTAGGGGTCCTTTTCCTACTCGTGTGGAATTATGCAGCTACTCAAATTTGTTGGCAGCTCGAGGGTATCTTGCGTCGACGAGCTAATCGAGTCTGGTAGCTTGGTGTGCATTTAGCATAATTAGGAAAATTTCAAGTTTTATACAATTCAAATGGGTCGAGTTGATGATATGTGTCATAGTCAGTCAATATGATTTACTTAGGGTGTTAATATATTATTCGTGTGTTAACTAAGTTATCAAAACCAAATGCGATACTTTACACAAATGATGATTTATTACTCATTTAAGTCGGAGATGTTAATACGACCTGGTGGGTGGATTGAGTGACCTATTGGGTCAATTGCACCCAATAGAGAATTAACCTATTATTTGGGTTCCGAACAAGCCCGTGGAACCCTAGTGGGTCAAATTTTAGCCCCAATTTTGGAGGTCTTAGATGTCAAATCAGATAATGCTTGTGAGAGACACTTTTGTAGAATAGTATTTTCTAAACACTTTTCATGCTTTAAGTTTTCTAGAATAGTGAACCTAGGTTAATTTTAAATTAACCCCCAAACTTAGCAAAATAAATAGTAATTGTTGTTTAGTTGTTGGACAACTACTTTTGGTGAACTTCAGCCCCTATTTTAGAGCCCTTGGAAGCCAAATTAGAAAATGCATATTAGAGACACTTTTGTAGACTAATGTTTTATCTATAACGTTCATGTTTTAATATTCTAAATTTGAAACGTGTAAGTAAATTTAAATTTAGTTTGAACATACCTACATAGTAAATTTAAATTCTCGGGTGAAGCCACCAGGGGCGGTGGCAGGAGCAATAGAGGCTTCAGCCGGTCAGGGGAGGGCCCACAAGGGCTGGATCTACTGTGGCGTACAACCTTCGTTAGATCTGGCCGGCCATCATATGTCTGATTACCTCGGACGGCCCAAACCAATGATTGGCGTAGGGCCCGATTTGGTGCAACCCTGGTGCACAACTTATCGACTGTCATTGTTTCAGCCGTTGATCTGCGCCAAGATCCGTGCGCATAATACATAATTACTTGGGCTGAAAATCTTTCTGCTTTTGGTAATTTTTATCATCTTTCAAATAGAATTTTAATTAACATACTACCAGATTTGAGAAAATTTTGTGAGACCCGATATTGTAGAATATTTTGTGAGACCCGGTATTGTAGAAAATTTTATGGTCTATAACTTTAATGTTAAAAACTTTCTGATTTGGAACCTCTAACCAAATTAATTTTACACCCGAAAAGTATATTTAATCGTTTTGGAAACCCAGAATGCGGATTAGTCTTGAATTAAATATTTTTGGTAAAATTTAGCCCCTATTATGGAGGCCTTATAAGTCACATCAGATGATGCTTGTGAGAGATACTTTTGTAGAATAATGTTTTCTAAATACTTTTCATGTTTTAAATTTTCTGAAACAGAGGCTCTAAATTAATTTAAATTAGTCTCAAACATAGCAAAATAAATTTATAACTGCTGTAACTTGTAAAATAATTATTTTTGGTAAACTTATCCCCAATTATATGGAGGCAT
This sequence comes from Platanthera guangdongensis, assembly GCA_039583875.1. Classification (NCBI taxonomy): domain Eukaryota; kingdom Viridiplantae; phylum Streptophyta; class Magnoliopsida; order Asparagales; family Orchidaceae; genus Platanthera; species Platanthera guangdongensis. Next base: position 161,176,056 of record CM077165.1, on the reverse strand, counting down.
TAGAGGTCACATCAGATGATGATTGTGAGAGACACTTTTATAGAATAATGTTTTCTAAACAGTTTTCGTGTTTTAAGTTTTCTGAGCAGTGGCTCTAAATTAAATTAAATTAGCATCAAACATAGCAAATAAATTTGTAACTGATATTACTTGTAAAACAATTATTTTTGGTATAGTTTAGCCCCTATTATGGAGGCCTTAGAGGCCAAATCAGATGATTCTTGTGATAGACACTTTTGAAGAATAATATTTTCTAAACACATTTCATGTTTTAAGTTTTTTGAAACGGTGAATCTAGGTTAATTTAAATTAACTCCAAACCTAGCAAAATAAATTTGAAATTGTTGTTTACTTGTAAAACAAATATTTTTGATAAACTTTATCCCCAATTTTGGAGGTCTTAGATGTCAAATCAGATGATGCTTGTGAAAGACACTCTTGCAGGATAATATTTTCTAAACACTTTTCATGCTTTAAGTTTCCTGAAACAGTGAACCTAGGTTAATTTTAAATTAACCACCAAACTTAGCAAAATAAATAATAATTGTTATTTACTTGTGGGACAACTATTTTTAGTGAAATTTGGTCCCTATTTTGGAGCTCTTAGATGCCAAATCAGAAAATGCATGTTAGAGACACTTTTGTAGACTAATATTTTTATCTACAACATTCATGTTTTAATATTCCTAATTTGAAGCTTGTAAGTAAATTTAAATTTGGCTTGAACATACCTACATAGTTAAAATTGTTCGTGAAAGCATAGCCCATGAAATTTAGGTGACGTCATTCCTAGCTCAACCACATGGTAAACCTCAAGTTGCTAGTCGATCCGTGAACACTTATTAACTATAGAGTACTAGCATGTTGTCATGTTATTCATTATTAATGCATGAAAATATGGGAGGGTGCATGGATACCGATGTGGCGGGTTCGTCGGCTTCCCCTATTATACACTACGGGAGAAGTTGCAACGACGAACTCCTTTGTTTGTGGTGGTGAAGAGAACCGGGGGCTAGCTACCCCTTCCACATAGGTCCGTCTCACACCTATTTGGTTATGTACCGAGAGGGTTAATCTCCACACAGGTGAGGATGTGTTCCCACCGAGAGTACCTATTCTACATAGAGGTACGAAGGTCTAGGGAGTTGGGGTGTATCCATAACCTAGAAGTGGGAGCGACAGACTCACTGTCACCGTCTGGCCACGGCGGTGAGGCCTGAGAAGTGAGCTCCTTCTCTAAAGAAGTTACTATGTCGACATAGGAGAAAGTAATTGTGACACATCATATGAGTGACAAAGATTTTAAGCATGCATACACAACATATCATATATACATACATCTACACGTGTGTGTTACCCGTACTCACACCTTGATCTGGCATCGTATAACTGTCGTTAGAATGAATTATACGATGATGAAAAATGCTATAAATTTAGAAAAGTCATGCTTATTCAATTGTTGATGCTACCGCTCCTCTCTTTGATGCTCATACACTAATATTGCCAGAAACTAGTTTAATTATTGGTTGATATTACTTCTACTCCTACTGGTTACTAGTATGTATACATTACTTCAGCTATTGTGTTAACTCTTCTTGAAGGTTTCTTTCCCGGTTCCCACTAGGGGTTGGAGAGGAGCGTGAGATTTACTTAGTCATGATGTGGCTAACGTACTTTTGTACGTATCATTTTAGGACCCGATGCGCCTATTGATGGAGCAGGAGCGGATGGAGGAATATAGACGTGCACCCGTTGGAGAGGAGTACCCTGAGCCCACTCGAGAGAATTATGAGGACATGAGGGTACTACTCTGTTTTGGACGAGTTGTTTTGGTTATTTTATGATTAGGAGGTTATTTTTATTGGACTCTATATACCCCTTCGTGGGTTTTTCATTCATGATTTATATTTTCTCTCATGTTGAGACCCCCTCACAATGAATTGCTTCGGCATAAATAAATCTTTTTATTATCTATGAATGTTTTATTATGATGCGTAGTCCACCAAACCTCACGGTAAAAATTTGAGATTTTTCACCGAAACCTTGCGGTGCGGTTTAGATTCGACGCGGTTTGATGACGTTTTTTGCGGTGAGGTTTCAGTTTTTGACAGCTTTTTTATAACAAATAACAAATTCATAAAATTCCAAATAGAATCATAACTTATAAGTAACACAAATCATAATTCATTAAATTATAAAATTAAAAGTGAAGAATTAATCAAGAAACTCTGTAGCATAATTAATATGAATGTGTATTGTCTATAGAGAAAGCCATCAAGACTCGAGTCTAAATTATACATCATAAGTCTGTATTTATTAATAAATTATTAGATTCTCTAAATTTAAGGATTATTTGATTATAAATTTATAATATTATACGCTTTCAGTAATGTTAAAACCGAGTATTTTCGATTTGCTTACACGCAATTGCAGCCTGACTGTTTCTAGTTCAAATTATCAAATATTCAATCCGAAAATTCAGCAATGCCTATAATTAAAGTTCGTTGTGGTTTGTTCGCTTTTTAGGAACCCAAAGCCGCACCGAACCGAGCAGGGTTTGGTTTTCAGACCACGAGAACTAAAGGGTTGACCTCCAATGAGCACGATGAAACTATACACAAATCAAATAATCACTTATAGTGATTGGAGGAGCAAAATCACAATTATGTCAAAATCTCAAAAATATGAAATATGAACGCACCGCTTCATCACACTAGGGAGCCAATATCAACTTTTTTGTTCATTTAGGTCGGTCACGAATTCCTCCCACGTATAGACAATCTTTTTACAAGCATCTCTTTTTACTGTTGCAGCATTAAACATGCATTCCTGGATATTCGATAATAAGTCCCGAATATGTTCAACCAAGTTCGTTGTCAGCACATCTGTTTTAGATCCAGTATCACGATGAACAAACGCAACTGTAAAAGTAACCTTTACTTATTATGCACAAATTAAACAAACAGCATGATAAATGGATTTAAAATGAAAAAATTGCAAGGTGGGATTTTCACAAATGATGTCTTATGATGAATTAACAGACCAAACATTGAGAAGTTTTGAAGTAGATTAGTAGGTCTGCTTGGAACCACCAAATTTATTAGAAGTTTTCAAAATACGGATCACTGGGAAAAGATTTAAGAGGAAGTTACCTGATTCTTGACTATATCTTTGGGGCCAATTTCAATTCTCAGAGAAATGCCGTTCAACTCCCAATTATTGTACTTCCAACCATGTGTATAGTTGTCCCTAAAGTCATGCTCAACTCTAAATCCCACAACTTACAATGTTTGAACTACTGATGAGCAGGCTGCAAGGATTGCTTTTAAATTGGACTCTTTATAAGGCACAAGAATTACGATTATTTGCACGTCGACAACATTGGGCGGAAGAACCAAACCCTTGTCATCGTCATGAGTTCAATCTACAAATCAAAGCATATTGAAAAAATGGTATTAATTGCAAGAACTAAAAAGTTACGTGTAATCAAAAATAACAAGATAAGGAGAATAAAAGAAAGATTTTTCTAAGCATAATTACTGGTAGGGTACAATAAGTCCAATGATTCTTCCATGAATAATCATTTCTACTCTTTTTATTCATAAATTCAATCTTAAACAACTTCGCAAAATATTTCCCAGGGTAATGGGAACTGACACCTTGTATTCCCCAACCTGTATTTAGAATAAAAGCCTGACAGACAATGCAAAATTTCTCAAAGAAACATAATAATTTAACAACTCTAAAATAATTATGTCAAAACTTCATTGCAAAATGGAGCTACAATATATACATACATATATATATATGGTCAACTCAATACTTCTACTCTTGTGGTATGAAGGCCACCGGCAATTATTTCTAGTGCACTTTTCTTTCCTTTCACCATCGATATGACAAGGTAATCTTCATAAATCTTTCAATATAGTTCCAATATCTCAAGAATCTGGGAACAATATTAAATAAAGGTCAATTCAATGTCTAAAAATCAATAAGGCCATCATGATGGATAATTTTTTATTTAGTAAAGCTGAGACATTAGCTACCTCAATATATGCCTCTTTTTTTCTTCTAAAAGCTAAATAACCGTCTTGTATAAGATACTCATGGATCCTAAAAATGTAAATGAAATGGTCAGCATAAATTGTATTGCCCACGTTGAAGGATGTAATGCTTAATGTTGGCAACAATGAATATGGGATTGAAGAAAAAGAAATTCAAAAAATACTAAGCTTATGTGTATATATTGTATGAGTTTTACCAAATACTATTTTCATCATAAAAAAGAACAATCCAGTAATTAAATGAATACCTTATGGAATTAGATTTTTTGCGTTCTCATGGAGCCAATCGATATTTACAACATTCATTTAGTCTGAATGGCAAGTCTCAATGACTTTTAATTTGTTTTGCTATATATCCATAGGCTGTTAATTCTCTTATTTCATGAATACCAAAATATGCATTTATATAAGTCTTGTCCAAAAACACCTGAAAAGAAATAAAATATAAACTCAAAACTAAATAAACCTAAAAAATGACAAAACTTATTCAATCCATAACATCCAAATTTCGAACCCACATCAATATATGTTTGAGAATTAAAAATTTTATAAAATGTGTTGAAAAAAAACATGATAAATTTAATATAATAGCAGTACAGTATAAGCAATATTTCATAATATTGCAGTTGGAAGAGAATATGTAAAACCACATCATCCAATAAGATAATACAAACTAGAACAATAAGTCAGTACACACCTTTGGATACAAAAACCTTATATCATCATTCAGCGTCTAAAGAAAATCCAAAGATACAAATGTGGGAATGAATGAGGTGTTGACATTCATTTTTTGTATTTCATCATCAAAGAATGTCTGCATGAAAATAATATTGATCAACAAACCATTACGAGTCATGTTGTAAACAGACAAAAAATTAAGGATATTTTAACATCTTCAAAGTCAGTCCCTATTAAATAGAGCACCAAAACTACAAGTGCTAATGTTGAAACTCTAAAAAGTCGCACTAAGCAATACAAAATAAATCTGATTTTCAAAACCTCGAAGCAGAATATTCAAACCAAACACATACCTTCATGATTTTTCATATTTTAACGGCGCGTGGTGTGAGGATGAAAGACCTAGAGATGTGAGAGTTCTTTATTAGATTACTCTTCAAAACTACATGAAAATCAGTAAATGACGGTTACAAAACTCATAAGTAAGTTCTATAAGAATAAAAATAAAAGTATTAGAAACTCAAATCTTGTTTTACCTCAGTGAACCATTCTTAAAAAGAATCCTCATTTTTATTAGTCAAACCCAATCCAATAGCTTTCGTATAAAATCTGGGATTGATTTTTAGAGGCCAAAGAAATCTCATAGCTGAATTTATAAAAACAAATTGTAACAAATACAATCATACAAATTAGAAACATAAGCTATTATACAAACTACTATTATGTATTTTTATAGACTATTATATGAATTATTGTACAAACTAAGTTAGAAAATTTCATGAATCATTGAAATATGAAAAAGGTAAAATATTTTTCATTTAAATAAGAAATATAAATACTTAACTTCAATCAAAACTTGTAAAAGAAAATGATTCAAAATCATAAAAAAAATATGTAGCTGTAGCAATAATATGATTAGTTGAAGAACCAACCAACATAAATGTACAATAAAATAATATTACACATGTGTCTCATGGCGTTACTGTGAAGGCATGTATATATATAGAAACACACACACACAAATACATACACACACACACACAAATACACGCACACACACACACACACACACACACACACACACACACACACACACACTTAAGTTAGTAAAACATACCTTCACGATAATGCCATGAGACACATGTGTAATATTATTTTATTGTACATTTATGTTGGTTGGTTCTTCAACTTATCATATTATTGCAACAGGTACATATTTATTATTTATGGTTTTGAATCATTTTCTTTTACAAGTTTTGATTCAAGGTAAGTATTTATATTTCACATTTAAATGATAAATATTTTGCCTTTTCCATACTTCAATGATTCTTGAAATTTTCTAACTTAGTTTGTACAATAGTTCATATAATAGTCTGTAAAAAAAAATACATAATAGTAGTTTGTATAATAACTTATGTTTTTAATTTGTATGATTGTATTGGTTACAATTTGTTTTTATAAATTCAGCTATGAGGTTTCTTTGGCCTCTAAAAAACAATCCCAGATTTTATGCGAAAGGTATTGGATTGGGTTTGACTAATAAAAAGGAGTCTTTTAAAGAATAGTTCACTGAGGTAAAACGAGATTTAAGTTTCTAATACTTTTATTTTTATTCTTATAGAACTTACTTATGGTTTTTGGAGACGTCATTTACTTATTTTTAGGTAGTTTTGAAGAGTAATCTAATAGAGAACTCTCATATCTCTAGGTCTTTCATCTTCACACCACGCACCGTTAAAATATGGGGAATCATGAAGGTATGTGTTTGATTTGAATATTCGGCTTCGTGGTTTTGAAAATTAGATTTATTTTGTATTGCTTAGTGTGGCTTTTTAGAGTTTCAACATTACCACCTACAGTTTTGGTGCTCTATTTATTAGGGACTGACTTTGAAGATGTTAAAATATCCTTAATTTTTTGTCTGTTTACAACATGACTCGCAATGGTTTGTTGATCACTACTGTTTTCATGTAGACATTCTTTGATGATGAAATACAGAAAATGAATGTCAACACCTCATTCATTCCCACATTTGTATCTTTAAATTTTCTTTAGACGCTGAATGATGATATAAGGTTTTTATATCCAAAGGTGTGTACGACTTATTGTTGTAGTTTGTATTATCTTGTTGGATGATGTGTTTTTACATATTCTCTTGCAACTGCAATATTGTGAAATATTGTTTATACTGTACTGTTATTATATTAAATTTATCATGGTTTTTTTTTCAACACACTTTATAAATTCTTTAATTCTCAAACATATATTGATATGGGTTCGAAATTTGGATGTTATGGATTGAATAAGTTTTGTCATTTTTAGGATTATTTAGTTCTGAGTTTATATTTTGTTTCTTTTCAGGTGTTTTCAGACAAGACTGATATAAATGCATACTTTGGTATTCGTGAAATAAGAGAATTAATAACCTATTGATATATAACAAAACAAATTAAAAGTCATCGAGACTTGCCATTCAGACTAAATGAATGGTATAAATGTTGATTGGCTCCATGGGAACGCAAAAATCTAATTCTCATAAGTTATTTATTTAATTACTGGATTATTCTCTTTTTATGATGAAAATAGTGTTTGGTAAAACTCATAAAGTATATACACGTAAGCTTAGTATTTTGTGAATTTCTTTTTCTTTTGTCCCATATTCATTGTTGTCAAGATTAAACATTGCATCCTTCACTGTGGGGAATACAATTTATACTGACCATTTCATTTATATTTTTAGGATTCTTGAGTATCTTCTACAAGATGACTATTCAGTTTTTAGAAGAAAAAAAGAGGCATATCTTGAGGTAGCTAATGTCTCAGCTTTAATAAATGAAAAATTATCCATCTTGATGGGCCTATTGATTTTTACACATTGAATTGACTTTTATTTAATATTGTTCCCAGCTTCTTGAGATATTAGAACTATATCGAAAGATTTATGAAGATTATTCTGTTTCTTTGACAAAGTTTTGCATTGTCTGCCAGACTTTTATTCCATATACAGGATAGGGAATACAAGGTGCCAGTTCCCATTGCCTTGAGAAATATTTTGCGAAGTTGTTTAAGATTGAATTTATGAATAAAAAAGTGTAGAAATGATTATTCATGGATCAATCTTTGGACTTATTGTACCCTACCGGTAATTATGCTTAGAAAAATCTTTCTTTTATTCTCCTTATCTTGTTATCTTTGATTGCACGTAACTTTTTGGTTCTTGCAATTATTACCACTTTTTTTGATATGTTTTGGTTTGTAGATTAGACTCATGGCGATAACAAGGGTTTGGTTCTTCCGCCCAATGTTGCTGACGTGCAAATAGTCGTAATTCTCGTGCCTTGTAAAGAGTCCAATTTAAAAGCAATCCTTGCAGCCTGCTCATCAGCAGTTCAAACATTGCAAGTTGTGAGATTCAGAGTTGAGCATGACTTTAGGGACAACTATACACCTGGTTGGAAGTACAAAAATTGGGAGTTGAAAGACATTCCTTTGAGAATTGAAATTGGCCCTAAAGATATAGCCAAGAATCAGGTAACTTACTCTTAAATCTTTTCCTGGGGATCCGTATTTTGAAAACTTCTAATAAATTTGGTGGTTCCAAGCAAACCTACTAATCTACTTCAAACCTTCTCATTGTTTGGTCTATTCATTCATCATAAGAAATTATTTGTGATAATCCCTCTTTTGCAATTTTTTCATTTTAAATCCATTTATCATGATGTTTGTTTGATTTGTGCATAATAAGTAAAGGTTACTTTTACAGTTGCGTCTTGTTCATCGTGATACTGGATCTAAAGCAGATGTGCCTACAACGAACTTGGTTGAACATGTCCGGGACTTATTATCGAAGATCCATGAATGCATGTTTAATGCTGCAACAGTAAAAAGAGATGTTTGTAAAAAGATTGTCTATACGTGGGAGGAATTCGTGACCGCTCTAAATGAAAAAAAAATTGATATTGGCTCCCTGATGTGCTGAAGCGGTGTGTTCGTATTTCATATTTACGAGGTATTGACATAATTGTGTTTTTGCTTTTCCAATCATTATAAGTGATTATTTGGTTTGTGTATAGTTCCATCGTGCTCATTGGAGGTCAACCCTTTAGTTCTCGTGGTCTGAAAACTGAACCCTGCTCAGTTCGGTGCGGCTTTGGGTTCCTAAAAATCGAACAAACCGCACCACACTATAATTATGGGCATTGCTAAATTTTCGGATTGAATATTTAATAATTTGAACAAGAAACTGTCAGGTTGTAATTGAGTGTAAGCAAATCAAACATACTCGATTTTAACAACACTAAAAGGGTATAATATTACAAATTTATAATCAATTAATCCTAAAATTTAAACAATCTAATAATCTATTAATAAATACATACTTATGATGTAAAATTTAGACTCGAGTCTTCACGGCTTTCTCTATAGACAATACTCCTTCATATTAATTTTGCTACAAAGTTTCTTGATTAATTCTTCACTTTTAATTTTGTATTTTAATAAATTATGGTTCGTGTTACTTATAATTAGCTATGATTATATTTGAAATTTTATGAATTTGTTATTTGTTACAAAAAAACTGTCAAAAACTGAAACCTCACCGCAAAAACCGTCATCAAACCGCACCGAAACTAAACCGCACCGCACGGTTTCGATGAAAAATCTCAAAAACCACAGGTGGTCCTTATGCCTAGGGCGAGCTTCCCCCCAAAAGGTTCGTGTGCCCGAAGATGTGTCACCCTCTTACCTGACTCATGACCCAATTGGAGGAACGTTCGCCTTGTAAGGCTACGCATCATAATAAAACATTCACAGATAATAAAAAGATTTATTTATGCGGAAGCAATTTATTACAGGGGGTCTCAGCATGAAAGGAAATATAAATCATGAATGAAAAACCAAAACAACTAGTCCAAAATAGAAAGATAAAAGCTCTCATCCTCTCCTCTCCTCAGAGTAGTACCCTCACGTCCTCATAGTTCTCCCGAGAGGGCTCAGGGTACTCCTCTCTAACGGGTGCACGTCTATGCTCCTCCATCCGCTCCTGCTCCATCGGTAGGCGGATTGGGTCCTAAAATGATACTTACAAAAGTACATTAGCCACATTATGACAAAGTAATTCTCACGCTCCTCCTCAACCCCCTAGTGGGTACCAGGAAAGAAACTTGTAAGAAGAGTTAGCACAATAGTAGAAGCAATGTATACATACTAGTAACTAGTAGGATTGGCAGTAATACCAACCAATAATTAAACTAGTTTCTAACAATATAAGTGTATGAGCATCAACGAGGAGAGCGATAGCATCAACAATTGAATAAGCATGACTTTTCAAAATTTATAGCATTTTTCTTCATCGTATAATTCATTCTAACAACAGTTACACGATACCAGACAAAGGTGTGAGTACGGGTAACACACATGAGTAGATGTATGTATATATGATATGTTGTGTATGCATGCTTAAACTCTCTGTCACTTATATGATGTGTCACAATTACTTTCTCCTATGTCGATATAGTAACCTGTTAGGAGAAGAAGCTCACTTCTCAGGCCTCACCGTCGTGGCTAGACGGTGACAGTGGGTCGGTCGCTCCCACTTCTAGGTTATGGATACACCTCAACTCCCTAGGTCTTCGTACCTCTATGCAGAATAGGTAATCTCAGTGGGAACATATCCTCACCCGTGCGAAGATCAACCCTCTCGGCACATAACCAAACATGTGTGAGACAGATCTATGTGGAAGGGGTAGCTAGCCCCTGGTCCTCTTTACCACCACAAACAAAGGAGTTCGTCGTCACAACTTGTCCCGTAGTGTATAATAGGGAAAGCCGATGAACCCGCCACATCGGTATCCGTGCACCCTCCCATATTCCCATGCATTAATAATGAATGACATGACAACATGCTAGTACTCATACAGTTAATAAGTGTTCACGGATCGACTAGCAACTTGAGGTTTACCATGCGGTTGAGCTAGGAATGACGTCACCTAAATTTCATGGGCTATGCTTTCACGAACAATTTTTATTATATAGGTATGTTCAAGCCAAATTTAAATTTACTTACATGCTTCAAATTTGGAATATTAAAACATGAACGTTGTAGATAAAACTTTAGTCTACAAAAGTATCTCTAACATACATTTTCTGATTTGACTTCTAAGGGCTCCAAAATAGGGGCAAAGTTCACCAAAAATAGTTGTCCCACAAGTAAACAATTACTATTTATTTTGCTAAATTTGGGGGTTAATTTAAAATTAACTTAGGTTCACTGTTTAAGGAAACTTAAAGCATGAAAAGTGTTTAGAAAATATTATTATACAAAAGTGTCTATCACGAGCATCATCTGATTTGGCATCTAAGGCCTCCAAAATTGTGGCTAAAGTTTACCAAAAATATTTGTTTTACAAACAACAATTACAAATTTATTTTGCTAGGATTGGGGTTAATTTAAATTAATCTAGGTTTACTATTTCAGAAAACTTAAAACATGAAAAGTGTTTAGAAAACATTATTCTACAATAGTGTCTCTCACAAGCATCATCTGATTTGGCCTCTAAGGCCTTCATAATAGGGGCTAAAATTTACCAAAAATATTAAATTCAAGACTAATTCGCATTCTGGGTTTTCAAAACGATTAAATATACTTTTCGGGTGCAAAATTAAATTGGTTAGAGGTTCCAAATCAGAAAGCTTTTAACAATTAAGTTATCGACCATAAAATTTTCTACAATAACGGCTCTCATAAAATTTTCAAAAGCATAGATCTTGGCGCAGATCAACGGCTGAAACATAGACAGTCGATAAGTTGTGCACCTGGGTTGCACCGGATCGGGCCCTGCGTCAATCATTGGTTTGGGCCGTTCGAGGTAATCAAACGGCTTGTGATGGCCGGCCGGATCTAACGGTGGTTGTACGCCACCGTAGATCTAGAACTTGCCGGCCCTCCCCCGGCCGGCCGGAGCCGCCGTTGCTCCCACCAATTCCCCTAGTAGCTTCGCCCGAGAAGGGCGCTCCGGCGGGGCGCTGACCGGCGGCCTGTCGCAGCTTCCGGCGGCCGAAAAAACTGTACCGAAGGGCTCTAGGTCCACGGTGGCCACCGGCCACCCCGGCCTGGGCCCTTGTGGGTAGGGCTGCAAACGAGCCGAGCTAGAGTTGAGCTCATCAAAAATAGCCGGCTCGAGCACAAACTCGAGCTCGAGCTCGACGAGCCTGTGGTCAATAGGCTCGAGATCGAGCTCGCCATAGCTCGACGAGCCCGGTAAGCTCGACTAGCCCGGTATGCTCCATGATTGAATGCCAGAGCTCGACGAGCTCGCCATCCCTCGTCTTTCGTCGTCCACCGCTCGTCAATCACCAGTTTGTAAGGGTTTATCCTCGGGTTCCTCGTCCACCGTCCGCTGCTCGCCGTTCCTCAGTCGCCGTCCTCACCCTCAGGCCTCATCGTCCACCGTCCGCTTCTTGCCGTTCGTCAGTCGTCGTCCGCCGGCTCGCCCTTCGCGAGGAAGATGATGGCGTGACTGCCTGCTGAAATGAATATACTATTAATAATATAATAAACATTAAATATTATTAATAATATTTACTGATATTATAATATAATATCTATAATGATGATGCCGTGACCGGGTGAAAGAGGACAGCCTCGATTAGCGAGAATGACATGCTGGCAGCTATAAATATAATCTATATTATTATAGATTTATTAATATTAATATATTGTATTAATTAAAAATATATATATATCTTTATATTATAAGCAAACTTTCAAATAGTAATGGTGTAACATTTGTTTTCCCAAAATACCCCCAGCTATGATGTAACTTTTAAATGTCAAAATACTCCTCATTTTTCTTATTCCTCTACTCATTTGCATAGTTTTTTTTGTCATTTGATCATAAATTTTTTTTATTCTCCTACTCATTTGCATAGTTTTTTTTCTTATTCCCCTACTCTCCACCTCGCCAATGTCGCCACCCTCGCCAATGTCGCCGCCCCCGCCCAATGTCGCCGCCCCCGACCATTGTCGCCGCCCCCGACCAATGTCGCCGCCCCCGACCAATGTCGCCGCCCCCGACAAATGACGCCGCCCCCGACCAATATCGCCGCCTCCGACAAATGTCGCCGCCCCCGACAAATGTCTCCGCCCCAGACCAATGTCGCTGCCCCGCACGGGGTCTCCCGTGCACGACTGCTTGTATATATATATATATATATATATATATATATATATATATATATATATATATATATATATATAAGCTCGCGAGCCCATGAACTAGGGTTATTGTGCTCGAGCTCGGCTCGAAAGCAAGCTCGAGTGAAGTTTTTTTTCGAGACAGCTTGTCGAGCTTTTGAGCCGGCTCAACTCAACTTTCACCCCTACTTGCGGGGACTCCCCATCGCCGTCGGTGAGGAGTTATCTCTGGCCAACACTCCCAGTGGGAGCGCCCAAGGAGGGGGCTCCGGTGAGGGTAGCTGCCGGCGGCCGGCCTCCGCCGGCGATGGCCGGAAAACGATACTATTGCTTTTTTTGTAATTTTATTTTTTTTTTGGATGGAGGAGGCCGCCGGAGCAGATTCCAACGATCTCCTACGCCTCAATTGCAAGGGTCATGAGAGAGGGTCGTGGAGTCCCTCTCTCCCCTTCACATGCCCCATGCAAGGTTGAAACCCGCGATGGTGGCGGAGGTTGGTGTGGGTGGTCCGAGGCTATCAAAGGTCGGGATCGTCGTCACCAGTGATCGGAGATGGCGGGGATCTACGAGAAAAGATCTAGGGCAGAGAGGAGTCGTAAGAACTTACTTGAGTGTCATTTAGTCGAGGGGATCGACGGGTGGACATGAGTGGTGGAGATCGCCGGAGTTGTCGAAGAATGCTCGTCGGATGGTCGTCGGGGCTCCGATTCTTGCTGGTTAGGGGTGTAAGGTGATAGAGAAATGAAATTCTACTTCTCATAGGGTTTGTATATGGGTGGGGGTGATTTTAGGCTTTTTAGGAAGAGAATAATTCTCCTTCCTTGGGGAGAAATGTCTCCCCCCTTAATTGTTGTCATATATGTCTCCTTCCTAGGATTAAAAGTTAAGAAATAAACTCTCCCTAGCTGCCCCTCATCATGGTGATGAAGAGAATTGATTTATGAGGAGTTTATTACTAATTTGGGCACCTAAAACGAAATAATTAATTAATTACAAATAATTTTGAATTCAAATTTTAACCACAGGCTTCTAGTACCTTCAGGAATCTTCAATAATTATTTCATAAATTTTGAATGTATTTTTTATATTTTCTTTATTTTTATTAGTGTGTCTAGCATGATTAAAATAAACTAAAATAAATTTATATTAATTAATATATTTTAATTCATAAAATCAATCTTACTATTGTTAGGGTGTCTTGGTAAAAAATTGAGATTTTTCATAGAACATTTGATATTTTTATTAATTTCTCTTCTTATTTATTCAATTATCAATTATTTTAATTAATAAATTTATCTAAATAATTTTAGGGGTTCTTTTCCTACTCATGTGGAATTATGTTGTTACTCAAATGTGTTGGCGGCTCGAGGGTATCTTGCGTCGACGAGCTAATCGAGTCGGGTAGCTTTGTGTGCGTTTAGCCTAATTAGGGAAATTTCAAATTTTATACAATTCAAATGGGTCGACTTGATGAAATGTGTCATAGTCAGTCAATATGATTTACTTAGGGTGTTAATATATTATTCGTGTGTTAACTAAGTTATCAAAACCAAATGTGATACTTTACACACAAATGATGGTTTATTACTCATTTAAGTCAGAGATGTTCATATCGCCCGGTGGGTGGATTGAGTGACCTGTTGGGTCAATAGCACCCAATAGAGAATTAACCTATTATTTGGGTTCTAAACAAGCCCGCGGAACACAAGTGGGTCAAATAACACTAGAAGGGTCTAAAAGCCGAATTGGGATGTTACATGTTGTTTATTGTGTCATCTCATATTTGTTTTGTGTCAAATAAGCATGGGCGGACGCAATAAGAGACACGCCCGGGCATGTGCCCGGGAGTGAAATCGCGATGCATTTCCACTAGACCTAAAACTGCGCTGCTTCCGCCGTTCCAGTCGTTGTTCTACTCGTAGCACTATCGTCGCGATCTTGACATCTTCCACTTGGTAGTTGGTTCCTAGCCTCTGGCTCCGTACCTCTGCAGGCTGCCCTGCCTCATTGCCTCTGGACATGGAGTTCTGAAGTTTTGAACCTGCATTGCTCAGATCGCATTTCTGAAGGACGAGAGCGGTTACAAAAATTAGCTCTTTCGAGTCCCGATTCCCGTTTCCAGCCACCAGCAGTGCCCGAGCAGAGGTGAAGACCTTCATCGTTTCTCCCTAGTCAGTGATTTGCTAGCACCTTTATATAAAGCAATATAGGTATTTGGAGGCACACCATAGAACAAACAAGAGTCATTGGATCATGAGAAAGAGCATGAGATGAGGAGAGAGAGTTGGGAGAGAGAGAAAGAGAGAGAGAGAGAGAGAGAGAGAGAGAGGGGGAGGAGAGAGAGGGAGAGAGATAGGAAAGGGAGAGAGAAGAGGGAGAGAAATATTGCGTGAAATTAATGTTTTTATGAAAAACATAAATTTTTTATAAAATAAAAATTGTAATATTGATTTATATTTTTTTACAGTCATTTTGAGTACTCATATGTATATATTGTGGGCACTGCCCGTCTTAAAGTGGGTGCATCCCGATTTGATGCGGGTGCATCCCGCTTTGATGCGGGCGCAGCCCGCAACGATGCATCAAGCACGAGAGAAGCCCATTCGGAGTCGGGCGAATCCCACCTGGATGCGGCCGAAGGCCGCCAGAGAGCATCGAGCACGGGCGTAGCCCGTGCGAAGATGCTCGTATGTATGTATGTATGTATATATGTCTTTATTATATAAACCAATAGCCATATATGAAAACACACCATCAAATGCATCTGAACCGTCCGATCTCCAGAAAATCATATCTGGCCATTGGATCTAAAAACTGGGCCTGCCAATATTCAAATCTCCCAAAAAAATCACAATTCCCTGCTTCAGAAATCTCGATACCCCTCTGTGTCTTCACTGCCTCACCCCGCCGCCGGCCTGCCCGGCGCCCACCGGGGGGTTCGCCGGCCTCCGGCGAACCCGCCGGGGGTTGTCCGGCGGCGAGTGGGCCGGGCCACCGCCAGCGGTGGCCCTGCCCGTGAGCTCTAGTTTTGGAGCTCACAGGCAGGGCCACCGCCGGCGGTGGCCCTGCCCGCTCGTCGCCGGACAACCCCCGGCGGGTTCGCCGGAGGCCGGCGAACCCGCCGGTGAGCGCTGGGCAGGCCGGAGGCGGAGGCGGGGGTGAGGCCGTGATGGCACAGAGGGGTATCGCCGATTTTGGTTTTTTTTCTATTTTATAATTTAATAATTAATTAAATAACACTTTCCTATAGTTTTAGGTAAAATGTGATTTTTCATAAAAGTGAGATATTTGGTGAAAAGTAATTATAATGACCCCAAATTTTGGTGGGAGTATTAATAAGGTAATATAAAGCCCTAGTAAAAATTTCAAGTCATTTAGAGCTCTGTATATGAGTGTAATTCCAATGCATGAGGCTATGCCTTGTGATATGTGATGTGCATTTAGCTAAAAAGTGTATTTTGTAAATTTAACAACATTGGATTAGTGAAATCTAGTGAAATTTTATACATGCACTTATTTAGTGAAATTACACCTCCTCGTGAAGTTTTAGAACATTGGAGTTGATTTGCTTAGCAAATAAATTACTTAGTATTTTATTGCACATGTATATTAATAAAATTAGGGTGACTAAAATAGTTGCAAAACTTTTAAAATCTTGCAAATAACAATGATTTAGTATGATCCACACTATATAAATTTATTGAAATTTTTGAATGTCAGAATCTTAGGGTTGCAGTTATAATTATCATTTTGGCTCTTCTATATTATTGAGATAATTGTGCTCAAATTGAGTAATTATTTACCATTTTTAACCTACAGTAATTTTTCTGGAATTATTTGATGAATATCTATAGTACTTCACGAGTAACATGACCTAGTGGATTAGATTTTTGTAATTAGAAATTAAATATCAAATATTATTGCAATGATATGAAATTTGGTACAGACCTGTTATTTATCATTTTGACCTTGTGAAAATTATTTGGTACTGTTTGGACCCTTGAAAGTAATACTTCATGTAAAAATCCACTAGTGACTTATATTTTAAGAAAATTCAACTATAATCAATTTAATTTAGAAAATTGTGAAACTTCTTCATAACTGAGTATTCAGACCCCCTGTAATTAATCATATGTCATTTGGATAAAATATTTGATGGTTACAACCCTTAGACTTGTATCGACCATTTGGACTGCATATAGTAAAGTTAAGGGGGCGATAGTTAGATACGATACAAATTGGTTCTAGTCATGTTATGGTATTTTTAGGACCTTGATGAGATGTTGGTTGGAGTCCTGAGGGATTTACCCGGAGGTCGTGTCAGTTAGTGTACATGGACCCTAAGGGGGTGTTTTTATGTTCGGGATCAATGAAAGATCGTCGTTCCCCAATATGAAACACAAATCATCATAGACTTTCTAAGAGTAACTATGTGAGAGGGTTTGTTAAATGGTAGTCACTTGCAAAACTAAATATCTTGATAAAGGGAGCGATGTGGTTAATCCCATCATAGTTCATAGTACCGCTGTGAGCGGCTCACCGGGCAGATCTCGGGAAGTCCAAAATCAACCTTAAATTGCTATGTACAATTAAAATTTAGACAAGAGTAGTCTATTAGGTTGAAGGGATAACTTAGCAATCTCACACGTATATGGATTGGAGTGATTCATGACTTGTTAGTCCTGGAATTGGAGACTTGGTGTGGTGATATTACCAACTAATTAATTCTCCTACGAGCTAAAGGCTCGGTGATGCATAAGATTTGAGGACGAGTTGGTCCCATGACCTGGAGGCTTGGGTAAGTATTTTCATACTAGTTGTGTTTGTGTGGTGGGTCATTCAGTACTGGTCCAGTGGGAACACCGACGGAAGTACGTTGACTTTGGTGAGGTGTGTGGGTCTTTGTGTAAGACCCCCCCTTTTTTTTTCTTTTTCGACACCGGGGTCTTAGGCCCAGAACCGCCGTTTTGCGGTGACTCCTTCACGCCCTGAAGGGTCATCACCACAAAGCGCCGATTCTGCCGGCCAATTCGATCACATAAAAGTAGCATAATGAAGTAAAATGGAAACTATCTGTCCACAGAGAATCACATGACATATATAAATATAACTCCACGAAGGGAGTTTCCACAGAAAATAACATCAGAGTAGCAAAATACGGGCTTATGCCCGGTACAACATATCCTCACTACAAAATCACTCATGCGGAAGCAAAAGCTGAAAAACTACTCAAGGTCGAGACTCACAGTCCCGGCTGTATGAACTCCGGAGCTAGACTGCCCCACCTCCAAGCGCACCGGTCTCTGGGGCTGCTCCTCCATGCTGGTCTCCACGATCCCCTAAATGATGCGGTTCGAAAACCGTTAGTCTAAAAGACTAAGTCCTATCATCCCCCTCCCCTTCCCCCACGGCTCCTAGGCACCGAGCGGAGAGGAAGAAAGGGGAGGACTTGAAGGTGGAGAATATCAAAAGCAGATGACAGCGGTCCTATTCTAGCAAGTTCTATAACATATAAAGACAATAAGCTGTAATGTGAAATGTAACCTTCACTTATGTGAAAAACACATAAGCCAAGGGGTCTTTTGCAAGGCTCCCATCGTATAAAAAGTCACATACCGATTTATACGTTGGGGTGTCGGTGGTCAAACAACAGTAACTAAATATATCAAAATTAACCTTAATTTATAAACTTGCCCACACAAGCTTATAGACTAAGGGGTCGTTTTGCAGGTCCTAATGTATAAGCGTCCCATTCCACTTATACATTAGGTGTCAGGGGTTAAGTGAATCGATTATGCTATGACATGCAAGTGGGTATGATGGACATGCAAGTGCAACGCACACACCCGACTCTGTGCACACAGACCTTTAGTTCCCCCTTTTTGGAGCCGTAACCTCCCAGGATACCTCCGTAGTGGCAGACGGAAGCGGTGGGTTGGGCCTCGCCCACCTCTAAACCAGTAAAGCACTACCGGTCAGACCTATCGTACGCCTCAACGCTTGGTGCACGAAGCGGACTCCTGCGTACTCTTGCCGGCTGGCGCACCGGACTTCTGTTGGCGAAGTGTTAACCACACTTGCCGGGTCAACGTATTGGCGTCGGTGCATCGACCCTCCAATACCGAAGACCCACCACCTTAATTTCCTTTCCTTTATGCACATGCAAATTTAGCGTAAACAAAACCCGAGCCGAAGCTCCCCGGACCAAAAGTCCGTCTTTTAACCATCCGAGCCGAAGCTCCCAGCTAACTTCTGGTGCTAACAGTGTTTGTGGATTGTGCAACCCTAATTACTAAGTTACTCTTTCCAGCTTGTTAATCAATTTACGTTAACCCAGGACTGCCCCCGGTATTCCCTGTGAAGGGCTCTCAAGGGGCACTAGGAACTATGCTGGGATTACGCCCAGCGTTCCCTTTCGCAAGGTACTTAATTTATTATTGGTTGATTCCCTTACCCTTTGTTTCTCATATTCCGGTATGCTACTCCTAGGGTAATTTGACTCCAACTCTCCTTGGGTAGGACGATCTTTCGTCGGACCCAAACGCCTTTAAACCCTAGACAACCACACCCTACTCACTCATCTTCCAAAAATGCAGCCCATTCCACTTGTCCTTACAGCAAACCATCAAGACCCATCATACGTGCCCTAATTCATATCCAAATGAAATCCTGCAGTTTTGCTATATGCAGACCACTTAAGCTACGTGACCCGTAAAAAGGGAAGTACATGAAATACTCATCCAGTACCCTCATGATAATTATCAGAGGTCTATTATGATAAATATAGACTAAATTCAGAAAATCATATTTTTCCCAATTAATCTACTATTTATTGAATTTTCCTCAAAAACTAGGCCATAGTCAATTTGAACATGAACCATAAGATTTTCTCAGGCAATGGCCTCCTAAAATTTGTATTCACTAAATAACAGAGAAATATTATTGGTTGCCAACTTTCATAATTTTCCAGATAGTTCTTGACCTCTAAAGGATTTAATTAAGTAATTCCTAAAATCAGATAAACATGAAGGAAGTGCCACAGATATGCCTCCAATAATTATGTAAAAATTACTAGAGCTTCATAAGGAACTAGAAACATCATGATGAGGAAATTATAATTTTTCAGACAATCTAACTACCATTAATAAATTTTCCAAAGTTTCATAGAATTAAGCAGTTAAAGAAGCAGCTACCAAATATCATTCTTCAATAATTTCATAAAAATTTACAGAGATGGGTATCATGACTATAAGCCCCTTTGCTAAGTTTCATCAGGTTTAATCAAGTATATTTTGCTGCAAAAATTCCTAAGTGAAAATTGTAAAATATGACTTTGTGAATAAAGTACCAAAAATATTCATCCAAAATTTATTATAAAATTTCCAGAGATAGGTATACCCTAAACAACTACCCATTCAAAATCTCAGGCCTTTTCAGAAAGTTTTGGTATTAGATCTTATGGTTTCAAAGCTAGTGCCCTAAACTAGGGTTATGGATTTAAGGGGTCTTAAGTATTCCAAAAGCCCTAAAATTTTAACCACAGGACCATAGCAACCCTATGGGCATCATTCCCAAGTCTTAAGTCCATCCAAGGTCTTTTGGCCCCAATTTCTCCAAACCCTAGAAATTTACCCTAAAGGGCCTACCCTACACTTCTAGGGCTACCCTAGCCCAATCCACTCCAAACTCCACAAGTGAGTGTAAAAAGTCAAATTATATCAGTGGCCAAAATTTCAGCCTCTGTTGAGGTGATTTGGTCACTCAAGACCAAAAGTGCCACTTTTGACCAAAATGCCCTTCATAGGGTATAAATAGGGTTGGGTCAAAACCTATTCAACACACATCCAAATCAGATGAAATTTTATACAGGAACCTAATTGGAGCCCAGGGACCACTCACCAAAATTTGGGAGGGTTTGGATGTGTTTAGGGCACCTATTTAATTTATCTAATGATTATTAAATATTTACCAAAACTATAGAAATATTTTCCCCAAAAATTCCCATTTTTTGGCAGGCCCTAGGTATGTCTAGGATAGACTCTCTGCCAAAATTTCAGCCAATTTGGGCTTGGGGTGAAGAGTGGGCACTCAATTTAGTGACTGCCTAGTCCTAAGGGTATGTCCCACCAAAATGGGTGCCCTGGTCTAACCAGTGACCCAAAAGGGTCCAAACAATTTTTGATGCAAACTAGACACCCTAAGCTACAATGTTCATGTTGGGCAAATTTCCACTCAGGGTCCCTAAGTATTTTTAAAACTTAAATACATTAAATACATCCAGTGTGACAGAAATGAAATGATTCTTATTTAATTCCTATAGTATTTGATCTGATGCCGCACGAATCTTGGCGTCGATCGACGGCATCTGGTCATCGTCCCCACTGAGCCAACGGCTGAGATTTGTTCTGCCTGGAGCGACTTCCAAGCCCTGCCGCCGGCGATCCAGCCCCTTCCCCGGCCGGCCACCGCCACCAACACCTCCGTTGAGGTGGTGGCTATCGTCAGGCGGCGGCTCCGCCGCCGGAGAGGCGTTTTCCGGCGGATTAAGCAAGAATTTTTCTTGCCGAAACCAGGAGAAATCCCGGATTCGATCGGGCTCAATTGAGCCCGAAACTCAAGCCTAAGGATTCCTAGGATCTACCCGCGAGTTAAGGAGAGGAGGAGGACCTTCCTGGCGGCCTGGATGCGAGAGGAGCGGCGGGATGCCATTGGCGACGGCGGCGGCGCTCGGCTTCTGCAACTGCACAGTGGAAGGGCTCGTCTCCTCCAGGTAAGTGCTCCAAAATGATCCCCTCGGCTCCCTGAAGGTGTTTAAATGGCAATTGGGGGAGGGGAGAGGCTGGTTCTTCAATGGCCATTATCCCCATTAATGGAGTGGCTCGGGTTGTGTGGAGGGGGGCTGAACCCACCCCTTGGTGGCCGAGAAACGGTTGGAATCAACTCCTCTCCCCTAGAGGAGTTGATTACAGCCATCAGTGGTGGCTGTTGGCCTTCCTTGGCCGGCTTCTCCCTTTCCTTTCCTCTTCCCCATTTTCTCTCTCCTCCATTATCATGGAGAGGAGCTCCTTTCTCTCTCCTAGTCACCTCTGGTTGACTAGTCAACCCCACAAGCTAAAGGCAGCCCAATAACCCATATTAATAATAAAAATGAGGTTAGCCCAAGTGGGGGAAATGGGTTTGAGCTTGGGTTAGCCCATTTAGGCTAATTTGACCTAACACTAGAATAGAGTTGACCTTGGTCAACATGACCAATTGAGTTGACCCCAATGGATCCTTGGTGACCCATTGACTTCCCTTAGGGTCTAGGTATGGTTACCCTGCACTTTGGAGGTCACATACCCTTAGTAAGGGTACTTTGACCAGATTAGGGCTTGAGTTGACTTGGGTCAACCTGGCCTCTAGGGCTGACCCCAATGTGTCCTTAGTGACCCATTGACCTCACTTTAGGGTTAGGAGGGCATCGGTGGGGTCCTCTAGACTAGGAGTGGGTCAATTGGCCCTAAGTAGGCTAGGTTGACCCATTCAGGGCTAGGGTTGACCTTGGTCAACTGGGCCTCTTGGGTTGGCCCTAATGGGTCCTTTTGGCTCTAATGGGTCTCCCAAAATGTTTGGGAGTGTTGTGGTAGGGTCTTGGGGCCATGGTGAAGCCCCATTGTCATTCTAGACCATTGTTCAAAAATTCTACTATTTGCAGACCATGGTGATCCCCACCTTGGCCTCCTATCTCTTGGCCCATTTCTGGCTTCCTAGGGTTTGTCATGACCTAGTCATGGCTAAAATCACTCTTAGGGGTCTAGTTGGAAATGGGATGTTACACTTTGGAGGGGACTGTTAGGTTGTTTATGCTGAGGTTTGGAATACTATCCCCTAAACGCACACCCGACCATAAAGTCTGGTAGTTGTCTGCAAGAGTACGCAAGGGCTCCGCTGTTGTGTTCTTAGTGTTAAGGCGTACGCAAGGTCTAGGTCTCGTAGTGTGTCTAATCGCCTAGGAGTGGAGATACCCGTTCCACTGCCACCGTGAGCCATGATGGTTGTTACCTGAGAGGTAAGCTACCTCCAAAAAATGGGGAATGTTTGAAAGGTCTGTACGCACAGAGTTGGTTGGGTGTGTTGTATTATAATCATTGCATTGCACCGCATAACATGACATATGTAGAAAGTATAGTTTAGCTTATGTTTCTAGACCCTCATCATATAAATTAGTATGAGCTCTTTTATATGATGAGTTGTCTGGAAACCTTAACTTATAAGTTTGTATGAACATTCATATAAGTTAAAATACGCTTTTGTGATGATAGAGTAGCTATTTTTACTTTTCTATATTTATACAGCTCTTCCTTACTGTTTTTGTACTGTACATTGTTACTGCTCATTATTACTGTTTTTGCTACTGCTCATACTGGTATAGAACTGCTAGAATTATATGTAAATATCACTGTCACCTGATTGTACATTATGCTACTATTGGTCCTTCGCTTTCTTCCTCCTGCGCGGTGCCTAGTAGTTGCAGGGATGATGCGAGGATGATAATGGCTTAGTTTTTTGACAAACAGTCGGTGGACCATATCATTTTAGGGACGCGTGGAGACGTCGCACCAGTTCGACGAGGTGGAGCGAAAGATTGAGCTATCAGGATCGGAGGAGCAGTTGTCGCGCACTGCTACTGCTACCCGACGACAGGTTGATGAGTATTTTGTTTAACTTCCGCATATAGTTGAGAGAGAGAGTTTTTTGTTATGATTATGTACTGAGCATACGGCCTATTACTCTACTCATTTGTTTTATCATTGTGAACTTTTCCCTTCATTTGATATTTATATATTTTTGTTGTGATATTGTGGACTGGTTTTTATTACTTTTTTTCTCGTTGGCTATGTGTATGATCGTACTTGCCGGTGGGATCGTCATCTTGCCCTGGCAGCTAACTCGTAAGTTGGCGTCAAAGTAAGGCGGCGGTCTTCTGCATAAAATCTCTCCTCGGTCGTACCCAATTACCAGGAGGAGGGGTTTTACATAAGCGACATATAACTGTTTGTCACATATTGTAGGAAAGTGTTCCCAAAGTTCTGAAGAACTTCTAAAGACTTTGCGAGCTCCGCAAAGTACTCATGACTAACAATAATGTCGAGAAGAAGTATTTACACAGCCAATATAGTGGTTCCCTATGAATACACTGACCTAGCCCTCGCTAACTCTTCTACTAGAAACATGTCGCTTCTCAAGGAAACTATAACCTCGCTAGTCATGTTGGTGGAGGAGCATGTGTGCCTGATGGAGGAGCGCGATAATGAGGTGCTCACCCTTTTGATAAATTTAGGGGCCCACCACACCCCAACCCAATCATCACTCCAGACGACCGAACGCCACTATCCCCAAGCAGTGTTTGGCACTAAGGTTTCACTCGCTTCGAAGATAATGCTGCAAACAAATTGTCCAATGTTGCCAGCTCCATGCATGTTGCACTGCCTGATGGGCTTCCTGGGCACGCACAACACTACCCCTCTTCAATGAAAGTAGATGTCATGGAGGCCGATAAAAGGCTCACTAGCGAGAAAGTGAGACAAATGCAAGAGCTTACCGCATCGTGTAGATTGTCTTGGACCAATTTTAAACATATGAAATAGTGAAGCCAGACTTTGCAGTTTAGGGAAACCCCGACATGTGGTCGCCAACATTAAATTTGTTGTGTGTGCTTGTAGCTCACTGTCATGTATGTGCATGAATAAATAATGGGATTTTTGCGTTGACACCTCATTTCAAAAAGATCCTTTAATTTTCACTTTTTTTTCATTCCCTCAGAGCGAACCCGACAACCTAGCAGCTCCATCAGAATAATGAAGAATAAATAATTGATGAAGAAGAAGAAGACGTAGTTTGAGAAGACGATAAAGATTTATGATTTTTTTTCTTCTCTTGGTGTCGCTCATGGAGAAGTTCTACCAGCAACGCCGAAAAAGATCATCTATTTTGATTTTGGCTTCGTTTGGGGGGGGGGACTTATTTTCACTGGTCAAACGGTTACAACTGCATGAATCGGGGCTTAATTATGGTCCGATTCATACGATCGTAACCACTTAATCGGTGAAAATAAGTCCCCTCAAACAGAACCTTTATCTCCTCTCTTAGTGCCACACAATGAGAAATTTGAACTATTTTCTTAAAATCGATCGTCACATCAAAAAACAGATGTACTGAAGTTTATCCATTATTTTCCGGCAGTTATCACTTTATCCGGTTGTATTTTCTTGCGGTCAGATTTGTGTATTTCGGTCAAAATTTGGTGTTGCATTTCCTTTTTGAAGCTGAATTTATATAATTCCGGTGAGAATGGTCTACACGTGTCCTTGATGTCTCTTTTTTTGGTCAATCGTCAACCTCTTAGGGTTTGGGGGCCTATAATTAGAGCTGAGCCCTCATGTTGAATATGGGTTGTATAGAGCCCAGTAGATATTTCGGATTGGTGGTCGGTTGTTGTTGATAGCAACCATTAGTCTGCTTCCTATTCACTTTGACGGCCTTTTTTTAAATATCTGACTTGAGGAATTGAAGAAAGTCCGATAAGTTGACAGAGCACAATGAAGTATACTTTAAGTTCAGGTTATGAGCTAGTTATGAAATTGAATGTCTCGAATTACCATCTGTGTTAGAAGGTAGGGAAATCTCGTCTTCAAATGTTCGAACCTGAATGTAACATGAGGTTACTGATCCTGCTGTCAAACGCCACAATTCGGATGACTATATCAGGAGAGAGAATTGTTTATAGGCACACCCAGGTGCCTCGGCAAGGAAGTTCCACCACGTACCAGAAAGTTTTGGAAAAACTTTCCCTCTGCATCCAAAAGGTTGAGCGAGGTACGAGGATGACACGAACTTGACGAGTATCAAACCTGTGGGGGGGGGGGGGGGGGGGGCTCAAGGTCCTATTCACGGTTCCCCTGCGGTCCTATTTATAGACATCCTGACAGTGGTGTATGTATGTGTGAATAACCTACCACTGCTAGCGAGTTACGAAGGGTACTCGTTTATACTTGCGAGTTACAAGGGCTATTCATCCATATTCGAGAGTTACAGTGGCTACACATTCATACTTGCAAGATATAAGGGCTACTCGACCATATTTGCGAGTGACATAGGTTACTTGTCCATACTAGCGAGTTACAAGAGTACTCGCTCATACTCGCAAGTTATAGGGGCCTCTCCCCCATACTCGTAAGTCATATGGGATACTTGCCCATACTCACGAGTTACTGGGGCTATTCGTTCATATTCATGTATTACATGGGCTACTCACCCATATTCTTCCATACTGGCTGAAAGGATTCTGAAATACCCGTCTCCTTAGACGTTTTGGTCTTGATGAATTAAATGTTATATACAACGTTATCTATTATTTCAATTAATTTTCTAACAAAACTCATTTATAATTTTATGAATAAGCAGCTGCTTATTGACCATCTTTATGGCAGAGCATATTTGGAGTGAGGGGCCGCAAATTTTTGAAGCGCCCCGCCAAACGTATATTTTAAGCACCATAGTGGGAATCGCTGTCGCCTTTGAATCGTTGTTTATCGCATTTCTGGAGTCGCGAAATATTAGCGTGACTTCAGAAATTGCGACTTCAGAATCGCGAGTTTCTTCCGCCAGATCCATATCCGCGAGAGCCTCTCCCGTGCCCTAGCTTCCCATTCTACGAATCATTACCGCGACCCTCCTTCGGTGATAGGCCAATGCCAACCGTTCTTCTCCGGCGACAGGTGTCCCTCAACATGCCGACATGCCTTCTCCTCCACTGCAGGAACCGTTCATCTGTCGTTTGTTTACTTTTTTGGTGAACTTTTTTTGGGGTTTTAGCTTCAAGTTTGCATCAATGTCTAGAGATTTCGGCGATCTGGATTTATTTTTACATACAGATCTGTACAGATCTGGAGTTGTCTCTTTGTTGCAAGATGAGGCTGTTGTTCATCTTGTTGCAGAACTTGTGGTTCCATCAAATATATACTTACTATGAGAGGCTATTCAGAAACTTGAGAAATATCCAGAGATCTTCGAGAATCAATAGTTGTATTATTTTTCCACAATACATTTCCAATCCACAGTGAATCGAGTGACCATCTTGAGCTAGGAGGGCGAAATGGCTCTAGACACTCTAGTTTAAACCTCTTAACTGATGTGTTTATCATATGTTATTTCTATTTTCGGACCTTTATACTTTTGATGATCATTGCTCCTACTGATCCTCAATTTCATGATATTTCTTCACAAATACGAAATGATGAAAGATATGTCATTTTTAAAGATTGTATTTGAACAATTGATGGTACACACGTTGATGCACGTATACCTGTTGAAAAGATCAATTTCCTTACATTGGTCGTCATGGTAGCCCAATTCAAAATGTAATGGCGGTTTGCAACTTCAATACGTGCTTTGCATATGTTGTTCTTAGTTGGGAGGGTTCCTCGTATGACTTTCACATATATAATTGTGCAGTAAAGAATCCGATAAGTAAATTTCCATTTTCAACAGAAAGTACGTACTTGAAGTTATACAAGTGTTATTGTATTAAATATATATTTGCAACTATCTAATATCTTTCAATATTGAAGGTAGATATTATCCTGTGTTAGTTATCATTTGGAAAAGTGCTTTTGAAATTTTTTCCTGAAATTAGATATCACTTGCTAGATTTTGCTCGGGGGAATCGCCCAATAAAAGCACGTTGTGAAATATTTAATAAATCACACACTTTGCTGCATAGTGCGATTGAAAGAAGCTTTGATGTATGAAAGAAAAAGTGAGCCATACTTACAAAAATTCTACAGTTTGATTTCTCCAACTAGTGTGTCATTGTGGTGGTCACGATGATACTCCATAATTATGTTAGAAGACATCCATCTCGATCTGACCCGGAGTTTGATGTATGTGATGTAAACAAACTTTGTTCATCCAGAGGTGTACGAACTGCGACCAAACAATCATACAAGAACTATCGATTCAAATCCAAATAGTGCATCTAGTACATTTGAAAGCACGGAGATACTGAAAATGACCAATATCAAGAACTAAATTGTAGATCAAGTGAATGAAAATTACAGGTATATTACAACATGACATTTAAATTTGCAAACCTAAATATAAAATTAAATAACTATATTTACTTTTATTATACAGTTAACATTTGATGGAGTGATATGTTTCAAATGCAAAAGAGAACACTTCTATGATTTTTTTTTAAAAAAAACTTAAAAGATAAGTTTGTTATTGTATTCTTTTTAAACATATTTTTGTTGTGTTATTCCTCTGTCTTTAATTAAAAAAAAATATCTTGCACATCACACAACTGTTTTTTCAAATAGCTAAACCTACCTCACAGTTTGAAACAGTACTGCAAAAGTTGCACTTCCAAATAATTTCATAAGTTCAATCACCATTCTACAAAACTGTCAATTAATCTACCACTGCTTTCCATCACTATTTCTCCAATCGCTGCAACTGAGCCAAATTGAGCCCGAGCCTTATCTGGTATCCATTTTCTAGAAAAAGTGCGATTTAAATGGAGTACATATATGCGTTATCTTTGCCCGTTTTATAAGGTATGTTGATGATTAGTTTATCGACATATTACCATAATTTAACATATCTCGCATGCATGATGCAGCTCATAAATATTTTTTTTTTTAAAAAAAATTTGGAAGAAGGTTTGTTGACGGCTGTCCATCTGATATTCGGGTTTTTGACACTTAACACCCTTCAATTGAGAGTGTTTGACACATTGCACCCTCATATTGAATCTGTGACACTTTGCATCCTCTAAAACCCCAAATGCACCATCATTTTATTAAAATCATTTATTCTAAAACCCCAAATACACCCCCTAAAGTCCCAAAATTCAATTGAAGGGTCCAAAGTGCCAAAATTTAAAAACTGTTGTGCAATGTGCCAAACATTCTAAGGGTGTTAAGTGCCAAAATCCCTTCCATATTCCCATTGGATATCACAAACACTTAAAATAATCCGCGGATAAACTTACCCCCGCACCCGCGCTTCATTTCCAAAACGCATCCCTCGAAACCCTACGCCTGCCGCCAAATCATAAATACTTGCCGCCCATTTCCACCGTATAATTAATGGAGGCCACAATAGCCCGCCATTTCTTCCACCGCCTCCTCCGTCCACCCCTTCTCCTCCGCCGCCTCGCCGTCCTTCTCACCCACCTCCCTCCCCTCTACAACCGCCGCCTCAGCCTCGTCGCTCTCAAGGACTTCCAACTTTCCCTCTTCTTCCTGTTATGCGGACTCTCCACCCGCACCGTATCCTTCACCGCCGGAGGATCCGCCACCTCCATCCAAATCTGGATCCCACGCCGCCGGAGGCAGGGAAAACCAGCCCTCGTTCTCATCCACGGATTCGGCGGAAACTCTAAGTGGCAATTTCACGATCAGATTGGTACCCTCTCGCGCTCCTTCGATCTTTACATCCCCGATCTGGTTTTTTTCGGCCGGTCGGCCTCCGCCACAGCGGAGCGATCGGTGGGGTTTCAGTCCAGATGCGTCGCCGCCGCGATGAGGGATTTGGGGGTGGTGAAGTACTCCGTGGCGGGGATCAGCTACGGCGGCTTCGTGGCTTTCCGGCTGGCGGCGGAGGCGGCGGAGGTGGTGGAGAGGGTGGTGATTCTGACGTCGGGGATCTGCGCCACGACGGAGGAAATGAATGCGCTGGCCGGGAGAGAGAAGAGGGATGTGAGTGAGATCTTGCTGCCGCGGCGGGCGGAAGATCTGATGGCTCTCATGCGCCGGTCATTGCACCGCCCACCGAAATGGTTGCCGGCATTTCTCCTCCGCGATTTCGTTGAAGTTGGTAACCTTACCGCTTTTAGTTTTAATCTCTCTTTCTTTCTCGCGTCGTTTTTCTGTTTCTGATATGTTTTTGGATTTTTGTTAAAGTGCACCATCCAAATATCGGTCTGATTCATACCATTGTAATCGCTTGACGAGTCAAAATAAGTCCCTCCAAACTGAGCCTAAGGCATCTCCGGAGGTGGTTTTTGGCGCAGTGGAGAAAGGCTCGAATGCCACCTAGATGTCGGATTGAAAGTAGGGGGCTTGGTTTGGAGACGGAGCTATTTTGCAAATGAGTCGAGCTGGAGACAAGCTTGATAAAATTTTCAACCTTGAGCTAATCATTTCAAGTTTGAGCTTATGCTCGACGAACTCATTTTATCATGGCTCGTGCTCGAGCTCAATATCTACTTTTCAAGCTTGAGCTTTAGTTTCAAGCAGCTCCAGTTGAGCTCGAGATGGGTGCGAGTTTTTTAGCTCAAGAATCTACTTTCTTTATATTCGAAACTGGTTTTTTAAAAAATGTAAAAACCCGCAAGCTTATGAGCAATAATAGCTGAGCTCGAGCACCGTTCATAATTAAGCTCGAGCTCGATTCATTATTGAGCATGAACTCGAGCTCTACAGACTCCAGCTCGAGTTTTTTTCATGCTGACTCAACTGAACTTGCATCATTTTTTTACGGTGCAAGCTGAGATAGAAAAATAAAGGGCTTGACCTCGGCAGTGCATTTAGGGGAGAATGGTGGAGAACCAAACAGAGCTTTAATTTAGGTTTTTCAAAAAAAAAAACAAAACGTAATTTTATTCTTTTTTAAGGGACAATTAATTTGATTAGAAATTTTTAAAAATCCAACGTGCTTGTATAAATAGACATATTAATCGTGATTTATTTAGGGCACTGCTATCCGCACCGCAGTTTTGGTTATTCGCACCGCATTTTTTTCCTATTTTTTTGTGTCTTTGGAAAATATGACTTTTACATTCATTTTTAGGAAAAATGCATGTAAAGGCGTATTTGAGAAAAATGTCAAAAAATTAGGAGAAAGTGCGGTGTGAATAGCCAAAACTGCGGTGCGGATAGCAGCGCCCTTTACGTAGTTGGCCAATTATTGAAATTTGGTAGAAATTCAAACATTAAATGATGATAATAATGATATACTTATCGTCAAGGAGAAAGCCATGAATATGACTATTTAATTTTAAAATAAAATAAAACTGTAATTAAGTTATTATAATGATGAACAAAAAACTCCTCGTCCTTACGTCCTATTAGTAAAAGATAAACTTAAAGCAAGCTCAATTTTAATTATGTGTTTATTACAGCGCACTGTTACTTACACATCACTTTTAGGTTTGTGCACATCAGTTTTATGTAAACGCCCAAAATATTATGTACACACCACCTCTAAACATTGTGTTTAAGGGGGGGGGGGGGGGGGAGACTGGCAAAAATGTTAAAAAACCTGAATTGCATGATAGAACAATCAGACAGTAGTACAGTTTGTGAGCAACAACCAACCAATGCCGCAAGACAATTTGGCGTGCAATTGAACAATTTGAATCATAGAAATAAACCACCAAGGAGCAACACAACTTCGAGACACAAATACAACAAGTCACAGAACTTCAGACCGCCAAACACCTGTTTACAAACTTTAGATCGCACCCTGCTCCAGCAAAAACAGGCTGCTCCGGCGAGTAGCATGAATCAGCGGACCACACTGCACAGTTCGCTCTGTGGACAGCTTCAACCTTGAACAACATTAATCTAGGCGAATTGCTCTAGGAACCCGCAAGCACTGCTCAGGACAACACTAACAGCGGACAGCTCCAGGAACCGGCAACAACTTCGGCTGACTGCTCCAGAAACCTGCAAACACCTTCGCCGGACTGCTCCGGGAACCGGCAAATGACTTCGGCGGACTGCTCCAGCGACCTCAATAACGCACAACCACATACGACAAAAACCTGCTTCAAGACACCAGCTCACCGGCGACCTCACAAGTGCAAATAGCAAAATCTACTGTTCAACATTTCAGTCTATTTTCTTGTCGAAACATGGAGGGGAATTGCTCTATTTATAGAGAGTTGTCACAAAATACCAAACACCAAACGAAACACAACCCAACACTGGATCCGCCTAAAACACCAAACGCCGAAACCGACCAACCCAAAACCTTCATCCTCATCTCTCACTTCAAAAAATCAACACTTCCCCTTGAAGTGAGCCCCAGAGACTAACATCAAGAAGAGATTAAAGACACTCAAATGGTCCCTTGTATAGAGCCTTCGTGAAAATGTCTGCCATGTTG
Organism: Platanthera guangdongensis; assembly: GCA_039583875.1. NCBI lineage: Eukaryota > Viridiplantae > Streptophyta > Magnoliopsida > Asparagales > Orchidaceae > Platanthera > Platanthera guangdongensis. The sequence goes on along the minus strand of CM077165.1, from coordinate 161,143,965 downwards.
TTCTGACTTCACACATGTTCCATTGTGAGAGATCCTTCTAGCACCTTCTCCCGAATAAAGTGATGCTCTATCTCAATATGTTTTGTTTGCGCGTGATAGACTGGATTGGTTACCAATTTCAAGACACTTTCGTTAAAATTGCGAATCAGGGTTGGTCCCCTCACCTTCGCATCAATATCCGCTACCAGTCTCTGCAGCTAGATACACTCCTGAGCCTCAAGGGATGGCGCCTTGTACTCTGCCTAAGTGGTAGAAAAGGAAATCGAGTCCTGCCACTTGCTGCACCAGGAGATAACAACATCTTCGCACATGAACGCATATCCAGATGTTGATTTCTAATCATCAGTATCTACTGCATAGTCTGCATCGGTATACCCATGTAGAGTAAAACTGAACTTTCTTCCATACAATAACCCCATGTCTAGGGTTTGGTTTTCACATACTTCAAAAATCCCCTTTGCTGCCTCCAAATGAGGCATCCCTGGCTCTTGCATATATCTACTAACATGGCCAACAACAAACGCGATGTTTGGCCGAGTGATAGTCAGATAGATCAGACTCCTCATCAAGATCTGAAAAACCTTTGAGTTAGGAAAATTCCTCTCATCATCCTTCCAAAGCTTCATCTCAAACTCTAGTGGCACAGAAGCGTTCTTTCCTTCCTTCATGCCGAATCGCTCTACGATCCTCTCGGCATAGGCTCTCTGAGACACGAGTCGACCACTCTTCCTCTTCTCAACCTTTAGTACAAGGAAATGGTGCAGCTCACCAAAATCTTTCATCTCGGAACGGATAGATAACTCTACCATAAGCATCGCCACCTCCCCTTCATCATTCCCGGTCACAATCATATCGTCAACGTATAATAGAATCATCAAATGTAGACCATCCCTCTTTTTTTGCAAACATGCTTGAGTTGGAATTCGATGCATTGTACCCGCAGAATTGGAGGTACTCAACAATCTTCTCGTACCGGGTTCTCAGTGTCTGCTTCAACCCGTATAGGACCTTCTTTAATTTCTCAACCTCTAGTCCAAGGAAGTGGTGCAGCTCACCAAAATTCTTCATCTCGAAGCAGATACATAGCTCTACCCTAAGCATCACCACCTCCCCGTCGTCATTTCCGGTCACAATCATATTGTCGACGTATAGTAGAATCAACACATGTAGACCATCCCTCCTTTTTGCAAACATGCTGGAGTCTCAATCCGATGCGTTGTACCCGCAGAACTGGAAGTACCCAACAATCTTCCCGTACCAGACTCTCAGTTCCTGCTTCAACTCATATAGGACCTTCTTTAATTTGCATACGTGTCGTGACAGAGACTTGGACACATACTCAGGTGACTGTTCCATGAATATGTCCTTGTCGATCTCTCCATATAAGAACGTATTCTTCACATTAAGTTGCCATAGCTTTCAACCACGACATGTTGCCAAGGCAATGACCGTCCTTACCGACGTCATCTTTGCCACATGACTAAAAGTCTCCTCGTAGTCTTCGCCGTATTGTTGAAAGAAACCTTGAGCAACAAGCCTCGTCTTGTACCGCTCCACTCCTCTATCACCCTTCCTCTTTATCTTGTACACTCATTTGCACGTGACAAACTTCATTCCTTCAATCATGGGAACTAGCTCTCAAGTCTCATTCTTATTCAACGTCGTCATCTCATCTTTCATGACTTCATCCCACTCCTTTACGCCTACTGCATCCTCAAACCGAGCAGGCTCCCTTTCGTTAAGTTGTCCTGCAAAGAAACATGAGACAAGAATCACAAAGTTCCCTTCTTTGTAGCAGGTGGGTGGAACAATAGTCCACTTAGACCTCCTCAACACTTGTCCACTTTCAACCATATCAGCAACCTCCTCTACTTCAGTCCTTTGCTCAGTATGCCTTGGATCAACGTTCCCACTGCCTCCAGAACATGAAGTTCTTTCTGAGCTAGATGGAGATGAGGCACTTGGAGACATCACAAGTTCTATCCCAGAGTACTCAACGACTGTCTCTTCATCACTTCTTACTCTTTCATTAGGCAATGTCATATATGAGACTTCTTGATCAGAAATCAGTTCATCAAACACTACATCCCGAGAGACGATAAACTTGTGAGTATGCGAATCTATGCATTTCCACTCATTCTTTCGTTTGTCATATCCAACAAACACACACTTCTGTGCTTTTGGCTCCAATTTGGTCTGCAGTTGGTCCGGAATGTGCACAAAACATGTCAGACCAAAAACTTTTAAGTGAGCCACACTTGACTTCTCCTTGAACATTAGTTCATGCGGAGACACCATTTGATTTGGACTCAGAGGTAACCTGTTGATCACATAAGTAGCACAAGCCATTCCTTCCGCCCATAAGCCTTTAAAAATTCCTTTTGCGCACAACCAGTTGTTACACGTTTCTGCCAATTGACAAATCTTTCTTTCAGCAACACCATTTTGCCGAGGAGTGTAGGCACACATGAGTTCTTTCCAAATGCCAGATCTCCCGCAAAAAGACACAAAAGCGTCAAAGGTAAACTCCCCGTCATTGTCAGTTCTCAACTTCTTTACTCCACGCCTTATCTTCCCTTTAACAAGCTTCTTCCATTCTTAGAACTTCTCAAAAATCTCTGACTTCTCTCTTATGAAGTACACCCAAGTGTATCAGGTGTAGTCATCCACTAACATCAACATGTATCTGTTTCCTCCATAAGATGGGGTGATGTACGACCCCGTCATATCTGCATGGATGCATTCCAGCGGAGCTCTGCACCTGGATTCTGAATTGTCAAATGGAAGTCGGTGCCACTTTCCAAATTGACATGCCTCACGCACGTGGCCTTCTCTACAAGAAGATAAGTTGGGCATGTCATTTACCAAATTATTTGTCGTCATAGCCTTCAGCTTGTCCATCTCACATGACCTAGCCTCTTGTGCCAGATCACTGCGCCATCATTTGTCTTCAGTTTGGCAACATACACATCAACAGACATGACGAACAAGTCCTTCACTCGCCTCCCAACATGAATAACATCTCCATCGATCCCAGACAAATTATTCACAAACTTCACCTCCTTCGGTCCGAACAAAACGTGGTATCCCGCATCCACTGCGTTTGTCACAAAAAACAAGTTTTTCTTCATTCCAGGCATGTGATACACACTCTTCTGGGTGAATGGTATCTCCTCGCTACCCAACGACACTAGCCCTTCCTTAAATACAAAATGCAATGTATCATCTGTCATTCTGTCGTGATGATAACATCATTTCCTTTATATGCTTTGAGGGCAACAAACTTTGTCACGTCTCCAGTGACAAAGTTTATCATCTGCCATTCTGCCGTGAGATGATGACCGCAACCAAAATCAACAATTCAATCATCCTGGAAGTTGATCGAAGCTAACACGTCAATAGATGTTGTCGTCATCTCTGTCAGGAAGCAGTTCCCCCACTGTCGCCCTTCTTGTGATTCTTCTTCTCCATGTTACTCTCGCTTTGGATGCTCCTCCTTCTCAGCAACATGTCTGACCTTTAAGTTTGATCGACAATGTTTTGCTATGTGTCCATACTTGTGACAAGCAAAACACAGCGGCCTATTCTTCTCATCATATCAGGGAAGAAAGTTTCTCCCACCTCCTTGAGAGGACGTTGACGGTCCGTCTCCTCAACTCTTCTTCTGTGTTTCTCAGAGCTTCTTCTTCACAGAGAAGAGAGCCTCACTTTCGCCTTCCATGATGGTCACTCCTGCCATCTGTTTTGCTAAACTCTTCCGAGAAGATAGCAGATTGTCTAACTCCAACAAGGACGGCTAAACAACCCATCCTTGAACTGACGTGATGAAAGCCACATATTCCTTCTGTAGCCCGCGAATGATGTGTCTCTTTGGCTTCGAGTCGTAGATCGGTTTCTCAGAATCTAAAATAGAAATCTCAGCACAGAGATTCTTCACCTTCATAAAGAAGGTTGAAATAATCAACTCCCCTTGAGTGGTCATTGCCAACTCGTTCTTCAGGAACTGCCCTTAACGTAATGTTTTTAATTGATCTTCTCCCCTTAACATAATGTTTTGAGGAGAGGAAGATCTACCTTCAGCTCAACGAGCCATGGAAGCTCCAAGAAGGAAAGGATGACAGGCATGTGAAGACGGGTGTGCAATCATGCCGCTTCCTTGCATCACTCGAGGCTCTGCAGGGAAAGCTCTATTGGCTCAAGGCGCCTGATGCAGGACATACATCACACCTGCCTGCCAGCACCAGAGCTGTGGAGTCAGCACAAGGCGACTTTTATCAGGGCCGCGACATGTACACCATAACCAGCTCTCCATTATGGAGTCACCATCATGTGATAGGTTGTTGAGGCCAGGGCTCGAGCCCTGGCCTCAACAACTTGCCGCATGGTGATGACTCCATAGCAGAGAGCTGATTGAGGTGTACGGGCCGCCGCCCTGATGAAAGCTGACTGGTGCTGACTCCACGTGGGCCCCCTGGTGGGACTCCAGGGTAATGGACAAGTGTGATGCCTGTGCCGCATCTGTGCCTCTCCACAACATTTGAAGGAGAAGGCGGGACATGATCAGAGCAAGAAGAAGGATGAAATGAAGTGGAAGTTGTTGGTTAACAAGGTTTTGGAGGCTAGGACCCATGAAGACCATAGAGTTGTTCTTATGAGGGAGAAAGCTAGCTTGAAGCGATAGTCGAGCATCATAAATGAAAAGAAATTGAGGTGTGAATTAGGCTTTGTTTGGGGGGACTTATTTTCACTGGTCAAGCGGTTACCAGCGCATGAAGCAGACCTTAATTAAGGTCCGGTACATTAAATATTAGTGTGATGCAACTAATATTTTTTGGAGAGTAAATTGAACTTTAAATTAAGAGAAATTACATTACAGTGCGATTAGTCTAAACTGAGGTGTCTTTAATTTAAGAGCTCTTTTAATTTAATGTATAATTATAATATATTCAATTTGTATATATATATATATATATATAGGTTTGGAATATATATCGAAAATAGACAAATAATATTTGCATTCTGTAGCCAAGAACGAGATCTACAACTTTCATGTTAAAAATTTTCCCAAGAATTGTATGGTTTAGCCGGAATTTGGTCCTAAATGTTGATGCCTTGAATTTTGAAATTTATTATTATTATATTAATTTCAAGTCAGCAACCTTTCGGGCAAGATTTCAGCCAAACCGTGAAAATTTTGAAAAAATGTTCAACATGAAAGTTGTAGATCTCGTTCTTGGCTATAAAATGCATATATTATTTGCTTACAATGTGGGGACTAAAGGAGCTATACATGGGCCAATACACATGTGCCTTCCAAATAAGCTAATTCTATTTTGTCTTGGCAATATATATGGTCACTTGACTATCACAGAGCAGGGTAGCAGGAGAGGAGAGTGTGAGACCCATATCGCTGAGGAGGCTCTCTAGCCAGGTGACCTTAGATGCGACCGCTGCCATAACACAATATTCAGCCTCAACAGATGAGTGAGCAATAAAGTCTGTTTCTTGCTGCGCCAAGTAATAAGGTCTCCACCGAGGTAGGTGCAAAAACCAGTTGTGGAATGTCTATCATCAAGTGACCCTGTGTAGTCCGCATCAGAGTAGGCAACAAGAGATACGAAAGTTGATGGTTTATAAACAAGTCCTTATTCATGAGCCTTCTTTAAATATCTGAGGATCCGCTCAACGGCTTGAAGATGAGAAGTCTGAGGAGTATGCATGAATTGAGTTACAACTCCAACAACGAATGAGATATCAGGCCGCGTAACTGTGAGGTAGATTAGTTTCCCCACCAAGCATCGATAGTACTCTGGATTGGTCAGAACAGGGTCATTCCCAGTCATGATTCGACAGCTGATGATTCATATCCATCGGAGTATCTGTAGGCTTGCATCCCGAGTAGCCCGCACTTTGTAGAAGATTTATGCAATACTTCCGTTGAGATAAGATTAGTCCATCAGGTCGCCTTGTAACCTCAAGTCCAAGGAAGTATCGCAAATTACCCAAATCTTTTGTCTGAAAGTCGGAGTTCAGATGTTGTTTGATTTTCTGGATCCCGATGGTATCGTTTCCCGTAATCAGAATGTCATCAACATAGACAAGAAGAAGAACTGTCCTTGTTTCTTGATGACGAGTAAAAATAGAGAAATCAACAGAACTCCGAGTGAATCCCATCTCGCGAACCACCTTACTGAACTTATCCAACCAAGCGCGAAGGGATTGTTTTAGACCATATATAGACTTCCGGAGATGACATACACGAGACTCCCCGTGGTCTCAAACCCAGGTGGCTGGTGCATATAGGCTGTCTCTTGGAGATCGTCATTGAGAAAGACATTTTTGATATGAAGGGGCCATTGGTGGTGCGCAGCAAGAGAGATCAGAACTCGTACAGTACTTAGTTTTGCCACCTGAGACAATGTTTCGTCATAATCGAGGTCATATCGTTGAGTGAATCCTCGGGCCACCAGACGGGCTTTGAGACGATCAACTGTTCCATCAAGAGCATGTTTGATTGTAATGAGCCATTTGCAGCTAACACAAGACTGATCAGGAGGGAGAGAAACAAGGTCCCAAGTTCGGTTATCCCAGAGAGCTGTCATCTCGTCGTCCATGGCCGCACGCCAGCCCGGATGTTGGAGGGCATCCTGCAAAGAGTTAGGAATGGAAATAGTGGAGAGAGAAAGGATAAAAGTGCGAAGAGGTGAAGAGAGATGATGGAGGGATACATAGTTTCCCATGGGATGAGCCGTAAAGGGTGGTTCTTGATCGTCAACGCGCAGAAGATCATCAGTAGTAGGGGTCTGCTGTCGGGCTGCAATCCTGGATGAGCGTCGAGTGTAGACACGAGGAGGTGGAGGTGGAGGGAGAGGTGGTGAAGTTAGTACTGGAGGAGCGAAAGATATGGGAGACAGAGATGTAACAAGAACAACCGGACGAGAAATAGTGGACTCAGGTGATAGAGTGGAGATGTGAGAGAAGAAGTTTTCATCTTCAGCAAATGTAACATCCGCGGAGACGAGCACCTTATTGACTGTGGAAGAGTAGCAAACATACCCCTTTTGGGTACGAGACTAGCCAACAAATATACATTTGGTGGCGCGGGCGGCAAGTTTGTCACTTGGTGGTCCGAAAGAGTGAACATAACAAACACATTCAAATGTTCGACGCGTAAGAGAAAATGGGGACTTTGAAGGAAATAGGAGACTGAATGGAGAAGCAAAGTTAAGCACAGAGGAGAGCATACGATTAATGAGATAGCAAACAGTAGAGACATCAAAGTTCTAATATTCAGCGGGGACCTTTATTTGAAGTATGATTGACCGAGAGACATCAATAAGATGACGATTCTTCCGCTCGGCCACGCTGTTTTGCTGGGGTGTGTACGCACACGAAGTTTGATGAATTATCCCAAAGTCGGTGCATAAAGTGGAGAAGCTGCGACTAGTGTATTTACAAGCGTTGTCAGTGCGAAGTATTTGTACGGTAGTAGAAAATTGCGTACGTATTTTAACAATAAACGCACGAAAAATAGAAGTTAGCTCAGTACGATCATGAAGTAGATGAAGCCATGTGAGGTGTGAATAGTCATCAATAAAGGTTACAAAATACCGATAACTAAAAAGACTGAGAAGTTTATAAGGACCCTAGATATCAAAATGAACTAAAGAAAACAGAGTACTACTCCGGTTACATGCATGAGGGAAATAAATACGATGCTGCTTGCCAAAGATACATGACTCACAAGAAAATTCCTGTAAAGAGATATCAGGAAGGGCCTTCTTGAGAATTTGAAGAGGAGCATGGCCAAGTCGACAATGCCATGGGAACAACAGATAGTGAAGTGGGAGGAACGTCCAAGAGATAAAGCCTGTTTGACAGCCATCCTCTACCAATGATAGTCTGTGTTCGACGATCCTTTATGACAAAAACGTCCAAGAGATAAAGCCTGTTTGACAGTCGTCCTCTACCAATGATAGTCTGTGTTCGACGATCCTGTATGACAAAAGAAGGAGAAAAGATTAGACAACAATCAAAATCTTAAGCAAGTTTACTAACAGACAGTAGGTTGAAAGGAGATCCCAAAACATGAAGGACCAAGGTTAAGGAGAGAGTAAGAGTAAGTTGCAGATCAGCAGCTCCAGACACAAGAGTAGTATCACCATTTGCCACAGTGATAAACTTGTGATACTTAGTGTGCATGTACTGAGGAGGTTTCTGAGAAGTAATGTGATGGGTTGCTCCAAAGTTCAGGATCCATTGCGAGCTGTAGGAGAGACAGGAAATACCTTCAATAGAGAAGGAAGTAACCGAGACAGGAACTGTTGACCATGCCTTGAAGCTGCAGTATCTGTAGACGGAGGTCATTGATATCCTTCTGAGCAGTAGATGAGGGGTCGGTTGTAGAGGGGACTGTAGGAGTAGGGGCAACAACAACAATATGAGCAGTAAGATGAGGAGGCAAACCATGTTTGCGATAGCAGGTTGCTTCAAGGTGGCCATCACAACCGCAGTAAGTACACTTGAGAGTAGAGCGCCCCGCATGTCCCCGACCACGAGACGTGAAGCGGCCTCCTCAAGTAGAAAAACCTCGACCAGAGGGAGCAGGAGTAGGGAGTAGGGGCTGCTGGAGCAAAGCCGGAGAAAAGATGGCTGGAGCCTCGGGAGGTGGTGTAACCTTGAGCACCATTGAGCAAACATCAGACATAGAGGGTGTAGTAGAAGAAGAGAGAATCTGGGCCCGGATGCAAGATGACTAGGAACACGGACCATCATCATGACGATCCCAACAACCTCCTTCTGTGCCCGTTGAGTAGCAAGGTCTGCAGAGAGAGGTTGGTGTCGTATCCAGGCCTCTACCAGGGTTCTGGTCTTGACAACAAATGAAATTAAGTCGCCAGTCGTGCCAGGGTCCGGTGATTGAAGAGCAGAGATAATGTCAAAAAGGTGATGTAAGCTATCCTGACCAGAGTAGAGGCAGTGCATCTCATCCCACATTTTCTTAGCCGTTTCGTAATACATTGACATTCGGTAAGACTTTGTGTCCATAGAGTTAAGCAACCACGATTGGACGCGGCCGTCATCGCGAAGCCAGTCATCAAAGGAATCAACAGATTTTGTTGATGCGCGAAAACGGCACCGGGGGCACAGCTAACACGGAGGGGGTGTTCGGTCTCACAAGCTAGGAGAGGAAGAAGAAGGAGGAAGGAAGGAAGCCTCTGAGTGCTCGAGAGTGGAGCAAACGACTTGTCAAAGAGGGTTGCGGGGATAGAGGAGAGGACTTGATCAACTGAGAAGGTTGATCAAGAGAAAGGAGGAGGTTGATCAGGAGCTGATGAGCCGACGGTTACTCTTGACGGTTGTGCTTGCAGGTTGTTTGCCGAGAAGAGCTGAGCTGAGCAGAGGACAAGGCTTGCTGAGCAGAGAGCAAGAAGAGGGAGCCGCTAGCAGCGACAACAACAGACTTCGCCCGTCGCGGCCTAAATGCCACTCTTGCGACGGGCTTTCCTTTAATTAATAGCGAGAGTTACAAGTTTACTAGTACACCTTCCCAACAAAGCATTAAAGGGGTACAAAGGGAAGCTGACGGTTTGGGAAGAAGTTGCCAGAGACTAGAGAAGAGAAGCTGCCAAAAAAAAGAAGCTGCCAGAGACTAAGTAAAAGAGGCTGCCTGAGCTGTGGAGGACTGGAAAACTGAGTACGCGGAGCTTGCTGGATCAACTGCAGGTAAGCTGTGGAGGACTGCGCGGACATGAAAACTGAGTCCGCAGAGTTTGCTGGATCAACTGCAGGTAAGCTGTGGAGGACTGCGCGGACAGGAAAACTGAGTCCGCAGAGGCTGCTGGCAAGCTGCAGGTAATCTGTGGAGGACTGCGCGGACAGTAAAACTGAGTCCGCAGAGTCTGCTGGCAGGCCTTGTTTTCTCCTCCGGATCTCTTGGACGTTCTCCGTGTCGTGCCTAATGAGAGGCACCCCGGGCTATTTATAGGCCCGTGGAAGATCTTTTAGAAGCGGGGCCCAGTGACGTCAGCATGACGACCTGCGCGGACTCCGCGGACTGGAAAATGGAGTCCGCCAAGCTGATGGGCGAAGCTGCAGGAGGCCGGGAGAGAACGGGCCGCCCCCTCGCGGGCGGCCTGGGCGGACTCCGGGTGGAGTCCGTTCGGCAGGCCGGGCCGCCCCCTAGCGGGCACCCTGGGCGGACTCCGGGTGGAGTCCGCCCGGCAGGCCGGGCCGCCCCCTCGCGGGAGGCCTGGGCGGACTCCGGGGGAGTACGCCCGGCAGGCCGGGCCGCCCCCTAGCGGGCGGCCTGGGTGGAGTCCGCCCGGCAGGCCGGGCCGCCCCCTCGCGGGCGGCCTGGGCGGACTCCGGGTGGAGTCCGCCCGGCAGGCCGGGCCGCCCCCTCGCGGGCGGCCTGGGCGGACTCTGGGTGGAGTCCGCCCGGCAGGCCGGGCCGCCCCCTAGCGGGCGGCCTGGGCGGACTCCGGGTGGAGTCCGCCCTGCAGGCCGGGCCGCCCCCTCGCGGGCGGACTCCGGGTGGAGTCCGCCCGGCAGGCCGGGCCGCCCCCTAGCGGGCGGCCTGGGCGGACTCCGGGTGGAGTCCGCCCGGCTGGAGCGGAGGCCTCGGCGGTCTCCGGGGGGAGTCCGCTTGGCTAGCTGCGAAGCGGGCGCCCTCCTGCGGGAGGGATCCTGATGGTTGGCTGCCTCCTGCAAGGAAAAACACTGCACGGTTAGCGAGCCTAACCGCATGGCCTGCGAGGGTGAGCTATGGGAACAGCCCGCCGTCCCGCAGGGCACGCGCCGTCCCGCAGGGCACGCGGTGGTTAGGAGACACAGACGGACAGGGAACACTGTCCGCCTACACTGGGGCTTGTCGCGATCAAAAGGGAGAATCTAAGGAGCGCGACTAGCCAGCTGGCTACCTTGGGAAGGATCGCCGATTTCTGGGTTAACAGATTTGACCCGAGTAAAGTGATGGAGGAGACCCTTAGTCTGCAGAACACGACGAACGGAATGAGCCCATTCGACATAGTTGGCCTCCGCTAAGAGAGATAGTGGTGATACCAATGTTGTGACGATCGAGATCTTAACTAAGATCAGGAGGCATCCATAAGATCGTAAAACGTAGGATCGACACGGATCGCAAGATTGTATTTTAATAAAAAGTAAATAAAAAACATGAGAAATATGTAACAATTTACATACCATCAAATAAAAATATAATATTTCATACCATATCAAATTACTAATGATAAAATCACATCAAAATATTAATATAAAAGACATAGATGCATAGTCGCATACCATACCATCACATTAAAATATTACATTCCAAAAAGTCAATAGTGTTCAATCTTACTTTAAAGAAAATCACTTAAGTCAAAATTTAAATTTTTCTCAAAAGCATCTTCATCTCCTTCAACCATCAGTTGCTCTGCCTCTTTGTCCTCTTCTGCAGCGCCAGCAAGTTCTCCAATGAAATCAGGAGTATCCAAATCCGCTTCATTTGAAGCCTCTTCTTCCTCTCCTGCAACCATCAGATTGTCTTCATCTTCATCTTCAACAATCCACTCATCATCTGAAGGAATATCATCAAAATTGTAATTATCCGCACTCATTTTCATCATTTTGCCCAATCTTGAATTTGTCATCACAAAGATGACATCATTCATATTCTTCTGCTTTAAACGATTTTTTCTCTTTGTGTGTACCTAAAAAAATAAGTTAATTTACATAACATAATTTAAATGCAACATATAAAAGATTCCTTATTTATTAAAATATACCATTTTAAAGGCACTCCAATTCCTCTCACATCCAGAGGAACTACAAGTCAAACTCAACACACGAAGAGCAAATTTCTGAAGTTCTGGATGTTCCTTCCCATATGAATCCCACCATGCTGCTGGAGTTTTTAATATTAATTCCGGTTTTGACAACTAAAGATCCAAAAAATTATCTTTTAGTCTTAAAATCCTCAAGCTGGCTATCAATTTTTGAAATTTCATCTACATTTCCCCCCTCTATTCTTTCAATACAGTCATATAGTACACGTTTTACTTCATAATCAACATTAAATGTAGGACTGTAATGAAATTGAGGGTTCAAATAATAGCTAGTAACATGCAAAGGCCGATGAAGTTGCTTGTCCCATCTTGCATCAATAACCGCCCATATTGGTTGATAATTAAACAATGAAAATAAATTCAAATAGGTTAAAAGTTAAAACAATAATACAGAAGAGCAAATCAACAATTTAATAAAACCAACTTACTATTTTTGCACACCATCAAATGCCGGTGCAATTCTCTCTTTGGCTTGATCCATTTCTTCATAAATGAATCATGACAGACTTCTCATCTGAATCAACCAATCGCAGCACCTTCATCAATGAATATACCCCATTCAAGCAAATAACAATATTTTTCAAAACTCTCTATCCATAATCACTTCTTCAATCAATTTTCCATCTCTTGAAGCTGCAAACTGACTACCATTCCATTCATCTGAGTTAAACATTCGTATCAATGAAAGTTTCTTATCATGAAGGCATCCCAAAGTGAGGTATGTTGTGACAAAATGAGTCATTTCTGGTCTAACCAAATCTTTATCTTTTGTAAATTTTTTCAAGATAGATATGCGATTAGTTCTTGAATAAATATAGGTTGTAATTCTCCTAGCCTTTGGAATTGTTTCATGATGCACAACTATCTTCTTCTCCATATCCTTCAACATCAAGTCTATGCAGTGCGGGACACAAGATGTCCAATACAACTTTTTCCTCTTAGCCATCAACATTTCTCTGACAGCTGTGTAGTTTGCAGCATTATCTGTCACTACTTGGACAACATTTTCTTCGCCTACCTCCTCCACAATGCCGTTAATCATCTGAAAGATCTTGTCTGCTGTTTTAGTCATCTGAGATGCATCAATAGATACGAGGAAAACTGTTCTCATAGAGCTGTTCACTAAAAAATTTATTAGTGTTTTTCTTCTTTTATCCGTCCACCCAACAGTGATTATTGTGCATCCCAGCTTCTTCTAATGAACTTTATGTTCATCAAGAGTCTCCATTGTCAAATCATATTGTTGCTTCAGATATTTGACCCTAACTTTATGATAAGATGGTGGTTTGAAATCCAATCCATGTCTTGAAATAGACTCGCACATCTTGTGGAATTCATCACTCTTTACCACATTAAATGGTATTGCGTTGTTGTAGATGAACAAAGCAATATCATTACTTGCTTCCTCTCGCACATCCTTTTTGAAAATGTTGTTGATTGTAGATTGAGTTTTTTCACTACTCTTGAAATAACTAGTAGAGCTTTTATCCTTCACTTTTCTCTTCGCAGTACCACTTGACTCTTCTTCTACGGGGGCGATTGTTTTCTTCAATAGTCTTTCTTGCAAATCAATTAGGATATCTCATAATTCCTTTTTCACTTCATCTGGCACGGCTCTACAAGCTCCAACATCCTTTTGTGTACACGCTAAATGATGTTTTAATCGATATATTCCTCCCGTCACCACTTTATGACAAAATTTGCATTGTATTTTCCTTATATCTCCCCTACTGGAATGTCATACTTCCATCCAACATCACTTTTAGCTCCTGCAACAGTCTTTTGCGTTCTAGATCCAATACGAGCATCAACAATATTGCTCCCAGATGCACTATTTGAACCACCACTTGACGTCATTATTAACCCAATACAACACTACAGTGCACCTATTGTTTTGTACAAATTAAAGTTCTAAAAACAAATTAACATTTAACACAAGAGTTCAAAATATGGACACACACTAAAGTTAACACACACTCACAGAGTCACACACACTGAAATTAACACAAATCTGGACAGAATTTCTGTCCAGATTTTCACACAAATCTGGACAGAAATTCTGTTCAGATTAGTGTGAAATCTGGACATAAACCTAATGATATAAGCATTAGACATAATAGTATAAATCCAATGAAGACACAACAGTACCTCTTCGAGTTCTTACACCATCACGAGGATCTCCTATGATTTGATCCACCAAGTGATCCCTCAAGTGTCTAATGTAACGCCTCCCCTTAATGACTGTATAATATGTGTCCGGTCGGAACCCCACAACATATAGACTACACAGCTTAAGAATTATAAGGTGATATTTAACTACCCAACTCAAATCTCATAATAAAACAGCGGAAACATATAACTAAACTAGAAGTTATCCACTAAATATATTTAAAAATATATATTGACGATTACAGGCAATATATTGAAAAGAACTAGTTTTATAAATACCAAATTTAAACAATTTAAAAAAATACAAAAATACAAAAATCAATAACTAGCCCCCTCCATTTTCTCTCTCCCACCTCTAATTTTAGAGGTAGAAGCTTGATTCTGCCAAGTCCAATTGGACATTTCTTCTATTTCCACATCTCTGTATATAGAAATATGGTTATCTTCAGAATGATATAAGCGATAGGCCTTGTTGCAATAACTCTATCAATATCATATCTAATTTCTACATTTTTGTGCACTATTCTGTAATATTGTTGTTAAACTGCAGTGAAGAACTGTAGCAAATACATATATTTTGTGAATTGACCCAAGTTTATGGAACAATTTGGAAAGCAATTATATCTTCTTGTTTGACTAATGGAAATATTAGCCACAGAATTTTGAGTATAAACAACAACTGAATGTATTTGTAGACTGCTGGAAACGGTTCCAGGTGGCTGGAAGCTGCTCTGTGAAGGTCGACAGGGAGCCTGGAGGCTCTTGGATGCTTCCGTGCTGCAGGGAGGCTTGATAGCACCAAATCCCAACACAAAACTAGTCGGCCAGCACACTCACATCACCCACCAATTCCATCAAAATAATGTAGAAATTAGATACTGAGCTATGAGATTTGAAAACTCATAGTTTATTATGATATACTCTCCCTCTTGTTTCTATTCTTCTTTCTATTCTTTTCTTCTACTCTAGTATGTTACTTCTTATATTTATATTATGGAGGACTTGGAGTTGACTACCAAGTATCCAAAATGACAAATAGAGCCCACATTAAAATAAAAGTGCATATGGAGGAATATTGAAATTATTTATATTTCTTATTAAGCATGTGAACGTGCCTTCTTAGGGATGTTCGTCTTCGTTTGGCGCAACTTATAAACATATTACAGTGAATGAACCAAGAAAATTTGCATTTAACTGAACAAGATTGAAAAGTTGTTGAAGGAGCTCTGGAACGTAATTAAGGCACATTCACTTTCATATATGCTTAATAAGGCCTCTATGCATCACTTGGATGCTTGACGATCAAACTCAAGTCATCCATTATTATTTCTACAATTTTTTATCCGAAATTGCAATTCAGAATTGGTTTTATGTGCGTATGACCTAGAATTTATTCCCTTATCCGATCAGACTTATTCCCTTATCCGATTGATAAACGATCGGATAAACAATCAGCTATATTTTAAATGGAACGTAATTAAGGCACATTCACTTTCATATATGCTTAATAAGACTTCTATCCATCACTTGGATGCTTGACGATCAAACCCAAGTCATCCATAATTTCTATATTCATTCATTTGCACTTTATTTTCATGTAGGCTCTATTAATCATCTTGGATGCTTGGTGGTCAACTTCAAGTCATCCATAATATAAATACAAGAAGTAAAATAGTAGAGTTGAAGAAAATAATAGAAATAAGAATAGAAACAAGAGGAAGAGTAGAAGAAAATACTCGAACTGTTGCAGTTCAAGTATAAACAGCAGCTTCATGGATTTCTAGACTGCTGGAAATGGTTCCAGGTGGCTGGCTGATGCTTTATGAAGGTCGCCACCGTACTCGCTGCGAAGCTCTATTAATGGTCCGTTTCTCCTCCCCTCCCTCGGTGCTAGCTGTCTAGCTCTTTTAGGAGAGATCAAGCTCAATTGAGCCTGATACCATGTGAGGAAGAGGAGAGTTTACTGAGCTTTTCTTCTTGCTCGGGATCACCGGAGGATCCGCCTCCGACAGCCATGTCGCCGGGAAACGCTAGCCACCACCTCAACAGAGGTGGTGGTAACGATCGTCGGCGGCGCTGGCGGCCAGAAGGTCTGGAAATGTAATCCTATATAAAGAAGAAAATAATAATGAGTGATGGAAATGTTATTTTAAGACATAATTATATAAACCAAAATATGCCTGAGTCGATGAAGCCATTCCCTGCCCCCTCAGAATCTTGGTTCGGTTTGTCATGTTTTGATGCTTTTTTAATTTAGTTATAAAATAAGTATCTCCTTTCAGGATTGGGTCTCTCTCTTGTTGCTCCATGGCATATTCAAATGCTCGAGCCGTCGTATTTAGGGTGATAATTGGGAAAGGATTAGTGGGCTTTGAATATGGGGGAGATCCAAATGGTAAGAAGTAAGGATCAACTGGGGTATGCAATCGTAGATAGTAATGGGGTAGGACTCAATATCTTAATAATGCTTTGTCTAATTCGTTATCCGATCGCTTATCCGATAACTTATCTGATCCCTTATCCGATCTCTTATCCGATCCCTTATCCGATCTCTTATCCGTTCCCTTATCCGGTCCATATATTCAAGAATGAAATCACGAGTCAGAGCTGTAGGCCATGGATGAGATAGGAGAGATGAAGTTTTATCAACGTGGCGAGAAGAGCGAGAAGATTGTCCGCGGCAGATAGAAGCAGACTGCAGCGAGCAAGGGAAGACTGTCCGCGGCGGACTGAAGCAAACCGCAACGAGCAAGGGAAGACTGTCCGCGGCGGACTGAAGCAGAGTGCAGCGAACATGCAGGAATAGGTGGACCCCACGGGTCAGAGAGGCGAGGCTATAAGTAGTCCTGAGAGGAAGAAGGTGGAACCACAAAGGATAAAGGAGGCGGTTAGACAAAGTGAGTTCGCCGAAGGCCGCGTGAGTACAGCTGTCAGAGAGGAGAGGCGGGTAGAAATCGGAGTCCGCGGGAAGTCCGTTGGAAACACGGGGAAGAAATTAGAGTCCGCGTGAGTCTGCTGGAAGCACAAGGAAGGAAGAATTCCTCCGATATCATGTAGAGAACGAGAAATCGGAGAGAAAAAATCACCCTGAATTATATTATTGTTCAAAAAATAGAAATACATACGCTTATATAGAGGTAGATAGAGGGAGAGATATCTACTTTTACAATGTGGGACTAAAGAAGCTATACATGTACCAATACACATGGGCCTCCCAAATGGGCTAATTCTATTTTGTTTTTAACAAAATATACTAAATATCTATGAACATGAATTAAAGCACGTGCATCATTCTTAAATTTATAGAGTATTGTGATATTTATGGGCATTTGATTATCGCATTAATTTATTTGTAATTACCTGCAGGTGATGTATAAGGATCAGAGGGAGGAGAGAGTGGAGCTTCTCCTAGAACTCCTATCGAACGGACTGGATCTGCACCCGCTTCCAGTTCTTAGCAAGGTCACTCCTCTTCTCCATCGTTTTAAGCTTGTGAATTGTAGCATCTATTGCTACGAAAAATGCGGGGGTAGCATATTTTAAATGTCCGTATTTATGTTATCAAAAAATTAAGGACTATGAAGCTTGAGGATCGTTTGAAACCAAATATAACTATTTTTTAATGGAGTATAACTGAAGTGAAGCACTGAACCAGTCGCAAATAGAAATGAAGGCATGTAAAGAGGCATGAATCAAAATATGCACGCAATTAAGGACTATGAAGCTTGAGGATCGTTTGAAACCAAATATAACTATTTTTTATGGAGTATAACTGAAGTTAAGCACTGAACCAATCGCAAGAAGAAATGACGGCATGTAAAGAGGCATGAATCGAAATATGTACGCAATGAGTAATGAAATGTGGGACAACTCCTGGGGCGACGAATCATTGAAGTCCTACTCTTTCTTCCTACGGATAGGGCAGAGAACGGATGAAACTAGAAGCCCTCCTCCAGTGCAGACTGCTCTACCAATTCCAATAAACAGATGGAGGAAGAGATCACACATGATCCTTGCTTATGGAGAATGAACATGGCGAAGATGAAGGCGCTCGAATTTGTCAATTTGGAGAAATGAAGACTTTATTTGGGAGAGCGGCTGCGGTTGTAAAAGTAGTTGTTGAAAATGCAAGTTTGTAAATGCAGCTGTTGAAAACTGTTTGCTGGAAATAAAGATTTATTTGGTTAGTCTGTGTTTGCAGAGCTATTCAGAACAAAAAATCGTTGTCAAAACAGCGGTGACGTTTTATAAATATTTTTTTATTATAAAATATTTTTTATTATATATTTTTAATTATTTTTTATAATCTATATATTAATAAATAATTGAAAATAATATATATTTATGAATTATAATTATTTTATTAATTTTTAATTTAACTGTTTTATACTATATACTATTGCATAATTAATTTAGGCGGAACTTGGAGGTGGAGGCGGCTAGAGCTTGGAGGAGGCGGCGGCTAGAGCATGGAGGAGGTGGAGCGTGGAGGAGGCGGAGGCGGCTCGTGTTCGGAGGAGGCGGAGCTTGGAGGCATCTGGAGCTTGGAGAAAGCTGTGTTCGCCGTTATTCCAACTAGGGAGGAGCTGGCGGCTTGGAGGAGGCTGTGTTCACCGATTTGGAGCTTGGAGGAGGCTGGAGCTAGAGCTTGGAGGAGGCGGCATGGGAGGAGTTGGCTTCGCCATTGCCGGAGCAGCTCAAAATATATTAATTATTGTTCCTGCGCTCCAAAATGGTGATGACTGGAGGTTCAGGGCAGCGGAAGGTAGCGGCCAAATTCCTTCAGGAGGAAACGTGGGCGTTCCCATCGGGAGGCGGAAAACCAAATGGAAAAGAACGACAACGTTTCATTTCGGGAAAACGCGCAGGAGCAAAACGCGGCGCCAAATGAGGCCGAAGTCGCCGATTGGGAGAATAAAGTCATAGTTGAACTTCTCTTTGGGTCGATCAACGACCACTGAATTCGGGATTGAAGGAGACGATGGATGCGTCTAGGTTGCGACAGAATAAAAACGAAATTGCCGTGAGACTATGTTTTCCCCTTGTGCGTGATTATTGGAATCCAGTCATTCATTACAGGTCTTATCCTTGTTGTGGGTCACTCGAAGCTGATGGAGTGGCAGGTCGACTGACTCGGGGTGGATGCTCTAAATGCAGCCCTAAATGCGACGAGGAGTAATGCAAGTGCAAAAGTGATCCGCTCAAAAGTTACAACAATAATTAATTATATTTAAATTTGGTAGGAGCACAAACAATTACAAACTTTAATTTAGGTAAGCAAGAAATATTCATAGAAGAGCAAGACATGTGTGTTTTAAGTACAAACAGAATAAACTCTGTAAGTGGTATAACAAATGAACTATTAGCACGATAAGATAAATATCCTCCACAATATAAGTTGTCGAGAAATAAACAACAATAAAGGAAAATACTTCACTACAACTCATCCACGTAGGCTGCGACAATTGCGGTTGTTGGCGGGCATCCAAGATTGTAGCAGGCAGAGAAGATGATGGAGATGTGGATCGGGGCTGTTTGTGGGGAGGAAGGACATAATGGTGACAGCAGGAGGAAGGGAAGGGGCTGTCGGGCTCGGTGTTTGTTGATTGGAAAGGGCCCGATGAGGATGGAGGGGAGGTGGAGGAGATGGGGGCTGCCGAGGTGGTTTAAGGCTCTGCTGGAAGGGGGAAGGGGGTGCGGTTTTGATCGAGTGGAGCCCACGGGAGGGTTAAATGGTTGCAAAGAGGGATGGGAGTGGAAGTTGAGTTGGGGTACTGTGGAGATAAACGACGACGTGCGGCATGTTGGCGTCAGACATAGGTTTTTTTTTGGCGGTATAGGTTTGGTGAGAGCTATTGTTGGCAGGGGATACGGGAGTCGCGGTCTGCGGTGGTCCGGTTTAGTGTAAGGAAGGGGAGAATGGAGACGGGAGTACCTAACGTCGCACCAGTGGGGAGAAATTCCCATAGTCGCTCCCTGCGGAAAATTTTTGGGTACGCCGAGCGTACAACATAACCCGTGCGCCAATAAATAGGCCAAAGAGCCGGCCCCACCCGATTTCAGAAAATTTGAAATCGCGGAATCCTATCCCCGTTCTTCTTCCCTTCTCGTCGGAACCCTATCCCCGTCCTTCTTCCCTTTTCGTCGCCTCCAGAAAATCGGAAATCAGCCAAACTGCTCTGGCTGCTCTGAATTCAAGAGAGAGGACGACGACCGGCGTAAAGCTCCAGGAAATCAGGGAACTCGTGAACACGGCGATCACATTTCGGCAGAGGGCATTCCAGTTCGGCGACTTCAATCCTCCTCCTTCTTAACAACAGTATATATTACTTTGATGGATATATGTTTCTTCATATTTTTCGCATTTGTTATTAGTTTAGGTAGACATTATACTCTGGAAGTAGCCTATGACTTTTGCAACAAATTTTTTTGTGTTCGTGATTTTAATATCCGGTCGGATATCCTTTATTATTAGGGTTCTAAATAGGTAAATCCTGCCGGATGATTTTACTTACACAATAGGTAATTAGAAACAGCTTTTATAGTACATTTTCTTCCTTTGTTCTGTGTTTAAATAGTCATTATATTTTGTTAGAAGCTTGTAGATTATGCAACATAATTTTTGGTGATTGTGATTTGAATATCCGACAGGATATACGTTTTTTATGGTTCTAAATAGGTAAATGTGGCCGGATCCATATAAGAAGCATCTTTTACAGTACATAGAATTTTTATGTTCAGGTAGCTAAAATCCGACCGAATATTCTCATGGTCAGGGTTTCCTCCGGTTGGATTTCCCTGCTCTTCTTTATTTTCTTACACTTTACTGTAACAGATGGCTGGTCACTGTAGTGGGACGTATCTGAACAGCATGTGTGCGATATCGACCTTCAAAAAATATGCAGAGCCCATACTAGAATTGCTATCAGAGCACTCTTTACACCTGCTCAGGGAAGCTGGCCTGCTACAGTTTTTTTTCAATCCCAGATGTTCCTCAGAACATTCCTCTCTTGTATATGCTTCTTAGACTCTATAGGCCTGATAAAACCGCGTTTCTTCTTGGTCAATATTACATCAAATTTACTGCCAACGAGGTTGCTCTCATTTTAGGGCTACCTAATAGGGGAGAGGACTTTCATTTTCATAGAGCCCCATACTCCGAGGTGAAACAAAGCGACTTAGTCGCTGAGTTGAACCAGCTAGCTAATGAAGCAGAGTTAGAAGATTTGGAGCAGAGAAGGGTCGATACCCTTCTGAAATTTGCTTTAGCTAAATTTTTTCCCTCTTAAGTCCCTCACAATTCCTGAATGCCTTCAACAAATTAGTGGTTTGGAGGACTTCAGGAGATATAATTGGGTCAAGGCTATCCACGGATTTCTGAATGCACAGCTTACCCCCCTACATAATCTGAGCTGCTCAAGGGAAGAACCTTCAAGCTTAGGCTATCTTGAAGGTTGTTATATTGTTTTGGTGGTAAGTAATTTTTTGGTTTTAATTTTCATGTCCATTTTTAAATACATTTAAACGAAGTTAAACCTTTTCATGTAGGTTTGGCTGTTTGAGCACTCAAAGTTACAAGTTCCTGTCAATGCATTGTTGAGCCCCCGTATATGTCGTTGGTCTGCGAAGGCCAGCTTCAGCTACAAGTTTTGTACACAGTTATCATCGAGGTTGTGGCCGAATAAGGAGGTTAGTTCTATTTAATACTTTTTTTGATATGCTTATTTAGATGAATTTATAATCTATTTTGTTAATTATAGATTTGTACAAGGTTTTTAAATATTTTCGAGGAAGAGCAAAAGCTTATAGTAGATGATGAGGTGGAGTACTCATTTGAGGCAGCTAAGGGAGTGAAAGAAGAGAAAAAAAAGAGGAGGGGAGCTAAGGATGAACCAAAAAAAGAGGAGATAGTGAAAGAAGAAAGAGAGGAAGACAGATAGGGAGATGAAGAGGTTCATCTCCCGATAAGTTAGTAATCTGAAGGAAGAAATTAGGCAGCTACGTTCGTTCTGTGAAGAAAAATTTGAATTTATAGTTGGCCTTCTAAATTCAATCTCGCATGCAAAGGGTCACATTCCATCACTTGGTATCGTTGTTAATAAGAGCAAGAGGGTTAAGAGGGGAGGTGTACACTTCAGAGCAAAAGAGAGTGGGAAGGAAATGTCTTTCCCTGGCCGGATACATCTCTCCGAGGCCGACCAGAATTTGATTGAATCAACATACAGACAATTTCCCCTTGTTGAGGACCAAGGTCCAGCGGGATTGGGTGTGTGTGAGACCGCATATTTGGGCTTCCCCATCGCGTTCCAGGTCTGGGTGTTGACCCCGGTGGGCCCCCCGTGTGGCGGAATATCCCCGCCATCCCGTGGTTGGATTAGTCCCACATTGCCTGCAGCGGGTGGTCCTTGGTGTTTATGTACCCCCGTCCCCCCTTACCATCACCTCGGGGTTTTGGGAAGATGTGCGGTGACGGGTGATTTCCACATGGTATCAGAGTCATCCCGCTGCGGGGGTGTGTTGAGGACCAAGGTCCAGCGGGATTGAGTGTGTGTGGGACCGCATATTTGGGCTTCCCCATCGCGTTCCAGGTCTGGGTGTTGACCCCGGTGGGCCCCCCGTGTGGCGGAATATCCCCGCCATCCCGTGGTTGGATTAGTCTCACATTGCCTGCAGCGGGTGGTCCTTGGTGTTTATGTACCCCCGTCCCCCCTTACCATCACCTCGGGGTTTTGGGAAGATGTGCGGTGACGGGTGGTTTCCACACCCCTGAGGTAATTACTAATGCATTGACATCTTTGTATTAATATCAAGTAGAAACCATTTGCTTGTTATTTAATATTACTGATTTTCTTCAATATGTAGTGGCGCTGTTGTAATAGAAAGTGAGAATACTGTTTTGACATGTTCTTGTATTGATGACTTGCTGCATAAGGGCTGGCTATGTGTTTCACACTTGGACGCCTTTGCAGTTGTTTTGAGCAGCCGAAGGAGCACATCACCGTTAGAGTGATGCAATTTTATTTACGTTTCTCCAAACTTCTGGGTATTCAAACCTGCAGTAATTATAGATCAATATAGTAGAGCCTAATATCATTCCATGGCAGAGCTTGTTTGCAACCAATAATATCATAGCCCCGTGAACGATTTAGAAAAACACACAATCTATTATTAAGGAAGCCACCACCGTGCCAAACAGAGCCTTAGTCATCCTCTTCAACTATTATATACTTAGCATTTATCTCAATAGGTGTTTCAGCTTGCTTACATCCTCAGATTTTTTTTTGCTGGATCACACGAGATTGGATAAAATTAGGAATGAAACTATCAAGGATAAGACAGGAGTAACACCAATTTCAGAGAAGATGTGAGAAGCTCGTCTAAGATGGTTTGAACATGTACAAACGAGACCATTAGAGGCACATGTTAGGCATTGTGAGAGTCTAGTCACTAGACATGGTAGTCGAGGGAGGGGTAGACTATTGAAGACTTGGAATGAAAATATAAAGAAAGACATGATGTTCTTAGGCATTAGTGAGATTATGACAAAAGGTAGGGCACAATGACGACAAAAGATCCATATAACCGACCCCACTATAGTGAGATAAAGGCTCGAGTGTTGTTTTTGTTGTAATTTTTGCTGGATCTGTTGCTATCATTTTTCTTAGAGGTTAGTAGTAATTGCATGCATATATACCTTCATTGACTTTATCACGCAGAAAGACATTTTTTAAATAATCATATTTTACTATACAAAACTTTATAAGGCGCGTACAGTTTTTCATCTTGCCATATTATATTCTTCACTATACTATCATACTATGCCTTATATGTCCAAGTAAATCTAATAATTGTTCAAATGTTGTCTACCCTATATTTCTATGTAAAACCCTTTTGTAATTAAATAATCATATTTTACATCTCATTTATTGTACCTAATTTGTGTTTGTTTAACCGTGACATCACGTGCGCGACATTGAACTTAGGTTCTGTTTGGCACGGTGGTAGCGGTCATGAACACATGTGTTAAATTGTCATTCCTTAACGTCCACCTAAGAAATTTCATCCACTTTTATGTTCAAATTGATGTTGTTTGTTAGGTGATCCTTAACGAATGACGGTTTAACTCATGCATTTATGACAACCACCACCTTGTCAAACGGAGCCTTAACTATCTATTTCACGTTTTAACGGCATCCCAAGTCTCATTTTTTTATTGTAGGCATTCTTCTAAGACAATTTCTCCGCATGCATTTGATATCTGTAAACCCTTGAAATTCTTTCTTTTGTCAACAAAGTACTCTTATTGGTTTGAGCAAAGTATTAGAGGCTAGAGGCAACATAGGAGAGAATTGATATAGTCTTGCTGGGGTCATTTAGGGCTTTCCTGATCTGAAAGATTGAATCGTCTTAGCTCGAGAGAGAACCAAATGCGCAAACAGTTAAAGA
Organism: Platanthera guangdongensis; assembly: GCA_039583875.1. Lineage (NCBI taxonomy): Eukaryota > Viridiplantae > Streptophyta > Magnoliopsida > Asparagales > Orchidaceae > Platanthera > Platanthera guangdongensis. The sequence goes on along the minus strand of CM077165.1, from coordinate 161,119,504 downwards.
TGAAATTACCGTGGAAACGGCAAAACTTTTTATGTGGAAAAATCCGGAAAGGAAAAAAATCATGGGATCGGTTCGGTGTCGACCAAATCCGTTAATTTGCTTGAGGTTACAAGCGTTAGAATTTTCAGGTGGGTGACAGATCATCGTTCTATTATCAACGTCTTTCTTGACACTCGTGAGAGTGGCTTCTGGAGAAGACACTATGCAGAGCAAATTTCACACTTGAGCATGAGAGTGAGAGAGCGTGCATAGTGAACAATAGAGCAAATTCGACGCTTGAGCATTTGAGCAACAGAGCAAGTGGAGTTCTAAGTCTTCGCCAGAAAACCTCAAAGTTCTCTTTTCTCTTCTTGGTTGCTTGTTTCAAATGAAGGTCTATATATGAGCATTTTTATAACTTCTTTGAGGGACGTCTTGGTAATTGTGCTTTCTCACGGAAGGTTCGGGAGGTATCGCAAGCAGCGATAGAGGCGGTGGCGATGGATGGCGACAGTGGGCGGTGTCGATGAATGGTGGCGGGCGGCGGTGCCTTCTAGCACGCGCACGGGCGCGCATGCGTGGGTCACACACCATGTATGTGTGAGTGTGTTCGCTTTGGAGTGCGCGAGCGTGTTTGTCGTGCACGTGCACGTGCATGCGTCCCTAGGCTCAGAGGCGTTCCCACTTGGCCGACTCTGCCCATTTCGGCTGTTCGGTGGAAGTCCCAACCGGCTTGACTGGAACAGTTGTAGGAGAACCACATCAAGTCTATCCCTCTAACAAGAGGCTGACTTGCAAAAAAGATCCTTGTTTTAAAGATAACTGTTATAAAATGCCATCTATTTAAACAGTTTTTCTTTTAAAAAAATCAAAATGTTGTTTTTTTCCATGTTTGAATTAGGGATTTGTTATTCACACCCTACAATTAAATATTCATACCCACAATAATGCAATTTTTAGCATTTTTGTTTCCCTAAGCCTACCCGATATTTGTACCAACAACCCCGCCGAACCCTCCCCCTCTTCCCTCACAGACGTTCTCACAGGAGGCAATCGGTCCCTTTCTGGTGTTTGTTTCGCCCCTCCTATCTCTGTTAGCTCGCCGACAAGAGGCTGAATTTTTTCCCTCTCTCTCAACCCGACGTCACGTCGCTGGTTAGAGGCGAATTTTTTTGCTCTTCCGTTTTTCGGCTTCCCGTCGCCCCTTCTCATTCGTTTTTTACTTCAATTTTTTCTGGTTGGTGATTTTCTCTAATTTCAGGTCACCAGTCGTTTTCTGGTTTAGGGCATTTCGTCCGCCCCTCTCTCCTTTTTTATCGTCGGCTGTAACAGTGTCCAGATCATCGCCTCTCTCTCATTGTTTGCTCGCCGGCTATAACGTCCACGTCATTGGCCCTCTCATTGTTTTTTTGATTTAAAACATTTTTTTCTTGTAGGCGGAGTTCATTTTTTTCTTGAGAAGATTTTGATGCTTCTTTCAAATTGTCATTTGAAAATATTAACATGTTATATGCAATGTTTTTTTTTAGTTTTAGTCTCTTTTAAATTACATGGAAACATTATATCCTTGTTTTTATGACTGATTGAGTTGTTCATTTATACACATGAGATCAAAAACTAGTTTTTTTAAGATTATTATGTATGAGCATAAATACTAATTTTGAATACAAATATCCATTTTGAGTATAAATATAAATGTGTTACAAATATTCATTTATGAGATACCAATAACAATTCCCTTGAATTAATAACCTCCATTTGGAACATCAATCTTTCAAAACAACAATTTATGCCAGATTCCAACTATAGGGAAGGAGCTCCATTAAAGAGTACTATTTTATCTTTATCTTCAACCGCTACCACCCACCCAAACATACCTTAAATTTCAAGCCTCCAATTAGGAGAAGTCTAATTAATTTCTTTGAATCATTTCTCTACATGCAGGAGGTTCTTATTATTTGGGGTGACAAGGATAATGTTTTCCCAATTTCTCTTGGTCATCGGCTACAAAGGTATGCCTTATACTTTTATGTATACACAAACCTCTCTACTAGTATTGATTAATATTTAGAATTACAGACATTTAGGGTCTGTTTGGCGCAGCTCTGGCGGCTGGAGAATCTCTATTCCAGCCGCGAGAGCTGTTTTTTCTGTGTTTGAGACAGCTTCTTATGAAGAGCTTTTCGTAAATCTGGAGCTGTTTTGCAGCTTTTTGGAAATCCCTCCCCCCCCAGCTTCTGCTCCCGCAAAATAGCTTTCTCTCTCATAGGTTTTGGAAATCTACCGGCCACGACTTTTTCAATTCTTCCTGCAACTCGCGGGAGCCGACGGACCTCGCAGGAGCTGACACATCTCGCCGGAGCCGACGCTCCCGCCTCCTCCCGCTCTTGCTCTATTTCTTCAAAACGCACTTCTGCATAGAACACCCAAACACTCTGCAACTTTTCAAAACTGCTCCTCAGAGATCTATTTTAAAACAGTTCTATCTGCACAACAGCTTTTTAATCGGCGAGAGCTGTCCCAAACAGACCCTTATCAGGACATCCAGCTCTCTAAGGCTTTGTCTGAGGGGACTTATTTTCACGGGTTTAGCGGTTACGATCGCATGAACTAGACCTTAATATTGAGCCTAAGTTTGCTAAATTATGGGTTGAACATCTCTTTCTTTTGAAATTACAAAAACCTCCTTTGTAAGAGCAAATTTCTTAACATTCATGCATAAAAAAATCCTTTCCCTCCTAAAAATTTATTCCAAGAGGGCATTTTTGTGCATGAATTTTAAGAAATGTAAACCTGTTGTGGAGGTCTTTGTAATTTCAAAAATAAGAGGGGTGCTAGCCGTAATTATGCTAACTTCTATGATTTTTTGATAATTATTTCTTTTGAATTATAAAAAATATATATTCATGATCAAATTGTTTGAACTACGAAAAATTTGATTCTATTTGGTGGTTTGACTTGGCTTATGATATATAAGCAATTTAATTTAAGACATATATATTAACTTTAATATGTATTATTATTAGTAATATCAATAAATCATATTAAAAATGACAAAATATATAGTAAAACCCTAAATAAAATTAACCACTTTATTAATTTATCGTGTTTATTTTTGGTTTGCTAATAGTCCAGTTTGCTTAGAACATTTTCCCTTAATTAACTGACTTGTATTTATTTAATATATATGGTTGATTAATGGATATTATTTAAGCCCATTCATAACATTACTGATTTTTTACCAAATTAAAACATTAATCTTCAGACATTTGGGAGGTAATGCGAGGCTCGAAGTGATCGCGGATGCGGGGCATGCGGTGCAGTTGGAGAAGCCCCATATTGTAAATCATCTTATTCTGAGCTTCTTATTGCAATCTACCATTTTACTATCTCCATAAATATATTGATGCATGCTCTTATATAATTTTTATATGTAAGAATTATATATAATTTTTATATATAAGAATTATATATGTATATTGTTATTTATTGGGATCTTGATGCGGGACCAGTTAATCACCGGCCCTGCCAACCTGTCTGGTTACCCACCAGCCCAGGGAGGCCCACCACAGTTACCCACCGTGAGGGCTTTCATCAGGCCCGCGGGCCGTACACCCTAACCCTTCTCTGGCCCCCACCACAGGAGCACAGCGGGTTGTTGAGGTCAGGGATTGAACCCTCGACCTCAACAACCCTTCTCCGCGGATCAGTTGGTTGATGGATGCTTGCCTGAAAGCATCTTATCAAGGAGGTCGAGGGTTCAATCCCTGACCTCAACAACCCGATGTGCTCCTGTGGTGGGGGCCAGAGAAGGGTTGGGGTGTACGGCCCGCGGGCCTGATGAAAGCCCTCACGGTGGGTAACTGTGGTGGGCCTCCCTGGGCTGGTGGGTAACCAGACAGGTTGGCGGGCCGGTGGTTAACTGGTCCCGCATCAGATCTCTACTAGAAGTTTGTGTAATCACAGCTTGCACCTCTCTAACTTATGAAAATACAAAACCTCCCATCAATGTTTACATTTTATAGCATTTGTGTATTAAAGTATTCATTTGGAGTAAATCTTCTCGTGATTTTTTTGTGTATGGATGTTATGAGAAGTAAACATTGAAGGGGTGTAATTTTAATTTTAAAAGTTAGCGGGGTGTAATTACACACTTTGAGGGGACGTCCCGATAAGTAATCCTATATATGTGTATGTGTGTGTTTGTATTAAGTATGAAGAAGGAATGTGAATAACTAAGTCCCTCATTCATCAATTCACTTTCTTATGGAAGTAAAAGTGTAAAACAGAATTTAATATTATGTTAATGCGCTATATATCTTGTTGTATGTAAATTAATTACACAATAAAAAAATTCATCAATTAATTTCATAATTATAATTTTATTAATATCCTATGAGATATATGGAGAGTTTAGTTTTAATGTCATGCATATCTTCTTGCAGGCATTTTAAATGCTCCTCCCTTTTTATAAATAAAAATAATTTCATCAACTAATTTCATAATTATAATTTTCTAATGCAGTGATGTAAAAGTAAAAACAACTCTTATATATGTGTAATTGTTGCGGTCGCTCGACTATTGGTATTGATAGAAATTAACATCATTTTATATAAAATAAGGGGTGCATATAGCCACACCCTCATGATCTCCACCCAAAAGGAGTGAGGATCATGAGTTTGACCGTGCATGCGATCACATCACTCGATCCCTGTGCGCCGATCCCACTCTGCACGGTGGGGTAACCGCCGCACCTCGCCGGCGACGGGCGGCCGGGCTCCTCCCCGGACGCTGGCCGCCCGCCCCCGTTTGCACGGCCGGAAGGGGCTGCCAACCGAGCCACCCCTCCTTCTGCCGCCCGAGCGACCAAGGGCGTGCCCGACCGAGCCTCCCCCTCCCCAGTCGACCCAAGCGGCCTCGGGGGCGGCCGGCCGGGCCGCCCTCTCCTTGGCCGTCGACGACCAAAGGGGTGGTTGCCCCGACCGCACCTTTGCCCGGCCGCCCGTGCTTCTACGGTGGGCGGCCAGGTTGGTCGGCCCCTCCCCGTGGCCGCCGGCGACCAAAGGGGAGGCCGCCGCTTTGCCCGGCTCCCCGTGCGGCTAAGGGGGTAGCCAACCGGGCCGCCCCCCCCCCTCTCCTTCGCCGCCAGCGGCCGAAGGGGCGGCCGTCCCGGCCGCCCCTCGCCTTGGCCACCAGTGGCCAAGGGGGCGCCGCCCGGGCCGCCACCTCCCTCGATTGTCGGCACACGACTGCGAAGAGCGGCCGCTTCACCCCGACCGCTGTCAGCGGTCCTCTCTCGCCGACGAACTTGGCGGCAAGTTCGTTGGTCGCTCGTGGAGGATCGCTCCCGCCGTACGATCGGGGGGGGGGGGGGGGGGCATTCTCGGTCGTTCGATCCACGCGTAATCACTCATTAACCATCAGATTAGTGTGGAGGAATTTAATTAATATTTTATTATTAATTAAATGGTCTCATGATAGTTGGATGCGCATATTTAAATCTAAACTAAAATCATTTATGCGGGTTGTGACGATGTGCGGATAACCGCGTAACCACCCCTTGGAGCCTATAAAAGGAGCCCTGGGGCTCCTCATTTCCTAACTTTTTTTCCTTTGAGTTTTCTTATTCCTCAGGTGGAAGCTCTGTTGAATTTCTCCTACGAGCAGCACCCGAGCTGCACCCGAGTCGCACCCAAGCTACCAGTGGGCCGAGCCAAAGCCGCCTGGACTCAGCATACCGTTCAATTCTCAAGTAGCCTCCGCAAGCCCAAGTGCTCCCTTCCGTATCCAGATTCCGCAAACTGTTAACGACAGATCACCGGCGCAAAGCGCATGTTGTAATTATTCCTGGCGCGACGACCTGTCGTCTGCTGCGCGCAAAGTACTCTCTCACCCCTAAAGTTGTAACGAGAGTTGGTTTGTCACCCTCGACTTCACCAACAAGCTGTAACAATCCAGTAATAGTGGACTTTGACCGTCACAGATCCGGTCACGTGATTTTTTACCCAGTTGAGGAGTTTTTTCATGTTAAAATTGCTTGTGTACAATCAACTTACTCATTTGGTTGTGTGCGCGCTCGACCGTTCTGAGAGCTAAGGCGGTCCAGGTTTTACCGGCCCGATGGGGACGTCGAGTTAGTCCGCAACAGATTGGCGCCGTCTGTAGGAAGCAAGTTCCCAACATCCTCGGAAGATCGTACCCTCGGCACAGCGGTACGAATAGACAAAACCTCTCATTTGACTTCTCCCAAGGAATGGCTTCAATGGTAAAAAGAAGCGCCCAAACAACAGAAGTATTTGTCACAGGGGGGCACACTGAGCCGACCCACTCCCATCTACTTATAGACGTGCCTCTCGAGCCAGAAGCAATTCTCGCCCCAGTAATAGCATTGGTGGGACGAATTCATCAGATGGAGGAACAGCAAACTGAGATGCTCACTTTGCTCAGGAATATGGGGACGCCACCCGCTCAGCCGCCGACACCAACCAACCCTCACCTCCGCTAAGCCATGACCAACCAAGGGAAGCTCTGCAAAGAGAAGCGTCAGAAGAATCCTCCGATACCGGTAGTTCTACTCACCCGGTCCTCAAAGCAGCCGCAACTCGTCGTCGTGAGCGAGTCTTGGAAGAAGAGCCTCATTTTCCCCTGCGCGAAAGATTTACTCAGGAAGGAATACGGGAAGTGATCGCCGAGGAATACAGACAGGTTGGCTGCCCAAGTATTCAACCTCGTCGACCGCTTCACCATGGTTCCCCACTCGCGCCCCCGGTTTTGGCCCATCCGATCCTGCATGGCTTCAAACTACCCAAAATCAACACCTTCGACGGAACGGACGACCCGCTAGAACACGTCAACCATTTTACCACGATCATGAGGATCTATAACGCCCCCGATTAGCTACTTTGTCAAGTCTTCCCAACCACTCTCAAAAGTCAAGCTCTGACTTGGTTCCATTCTTTAAGGGAAGGAGCTATCACGAACTAGTGCTCGCTAGGCAGTTCACCGACCAGTTCATCGTCAACGAAGAATCGTCCGAGACCCCTCACACTTGTCAGGAATCCGACAAAACGAGGGGGAATCTTTGAAGGAATTTTTTCGTCGGTTCACTGTGGAAGCCCGTCAGATCCCAGGAGTAGACCCAGAATTATTGAGGGGAGTATTCCTTGGTGGGCTTCACCCCAACGGATTCTACTCCACACTTATGAGATAAACTGTCCCCAGCTACCCAGACCTTGGACACCGCGTGGAAGCACAGATAGCAGCAGATGAATCCATCAAAGCACATCGTCAGTTATTCGATGGAGACCAAAAGCGCAAGAGAGATAGAACAGCCCGCGAAACCCCAGGAAGGAAGATTACAGGAAGAATGCCGGAATGACCAACGGCGATGTGATTTCTAGAGGGACCAGCCATCCCGAGAATACACTCTGTTGAACACCACTCGCACGCATGTACTTTATGCCATCTAGAACGAGCCGTGAAAGATATAGTATCTAAACACCTAGAGGGGGGGGGGGTGAATAGGTGACTTAATTCTTTTTAACTATTTATGGCAGCAATCAGTTTACAACACAGATTTTAATCTACTTTAGCACAACAATCACACAACATTCACAGCTAATCACAGCACACAGAAGACACACAGTTTTATAGTGGTTCTCCAAGGTTTGAGTACATCCACTTTCCCCCTTCGCCTATCTAGCAGTGTACTAGATTCGGCCAAACTTCTCCACTATCTCAGAACCCAAACTGGTTCCTACACCTCAGGCCCAAAGCCCTACAACTCAGCTTTTCCACAAAGCCTACACTCAGCCACAAAGGCCTACACTCAGCCACCCAGGCCTACACTCAGCCACCAAGGCCTACACTCAGATATTTCAATCTCCTACAATCAGGCTCTCAAGCCCTACACTCAGCCTTTATAACTATAGGCTTACAAACACTCAGATCCAAAGGATCCTACAAGATAAAAATGAATTTACAATTATTAACTCAACAACTCTGAAACAAGAGAGGGGAGTTGTGAGTTTCTTGATGAGTTCTTGGAAGAACTCAGCTGGATTCAATCTGACTTAGCTTTCTTCAAAGCTTCTTGAAAGTAGAACTCAATAAGATTGACTCCTTCTGCAGTTGATCCTTGACCTCTGCTTCTTAAGATCCAGAATAAATCTGAACCCTTCTTCTCAGCCTAGTTCCAACGGCTGATTTCTTGGATGGAGCCCTCTCTCTCCAACTTCTTAGATCTGCACTTGAACAGCTAGATCTTCTTGTTTAGATACTTGATTAATAAATTGAACAACTCTGTGAACCACCTTTGAACAACTACTTGAACAACAATCACAGTTTCTGTAGACTGTATGAGCCTATTTATAGGCCTTCTTCATGGTAACCGGCTGGTCCGGTCCATAACTGAATTCTGACATCTTTGATAGGTGCTGTAGACCGGCTGGAACGGCAGCTGTCAAGTCATCCAGTCAATTCTTGAAAGTTCTCTAATTGTCTGAAAGTGTCGAGACTTTCTGTCTTTAAGTGTCGACACTTATAGACCAAGTGTCGACACAAGTTGTGTAAGTGTCGACACAAGTCTACAAGGTGTCGACACAACTCCTTGTGTTGTAGATTCTGTATCTCGACACAGTTTCTTCTTTATGTGTCGACACTGAAATTGAGTGTCGACACAAGTACTTGATCTTCTGTAACTTGCTGAATTCTTCTAAGTGTCGACACATCTCCTTTGTGTCGACACATCTTCATGTGTTGAATCTGTTAAGTGTCGACACTGCTTCTTGGTGTCGACACATAGTCTTCAGTGTTGATACTTGATGAGTGTCGACACAGCTCCTTGTGTCGACACTTGATTCTTCTGTTGAGACTTCAGCTGAGTGTCGACACATCTCCTTAGTGTCGACACTTGTACTTAGAATATTTTGTTGATCTTGCTGTTCTTTGCTAAGTGTCGACACAGCTCCATGTGTCGATACAGCTTCATGTGTCGACACTTTCTTCAAGTGTAGAGTCCTCAGCTGAGTGTCGACACATTGTTCTAGGTGTCGACACTTACTTCATGTGTTGACTCTTCTGTTGAGTGTCGACACATTGTTCTGAGTGTCGACACATACTTCAAGTGCTGACTCTTCTGTTGAGTGTCGACACATTGTTCTGAGTGTCGACACATACTTCAAGTGCTGACTCTTCTGTTGAGTGTCGACACATTGTTCTGGGTGTCGACACATACACTTAGTCTCTGCTGACTTTTGCTGAGTGTCGACACAGCTCCAAGTGTCGACACTTTCTGGTGTAGACACAGTTCTTCTAGGTATCGACACTGCTGTTAAGTGTCGACACTGCTTTACTGTACTTTCTTCATTGAGTGTCGACACAGCTCTTTGTGTCGACACTTTCTGTCTGGTGTCGACTCTGCATCCCAGGTGTCGACACAATACTTCAAGTGTCGACACTGCTTGTCTGGGTGTCGACACAAGTTTTCTTAAGTGTCGACACTTTCCCTCTGGGTGTCGACACATGTACTTAGAAACTTTTTGCTTCAGTCCTGCAAATACTTAACCTGCACAAGTAACTCAAAAACACATCAAATACATTTTGATGTATATCATTGAGTTGGGTGGGGCTTCTTCAAATCAGGTACATTTAACCAATGTACCCAACAAGCCGGCTCTGCACTGTCCCAAGCAACCTGCCCCAAATCCCAGAAACGGTCAGTCAAAGTACTGTGATTTCCATCGAGGAACCGGACACACCACAGAGGAGTGTGCATGACTAAAGGACAAAATTGAGCGTCTCATTCATCAGGGACTCCTAGGAAGATTCTTGCAAGGACGCCAACAAGATCCACAAGCTCCCCCTAGGCTGGCAAGGGATCAACAAGATGCCCACCAAGGAGGGGTCAATGGCCGACAAATAGTCGGGAACATCAAAACCATCACCGCATCACCAATTCTCTCTACCCCGATATTTTCGATAAATACCCGGGAAAGTGTTCACAAAGACGAATGACGTAAGCAAGATTCCACTATTGCCTTCAAGGATGAGGATCTAGAACATTCCAGATGCCCCATCAAGATCCCCTTGTAATCAGTGTAGGAATCAGAAATCCTTGCTACAAGGTCGGAAGGATACTCGTCAAAAACGGAAGTTCTGTCAACATCTTATTCTTCTTCATGCTCCAAAGTATGAAGCTTACCGTTCAACATCTCACACCGGCAACCGGACCTGTCTACGGCTTTTATAACCATTCCGTCCAGGTCCAGGGGACAACAGCCTTACAGTTACCATGAGAGAATTTCCAAGGCAACCTACACACAAAATCCAGTTCGTCGTGGTATATTCAAGCTCACCATACAATGCAATTTTCGGGAGACCCCTTCAATCAGTCTTCAAAACCATTCCTTCGATCCCGCACCTCGCAATAAAATTCCCCACTAATGCAGGGACGGGAGTCGTACGTGGAGACCAAGACGCTGTCAAAACGTGCTACTCAAAGCAGGGCCGACCAAAAAAGGCCGTAACCCTGAATATCAGTGAATCTTTATTTTAAACTTCCTCAAAAATGTTATTATCATATTTGAACTCCATGACAGGTAAGAACCGCAAGAACAGACACATAAAACAATCAGTTATTTAAATATTACGCTTTATTTCTAACAATGTCCTACTAGTTTAAGTTAACACCAAGCCGCGAGCGATCCTCGTGCAAAAGGTAAGACTGCACATGTGGTTTGAATACAAAAGCTATTCATCGAACCTGTCTTTCTACGTCAGAACGTCGTCCGGGTCTGCCCCCTCACGACCAAGCCGCGAACGATACTCGTGCAAAAGGTAAGACTGCGCCTGCGGTTTGAATACAAAAGCTATTCACCGATCCCGTCTTTCTACGCCACGACGTCGCCAGGTCCTGCCCCCCCCCCCCCCCCCCCCCCCCCCGCACGACCAAGCCGCGAGCGATCCTCATGCAAAAGGTAAGACTGCCCATGCGGTTTGAATACAAAAGCTATTCACCGAACCTTCCTTTCTACGTCGGGACATCGTCAGGGCCTGCCCCCTCACGACCAAGCGACGAGTGATCCTCGTGCAAAAGGTAAGACTGCGCATGCGGTTTGAATACAAAAGTTATTCACCAAACATGCCTTTCTACGTCAAGACGTTGTCAGGGCCTGCCCCCTCACGACCATGTCGCGGGAGATCCACGTGTGAACTAATCCGCGAGCGATCCTCGTGCGAATCAAGCCACGGGCATCCACGCGCGACCGCCCAGACCGCCCCCTCCCTCGGCTGCTGGCGCGCGATCGCTCCTCCCCGGCCGCTGTCATCGGCCCTCTCTCGCCTGTGAACTTGGCGACAAGTTAGTCGGTCGCCCGTGGATGCCCGCTCCCGCCATCCAATTGGGGGGGGGCATTCGCGGTCGTTCGATCCGCGCGTAACCACCCAATAACCACCATGTTAGTGAGAAGGAATTTAATTAATATTTTATTATTAATTAAATGGTCTCCTGATAGCTGGATGTGCTCATTTAAATCTATACTAAAATCATTTATGCGGGTGGTTACGGTGTGCAGAGAACCGCGTAACCACCATAACCACCTCCTGAAGCCTATAAAAGGAGCTTCAGGGCTCCTCATTTACTAACCTTTTCCTCCGAGTCTTCTTCTTCCTCAGGTGGAAGCTCTGTCGAATTTTTGCTACGAGCCGCACCTGAGTCGCTCCCAAGCTACCAGTGGGCCGAGCCAAAGCCACCCGGACTCAGCAAACCGTTCAAGTTTGAAGCAGCCTCCGCAAGCCCAAGTTCTCCCTTCCGCATCCAGATTCCGCAAACTGCTAACGACAGTCCACCAGCGCAAAGCGCAAGTTGTAACTATTCCCGACGTGACGGCCAGTCGTCCGCCGCCCGCAAAGTACTCTCTCACCCCCAAAATTATAACGAGAGGTGACCTGTCATCCTCAACTTCACCAACAAGCTGTAACAACCTAGTAATAGTAGACTTTGACCGGCACAGATCCGGTCACGTGATTTTTTACCCAGTTGAGGAGTTTTTCCACGTTAAAACTGCTCGTGTACAATCAACTTACTCATTTAGTTGTGTGCGCGCTTGACCGTTCCGAGAGCTAAGACGGTTCAGGTTTTACCGGCCCAACTGGGACGTCGAGTTAGTCCACAACATGTATATTACTATTGTTATTTCATAATTGTAATTTAGTTTTAGCTAACCAATAGAAATCAGAGGATGTAGATCCTCTCTATTTCAGACTCTTATATTTAGATATTTCTCGTATTTAGTGTTTTAAATATCTTGGATCGATAGTTCAAAAAGATGGAGGTATTGATAAAGATGTGACACATAGAATTCAAGCGAGTTGGTTGAAGTGGAGAGGTGCGTCAGGGATCTTGTGTGATCGTAAAGTACCATTAAAACTTGAGGGCAGGTTTTACCGTACTGCAATTAGACCAGCGATGCTCTATGTTTCTGAGTGTTGGGTAGTGAATTGTATACATGATCGAAAAAAGGAAATTGCTGGGATGAGAATGCTCGACTAAGATGTTTTGAACACGTACAAAGGAGATCATTAGATGCACCGGTTAGGCATTGTCAGAGTCTAGTCACTAGACATGTTTAACGAGGGAGATGTAGACCAATAAAGACATGAAATGAAACTATAAAGAAAAACATGATGTACTTGAGCATTAATGAGATTATGACTAAAGATAGGGCACAATGACAACAAAGGATCCATATAGCCGACCCCACTATAGCAGGATAAATGCTTGAGTGTTGTTGTTGTATATGAAATAAAAAAATGAGATTACCTAGGTTCCGTTTGGGGGGACTTGTTTTCACCGATCAAGCCGTTACGACCGCATGAATCCGACCTTAATTAAAGTCCGGTTCATACAGTCGTAACTGCTTGACCTGTGAAAATAAGTCCTCCTAAACGGAGCCTTAGTCATATGCAGATTTATTCTATTATTTAAATCATACATTTTGGAAAAATGAAGATTTCTCCTTACAAAATGCAAAAATAAAAATAAAAATCTATCTGCCAATTATATATGAAGAATTAGAATTGGAATGAGATGAAAAATTCAATTGAAAATGACGTCAAAATTTAATTCAAGTCTCTAATTCCGTCCTAAACGAATGAACCAAAGTTCTTCGACAAGGTTGATTCTCTCATGCCTTTGAAAGCATTTGAGTCATTCAATCTTCGGCTCTTTGCAAGAGGCATGAGAGAGGATATCTCTATTTTATTTTTTGCAATGTTGCAATATTCTATTTTTTTTCCTTTTTTTATCTCTATTATTTTCTATTTTAGTCACATGAAGGGAGCCCGCTAGCGTGCACACGCAAAACAGTGGGTTGCTATTTTGTGCATGCCAGCACCTAGGGGTGGGCATAAGGCCTGGCAGACCCAGGCCGGGCCCGGGCCTGCCAGGCCCGAGCTTATTCAAAAAAGCCTGGGCCCGGGCCTGGTTTTTGCCAGGCCCGGGCCGGGCTCAGGATGAGGAGGAGGCCTGTCTAGGCCCTGTAGGCCGGGCCAGGCCCAGGCCGGGCCTGGGTCTGGCCCGGCTAAATAAATAAATAATTATTTTAATTAAATATTTATTTTAAAAATAAAATTATCATTATTAATTTAGGCCAAAATTTTTAAAAAAATAATTACATTATTATTTAAAAAAACAATTACAAATTTACAATAAGCTCAAAAAAATTTATAATAAAATTTAAAATATTCAAATCTAAGAAATTCAAATTAAAAAATTCAAATTTTACAATAACATCAAAAAATTCAAATCTCAAAATACAAAAAAAGTGCACTCTCAATCACTCGAAACTCGAAGGTATCGTTCTGGTTTGATCTTCACCGACCAACTTTAGGCCGCTAAGCTCCTCTTCAACCTCGGACGAGCTATCTTCGATCGATGCAACATGTTGTCTCCTCTTCATAGCATACAGGTGGTCCTTATAACATATGCAAATTTCCAAAGACTTGTCGCTCAGGCGGCTCCTTCGCTCGTTCAGAATCCTGTCATGCACTTAAAGAAAACGCAGACTCCGAAGCTACTGTAATTGCTTGGATTGTTAGTAAATCTCGGGTCATGAATGCCATAACAGGATACGTATTAACTTTATTTTTCCACCATTCTAAAATATTAAAATTTTCTATTTCATTTGAACTCATAAAAACTTGAAATTGTGTTTTCGTGTATAATCCTAATTCATTTAAAGTACTTGACGTTCTTTGTTTTTTACGGGCTGCTAATTCTAAAATTTTATTTTAAAAACTATCTTTTGTTTTAGGTTGTGTGCTTTCTTCTCTATGTCGTGATCCATATAGCTGATCGTAATAATTATAAAATTTGGTAAAATCATTATTAAATTTTGAAATGCTTACATTATCATAATATATAGATGTATGATTTAAATTCAATTGTTATTTATTTCTTCTATAAGATTTTCTACGTCATCTATAACTATTAGGATTTAAAGTCGCGGCGTATGAAAAAATAACAGACATTTCTCTATAATATTTTTTAAAAATTCTTCTATTATTTTAATTAACGGACGCCAACTTTCATATTTTTTATAAACACTAAATTTTTCTGCAATTAATACAAAATTTTCGATAATCAGTGGATTCATCGGATAATAAACGCCGGATAAAATAGTTGTTGATCTATAAAAAACTTCTAACAAATTCATATAACTTTCAATCACATCTCAATCAGAATCTTGTAGATCGTGCATTTCAGACATACTATAAAATTCCATTAGTTGCGTTTTTTTGTCACACGGCTCGTTTTAACATTTTATAGGTTGAATTTCATCTTATAGGCATATCAAATTCAGGTTTTAAAAATTTATGACTTTGTGCAGTTACAAATTTTTTAAAATCTTGTTTTCGTTTTCTAGAACTGTAAATGTATTTTAACATAATACGAATTTTATTAATAAAAGGTTCCATATATGTTAAACTATCTTGCACCACTAGATTTAAAACATGACATACGCAATGAGTATGAAAAAAAATTTCGTTTAATATCGGTTTCAAATCTCGTTTTAAATAATCGATTGTTACCGTATTATTAGTAGCATTATCAAAAGAAATACTAATAATTTTATCTTTAATTTTAAATTCACGAATACATTTAGTAATTACGTGATAAACAGCTTGACCTGTATGTGGATATTCAAAACATTCAAAACATATAATATATTTATTTAGCTACCACGAATCGGAATCGATTAATGACATGTAATACATATATACGATAATCCCGCTTTAATATTGCTACTTCAGACATCACTCGTTAGACTAACTCTACCGTCGAAAGTTTCAAAATTTTTAATTAAATATTGTTTCGATTGTAAATAAGTTTTATATGCATCTCGCTTAAGAGTAGATCTACTTACCTACTGATATTTTGGTTGAAGTCCTGCGTGTATGTAGTATGTCCCGTCATCGTTGTCGTATTGTCCGAACGGTAATTCTCGTTTGATGACGTTCTCCATTTGCAACTCTCGTTGATGCATTTGATTGTACGTCCAAATTTGTCCGCCTGCCGCAATTTGTGCTTGACTTGTCTCCGGGGCTTGTTTAGCAAGACACGATTTGATATGTCGCGCAAGCATCGAATTCCCGCTAACGGTCATAAGTTTGGAGCAGTGTTTGCACTTCGCCTTAAATTCTGCGCCCACACGCACTTTTTCAAAGTGCTCCCAGACTGGAGCTGTGTGCTTGTGCTCCACAATTTCATGTGCGACGGATGTCGAGGACACTGACATCGAAGAGGAAGACGTCATCGAAGAGGAAGACGCCATCGAAGAGAGACAAATTTGAGAATTTAGATTTTAGAGAGAGAGAGAGAGAGTCAGAGAGAGAATGAGAGATTGAGGCGGGGGGGGGGGAGGGAGCGGGGTTATATTTATAGTTTAAACTTTAAATTATAATAAAATAAATATATAAATATATAATAAAATATATTTAATTTAAATAAAAAATTTATTTTTTTTAAAAAAAAGGCTTCGGCTTTTTCTATCTTGCCTGGAAATGACATTTCATGGCAAGATGCCAGGAAAATAAGAAATGAGCCGCAGTCTATTTATATATATATATATATATATATATATATATATATATATATATATATATATATATATATATATATATATATATATATATATATATATTGTGGGCATATAGACTGCGGTTCTTTCTAAGAACCACAGTCTATATATATATATATATATATATATATATATATATATATATATATATATATATATATATATATATATATATATATATATATTGTGGGCATATAGACTGCGGTTCTTTCTAAGAACCGCAGTCTATTTATATATATATGTTTATATATACGAGTCGCAGACACGGACCTCCGACCCGATGGCTACGCGCCACAGTATCTGGCCGCCGACGGCGGCTACGCCCGCCTCACCACCCCCGGCAGGCTCCGCCCGCACCCCCCCCCAGCGGGCTCCGCCCGCACCCCCCCCCCAGCGGGCTCCGCCCGCGCAATTTAAATTTTTATATTAATTTAAATTAACATTTTTAATTATTTATATATTAATAATATATTTTATATATTAATTATGTTTTATTTTAAAAATTATTTTATATACATTTTATATTTTACGGTTTTAATATATTATATATATTAATATTTTATTTTTATAAAAAAAATGAAAAACCCGCACCCCCCGCCCGATTTTCGGCCTCCCCCACCGCCGGCGGCGGAGCCGCCGGCGGCCTGACCGGCGGCCCCCAGCAGGTTCACCGGCAGCAGGCGAACCTGCCGGCGGTGATCCGTTGGCGCTCCGGCGGGGCCACCGCCGGCGGTGGACCTGACCCTGAGGCCCAGATCTGGCCTCACGGTCAGGGCTACCGCCGGCGGTGGCCCCGCCGGAGCGCCATCGGATCACCGCTGGCAGGTTCGCCTGGTCCCGGCGAACCTGCTGGGGGCCGCCGGCGGTGGGGGAGGCCGAAAATCGGGTGGGGGGTGCGTTTTTGCTGTGCGGGATTTAGGAGAGAGAATTTTTTAGGTTTAGTTCAGTTCTTTTTATTTGCAGGCCTCGGTGGTTATTTGCAGCCCAGGATCCAGCGGCTTAGAAATAAGATAGTCAAATCTGACAGTCCATGTAATTAGACTATTTTTGAACTCATGCTATTTGCAGGTCATAGTATATCTTTTTAAGATAGTATAGATATATATATATATACACACATATAGATTGCGCGCGTATATATATAAGAACCGCTGTCTATTCTTAGATATATATATATTGTGGGCGTATAGACTGCGGTTCTTTCTAAGAACCGTAGTTTATTTATATATATATATGTTTATATATATATATAAAAGAATAGACAACGATTCTTTTTAAGAACCGTTGTATTATATATATAAGAATAGACAGCGGTTCTTTTATTATATATATATAAGAATAGACAGCGGTTCTTTCTAAGAACCGCTGTCTATTCTTAGATATATATATATATATATATATATATATATATATATATATATATATATATATATATATATATATATATATATATATATATATATATATTCGAGCTGATCTCAGGCCAGACTTTTCACGGTCTAGTCCCAGGCCAGGCTAAAGCAAAGCACGGGTTTTAGCCCGGCCTGGTCCCAGGTCAGGCTAAAGTCCGGGCAAAGCCCGGGCTTAGCCCGGGCTGGGCACCATGCCGGGCTAACAGCTAAAAACTGGGCATGGTCCGGCCTTAAAGCCCGGGCCTGCCCGGGCCCGGGCCTTTCAGGCTTTTTCCAAGCCGGGCCTAAGCCGGTCCCGGCAGGCCCGGTTTTTATGCCCCCCTCTACCGGCACCCAAAGATTCTGTGGATGGGTGCAGCTAGTTCACGATCAAGAATAGTCTTCACAGTCATAGCCCGTGGACCACTGCTAGTATTATGGCTTCTAGGCTTATCTTGGCTTTTTAATGGCCCTTTCATTGAATCTTGGCCATCCAACAAGGGTTCGCACATTTGATCTAAGCCATCCAACCCCTACTATAATTTGAATCCGATACCGAGACATCCCGCAACACCAGGAAATTTTGGCTTCATTTGGTTCGGCTGTGGCGGGTCGATCCGGCGGGTGGAAACGGAGTGTTCGATTCGGAGGGGGAAGGTGGCTTTTTCAAAGGGAGTTTTTTTGGGCGTTTCTCAATGCTGGCGGGTGGAAACGGAGCAAACGCCACCGGAGGTTCATTTATTTACCCACCTTCAAGCGGTGTTTGTCCCAAACGGAGCGGCAAATGCCAAATCAAATAGAGCCTTTGTTTCACAACATACCTCCTTTCCGGTCCAGTCGTGTGTTCTCCCCTTTCTCCTGTTGTGCCATTTCTAATTCCTCCTCCACGGCATCCCGTGGTTGCTTCTTGGTGGTGAAAGTAAAGATTTTTTCTTGGGTTCGGGTCCCAGATAATGTTCGGAACCAATGAGAAGACAGAATTATGTAGGCCCCGTGCAAAAATGTACGACAAAGTTACAAATATGTGGGTCACACCTCCTTTGCAGGCACTTCATTAGTCCCGGACACAAAAATCTCCTGAAAATAAAAGTCCATAGCCAAATCTCCGGTCATCATTCCAAGGTATGATGACTTTGCTAACAAATGCCATAGAATATAACGTCCAAAACGACGAATTGTAATTTGAAGAAAAATTCAAATTAGCAATTATAGGATTTAGAGTTAAATTTTTTTATTATTAAGAATTACTTGCAACTTCCCATATTAAGTCTATGTAATATGGGTAATGAATAATGTGAAGGTAAGGAGTAGAATCTAATCAGAATCGAACCGTAATTTTCAATTCGGGGTATTGATGCGGCCAAACTTAATTTATAAGAAAACTGGATGTGCGATTAGCGGAACCTTCATCACCTCCACTAATTTAGTGGGGATCATGGGTTAATTGCCGCGTGTGCGATCGATACGCGCGATCTCCTGCATGAACCACGCATTGGATCCCACCACGCGCGCAAGCCTCCAGCGGCCGGCCGCCGCAGCTCCTCGACGGCCAACCCCTCCCGGGTCGGGGCCCCCTCAGCCAGTTCCTCGAACGGCCGAGGCCGGGCCTCATGGCCGTGAGCCTGTGGTCGTGAACCCCCGACCGCAAGGTGTGGCTGGTGTCGTCGCTGGCCTATCCGTACGGCTCGCGCGGCCGTGAGGCCATGACCACAAAAAGTGATCGTGCGTCGCGACCGTCACCTTCGGCCGGCCATTGCGGCCACTTCCCGCGGTCTCACCCCGCGGCCGCACCACCCGCTAGGGGCGGCCGGCGCCGTTGCCGCAAGGTGCGGCAAGCGCTAAGGCCGGCTAGCCGCCTTGCTCCCCCGCAACTCCTCTTCCTCCTTCGGTGGCCGCCAGTCGCCCGTAAATTGTGGATCGCGATCCCTCTCCACAGTTCGTTTGTCCCATCGCTATCGCCATTGCCCGCTACGTGGGTAACTACCTACGTAACCACTCGTGTAACCACCATCGTTTGTGTTGGATTTTATTTATTTGATAATGGTGTGCACATAAAAAATATTTTAGAAATAATACGTATTTAAAACCATGCTAAATATGATCTGCACCCAGTAATTTGAGTGATTACGATGTGTGGATATGCATATAGCTACTATATGACCGCCACTTGGGGCCTATAAAAAGACATTCTAACTCATCTCATTTCTAACATTTTCTCCGCCCAGCTTCTTCCTCAGGTCGAAATTCTGCCAAAATTCTCTTATGAGCCACCTCCTCCCGTCGAGCCACTCGAAAATTCGTCTAAGTTCACAACGCTCCAAAGAAGACGTCACGTCGGTTACTCTGAGAATTCTCCTATGTGTGCAACATCCCCCAAGCCTCCACCAACATTTCATTACAAACCTCGAAGCACTATCGAACAACCTGATCACGTCCAAGAACGTTCACCGCCGCCAGAAAGTAGTAGGAACTGAGCTTTGTCTGAGGCGGTCTGTCGCCTACCAAGCGCAACAAGATTCTCTCTCATCTCTGAATTGTAACAAGTAGCGGCCTATCGTCCTTGATTTCACTCATAATTTGTAAACCGCATCCAATAGTGTAGTTTGACCGGTATCAAACAAGTTACATGATTTGTTACCCAGATGAGGGGTTTTTCCACTTTAAAATTGTTTTGTACTTATTTATTCTGTGACTGTTTGCGCTCGACCGCTCCACGAGTTAAGCCGGTCTTGTTTAGTCCGGTTTACCAGAAGCGTTGAGTTGGCCGCAACAGGTATGATTATAGGTTTCAAATACATTGTTTGATTTTGGTTCTATATAGTTGGAACTGAACATCTCTCTCTATATACGAGTGACAATTCATAGGGGACCCCTTGTGCCCCGCGCAAGAATACTCGGCTCGCGGCAGCGGTCTTCGCCCGCCCCGACAGTTCTTTAATTTTCTTTATTAAATTATTTTTTATTTAATTTTTATAATATAATTTAATAAATTATTAATTTATAAAATAACAATTTTTTTTAAAAAAATAAAAATTAACCACGCGGGGGCCGCTGAATGCCTACGCCGCCAGCGGCCTACCTGGTGCCCACCGGTGGGTTCTCCGGGGACAACCGGGGTCCTACGAACCCTCCGGTGGGCGCTGGGCTGTCGCTGACGGCTCCTTCGCCGGTGGCGGCTTAACCACACGGGCACATAATTTTCACGGGAGCTAGAGAGGGAGGAAGACGCCTGCTAGACGGCGGACAAGCCCCGACGAACCCATACGCCAATCAGGCCGTCGGCGACGGCCTTTACCACACGGGCACATGACTTTCACGGGAGCGAGAGAGGGACATCGGGTTTTCTCCGTAGCCAGAAAGGAAGATTACGATTAGGGAATTTTTAAGTGCACGGCTATTCTGGTTAGTTGCACTTCAATTTTAGGTAAATTTTGGGCTAATTTCCTTTCCCAAAAAACTAGGTGCACTTCAATTTGAGTGCATTGCAGCCGTTCCACCACTCCAGTCCGAGATATTGTTTATAGGGTTTTCCTCATCTGCAATCGATCGACCCTCTCCCGCTGGCAACGATCCCCCCCCCCCCCCCCCCCCTTGATGATGAAATTATAACATTTTTCATTATTGAAATTGTGATCTATATTTTGAAACTTTTGGCCGAGATTTAGTTTTTTCTAATGCGCTTCATAAATCGAGAGAGGAGTTGCGCAAGTGCGTCATAATTTCGGTATAGCATTTGAAAGGAGAAATAAATTTCTTTTTAATATTGACAACTTTGGTTTTCGATCTTTATGTGGTACTTGTTTCACCTAAGGGGAAATAGAGATTAGGGATTTCTGTTGTCGAGAGGTACAAATTTTCAACCCTAAAATCGTTGCAAGACATTTCACCTCGCATATTTATGTGTTGAGATTATGACACCTCCGCGATCCACGTGACCGGATCGTCGAGATCGCGACACGTCATCGATCCGTGGGAGACCACAATTCCTAATCCAGGCTAAACCTATTTAGGAATATTATTTAGGAAGATCATTAATAAGAGGATATTTAATTATAGGATTATGACACCTCATCAATCTGTGTGCCTCCATAATTCCTAATTTTGGAGGAGTCCTATATTTGGAATATCTTTATGAGGAAAAATGAGGCAATCTCCTAAATAGGAGATCATCTTCCTAATTTGATATTTGATCTTGATCCTATAAATAGGAGCTCGCTCTTGCCGTTTCATTCAAGCAAGAATTAGAGAGGAATCCAGCTTATTTTCGGCCACCAGTGAGGAGTGTGAGAGCAGGTTCTGTGGAGGCGGTTTCCGGCGGCAGCGGCGGCGGCGGCGAGCGGACCTCGCAGTGCAGGAGGATCAGAGGCGGCGACAGGCGTGTTGCAGCGGCGATCTCCAGGCGGCATCGAGAGGTGTTCAGGCGGCGGCAGCGGTGACAACTCCAGTTCAGACCAGGCGCGGCGGCGGCGGCGGCAGCAGGCGGCTGCGGCGGAGGCGGCGCATCGGGCTCAACTCAGGCGGAGGCGGCTTTGTCCAGCGGCGGCAGGCAGCTCCAGGAGGCGGCAGTAGCAGGAGGATTCAGGTGGAGGCGGCTCTGTCCAGCGGCGGCAGACAGCTCCAGGCGGCGACAACAGGTGCAGGAACGACAGATCCATCGGGGAAGAAGAACAGGAGCTGTCGCCCGGCGACATCGATACCGCCCGGCGATATCGGTTCTTCAAGTTTTGGGTTCTTTGGTTTTCCTTTGTTGTTCGACCGTATCTGTTTGGTCTCTGGTTGTATCTGTGTAACCTCATCAGTTTTAGTGGATCTTTCTGGCGCGCTCTCCCCGTGGAGTAGGAGTCCCAACTCCGAACCACGTAATTATTTTTGTCGTCTGGTTGTGCTTGGTTTTGGATTTAAATTTCGTTTATCATAGTATTGCTAGATCCGCGGCGAACCACCGTAGTCGCGGATCCGGTCCCAATTTCACAACAATTGGTATCAGAGGCAGGTTCGACCCTTCGGACCCCAGTGAGCAATAATGACAACGAAATTTGAAGTCCCCAAGTATGACGGCAAAATTGACTTTGGTCTGTGGCAGAAACGGGCCAAAGCGGTTCTCGTCCAGCAAGGTCTTCATAAGGCTCTCCTCGGAAAGGAGAAGTCTGGGAAGAAGGACGACGAGTGGGATGAGCTAGATCTGAAGGCCATCAGCACAATCCAGTTGTGCTTGGCCGATGAGGTTATGTATAATGTAGTCGATGCTGAGACTACATCGGATCTGTGGAAGAAGTTGGAGGAGCTTTATATGTCAAAATCCCTCACGAATAAGCTGTACGTAAAGAAACAACTTTACAGCTTGAGGATGTCGGACAGCACTCCGCTTCTTGATCACATGAATGCGTTTAATAAACTTATCTCTCAGTTGCGTAGTATGGACATTAAGGTCGAGGAGGAAGACCAGGCTCTTCTCCTGTTGTCTTCATTGCCGAAGTCCTTCGATCATCTGGTCACCACGATCCTGTATGAGAAGGATACCCTGAAGATGAAAGAAGTGATGACAACGCTGCTCTCGAACGAAACGAGAAGCAAGTCGAGCCCTAGAGCCGACGAGGGCCTATTCGTGAAGAGCAAGGACCCCACCCGGGGTAGATCGTGAGGAAAAGGGAAGGAGGAAGACCGCCTTAGGTTTAAGTCCGGGGGCAAGAATACAAAATGCCACTACTGCAAGGAGGAGGGGCACTGGAAAAATGAGTGCCCGAAGAGAAAGTTTAGAGAACAGACGCATGAGCCACATCAGGCTGCGGTGGCATCCGAGGATGAGAACGACGCTGACGTTCTTCATGTTTCACCCAGTCTTGAGACCACAGGTTCCTGGATCATGGATACAGGATGTTCGTTCCACATGTGCCCGAACATTGAATGGTTCTCCAGTATTAGGCACTGTGGAGGTGGTCGTGTTCGGATGGGGAACCGGTCAGAGTGCGAGATATCTGGAGTCGGGAGCATCAGGATTAGGATGTTCGATGAAGTGGTTAGGACCCTCACCGACGTTCGGTATGTGCCCGAGTTGAGGAAGAGCTTGCTTTCTCTAGGCACTCTGGAGGCTGCCGGGTATTCTTATACCAGTAGAAGCGGGTATTTGGAGGTCAGGAGAGGCGCACAGACAGTTTTAAGAGGAGATCGTTCTGGATCGCTCTATAGACTGATTGGCACCACGATTGTCAAGGGAGATGCGAGGAGAGAGGTCAGACCGTCTCTCAAGCTGCAGGATACGGTAGCGTATGCATTTCAGGCGATCTCCTCAGATCGCGGTTCCTTTGATAGAGCTTTAGAGAGCAGAGATCGTTCTCAGGGAAAGGTTAGGAAGGACCAGCGGAGGAGCGGGACAGGATTCGTCGCTAGGGCGTGTGCTCGGAGAGAAGACCTTGGCGGAGGTAGAATCTTCGCAGTCGTAGAGGAGACGGGTAGAGAGTCATCTCAGGAGTACCCAGACACCGCGAGAGGAGCCATCAGGCTCAGAGATCTCACCAAGGAACTTAGGATCACTCAGGAGAAGGTGGAGCTGCACAGTAAGAGTTCGAGTGCGATTCGTCTTGTAGTAGACCCGGTCTATCGTGCAAGGACAAATCACGTCGACGTGCATCACCAGGAGTCGAGGGAGTTCGCTGGAGGTGGAGGCGTGGAATTGCGGGAGATATCTACGGAGGAAAATGTTACGAGCATGCGAGAGAAATCAGTGAGAGCAGTCAAGTTCAAGAGCGGTCTTGACTTGACTCAGACTGATGCATGTTGATCGTGAGGACCCCAGGGAGAGGGGGCTTGTAGTCGCCAGTAGGGGAGATCCAGGTTGGAGGTTCAGATACGTTTGTTAGGCTTCGAGGTGGAGTTTGTTTGTGGCGTGAGACGTCGTGGTGGTGTTCATCGCGTGAGGCGTCAAGGTGGAGATTGTTGAGATTATGACACCTCCGCGATCCACGTGACCGGATCGTCGAGATCGCGACACGTCATCGATCCGTGGGAGACCACAATTCCTAATCCAGGCTAAACCTATTTAGGAATATTATTTAGGAAGATCATTAATAAGAGGATATTTAATTATAGGATTATGACACCTCATCAATCCGTGTGCCTCCATAATTCCTAATTTTGGAGGAGTCCTATATTTGGAATATCTTTATGAGGAAAAATGAGGCAATCTCCTAAATAGGAGATCATCTTCCTAATTTGATATTTGATCTTGATCCTATAAATAGGAGCTCGCTCTTGCCGTTTCATTCAAGCAAGAATTAGAGAAGAATCCAGCTTATTTTCGGCCACCAGTGAGGAGTGTGAGAGCAGGTTCTGTGGAGGCGGTTTCGACGGCAGCGGCGGCGGCGGCGAGCGGACCTCGCAGTGCAGGAGGATCAGAGGCGGCGACAGGCGTGTTGCAGCGGCGATCTCCAGGCGGCATCGAGAGGTGTTCAGGCGGCGGCAGCGGTGACAACTCCAGTTCAGACCAGGCGCGGCGGCGGCGGCGGCAGCAGGCGTGCTGCGGCGGAGGCGGCGCATCGGGCTCAACTCAGGCGGAGGCGGCTTTGTCCAGCGGCGGCAGGCAGCTCCAGGAGGCGGCAGTAGCAGGAGGATTCAGGTGGAGGCGGCTCTGTCCAGCGGCGGCAGACAGCTCCAGGCGGCGACAACAGGTGCAGGAACGACAGATCCATCGGGGAAGAAGAACAGGAGCTGTCGCCCGGCGACATCGATACCGCCCGGCGATATCGGTTCTTCAAGTTTTGGGTTCTTTGGTTTTCCTTTGTTGTTCGACCGTATCTGTTTGGTCTCTGGTTGTATCTGTGTAACCTCATCAGTTTTAGTGGATCTTTCTGGCGCGCTCTCCCCGTGGAGTAGGAGTCCCAACTCCGAACCACGTAATTATTTTTGTCGTCTGGTTGTGCTTGGTTTTGGATTTAAATTTCGTTTATCATAGTATTGCTCAGATTAGCTTCCGTTGCTAGATCCACGGCGAACCACCGTAGTCGCGGATCCGGTCCCAATTTCACAACATTTATGAAGTCACATTTTTAACTTCATCTCACTAGCCATAGAAAATCACAGTACAAGATTATATTATCTCTTATAACTGATAACAAAAAAAATATTTTCTTTAGGATTCATAGTTTATTTTAATTAATAGTTCTCTTTACAATTTTTTTTGTATTTTAAAATCATCACTTTGAAATCACTTGGATTAAAAGAACCTGTTTAACTTGTATTTGCAAGCACTATCTAATACTTATTCGTGGGAATGATCTTTATTCACTCTTTATTACTTGAAACAGCACGTGCACTTGCCTGTAATACGCATACCTGTTTCGAAAGTATCAGCACGCTCGACCGCTCCCGGGTTAAGACGATTCAATTTAGCCTGGCCTACCGGAGCCTTGTGTGATCCGCAACAAAATGAAATTAAATCCAAATTTTATTGTGAGTTGGATTTATCCAGAATTCTGCCTAAATCCTAGTATCTATTTCAAAAAATAAGATATAGTAGTTGAGTTCATTCTCCTGGCAAAATGCTAAGATTTTGATTTGTGTTTATAAGTTTTTTTTATTATTTTAGAGATTTAATATCTAGCAAAAATGGCTCTAAAAGTAGTTATTTGAATTTAGAAAGAACAATTTGTGTTTTTTTATAGTAAATGTTATATATATAGAATATGAAATTAGTATGTTTAAATTTTTTTTTAATTTTGGACTCATTATTTAGTGGGCTACTAATATCATTTTATTGAATTGCTATTATTTATGATATGCGAATAGCTATTAGTTAGCTGCCAATATAAAGTCCCTTATTTAATTAGGGTGCATTAATTAGATACTGTGGGCTGCATTTAAAATTTTATGATGAGCCTATAATACTGATGTGCACACAGTCATTTATGGTGCGCACCGAACATGATCCCCCGGTGATGTTATATGCAGGTCATTTTCGACTATGTGCAGTGTAAAGATAAATACAAGCCAAACTATAAATTTATAAGTTGTAAACCCGTATAAGACTTAATTGAGTTGCCCATATAGCCGAAATCGGTGTGCATATAGTTACTGCCTATATATACACATATCACACCTCCTATCAAAGCTCCGGTGAGAAAAGATGGGAAAAACTTCAAAAAAGCACCACCTCGATCTCCTCCTCTACCATCTCCGGCGGTTGCTCAGCCCCATCAGGCTTAAAGAACTCGCACTGTCCCTCCTCCTCCTCTTATGCGGGCTGTACCCACGCACCGTCTCCTCCTCCTGCGGCACCACAAAGATACACCTTTGGGGTCCTCGCCGACGGCGCCCGGACCGGCCGGCGCTGGTACTCATCCACGGCTTCGGCGTGTTCTCCAAGTGGCAGTTCGAGGGACAAATAGCGTCCCTCTCGCGCCGCTTCGACCTCTACCTGCCCGACTTGCTGTTCTTCGGCGGGTCGGCCACCGCGGACGAGAACCGGTCGGTGGAGTTTCAGGCGAGGTGCGTGGCTGAGGCAATGAGGAAGCTTGGGGTGGAGAGGTACTCTGTCGCCGGGGTGAGTTACGGGGGGTTCGTGGCTTTTAGGATGGCGGCGTCGGCGGCCGAGAAGGAGGTGGAGAGGGTGGTGATAATTACGGCGGGGATTGCTGCGACGGCGACGGAGAGGAGGAAGATGACGGCGAGAGAGGGGAGGGACGTGGCCGAGTGGCTGCTGCCGACGGCGGTGGAGGATTTGAGGATCTTATTCCGGCGGTGCATGTACCGGCCGCCGACATGGTTGCCGGCGTTCCTTCTACGTGATTTCATTGAGGTCTTCGCCGGCAATTGCTTATATTCTATTTTCTTTTCAGCATTCCACCGGAATGTTTTTCATTTATTAGTGAACGTCGATAATAATTATAAAATATAATTAAGTGCAAATTAATTTTCACTATATGCAAATCAAATTAAGTGCAAATTAAATTAAAAAATTATAAATAATTGTGAACCCATAAAAAAATGATTTGCACATAGCTGCTTTGTCATTTGTTTTGAATGCATGATTTGCACATAAACGAATTTAATCTGCAAATAAAATTTATTTAATAATATTATTAAATTATTTTTTTCTCTTAAATTTTACCAGTTTTTTATTTTAAATCACAATATTATTTTGACCTGTCTCAAAAGATATTCTTAAATATATACTATTATATAAGTATATAACGACATTTTTAAAAAAATAATATGCAATTTTAATATTTTTAATATGTAAATAATATTTGCATGTAGATGATGTTCATGGAGCATAGGAAAGAGAGGGGCGAGTTTCTGAAGAATCTTTTATCAGATGGAGTTGGTTGGGACCCACTTCCCCTTCTTAAACAGGTAATTAATTAGTTCAGGTTTCCTTCGCACCGCGTTTGTGGCGAGTGTTTTGGGCAAATGCCGCCGCACGGCGGGGAGATAAATGACCGGCCGCGACGTTTATCATGCATTTGTCCCCGCTGTGCCATGAAAAACAGAGCGAAAAGCCCTGTTTAGATCCCACGCTCCCTCCCTCCAGTTCCAATGCCGCGGTTCCTCCCGCTCGTTCCTCCTGCCACTGCCGAATAAAGCCTAATCTCTCCCGTTGTTTTACAAGGAATCACTGATCTTATGGGGTGACAAAGACGCTATTTTTCCTTTGCCTCTTGCTTATGCCCTAAAGAGGTAATTAATTTAAAGCTAGCCTATATAATATATTTTTTGTACAATAATTTGTACACATTTTTTAAAAATTATTAAAGCTCGCTTTCTATCTATTAATGCTCGGTTTCGCACTGCGGTGAGTCGGTGATGTTCATGAACACGTACAATGGACTATCGTTCATGAACACTCCACCCAAGAAATTTCATCCACTTTTATGTTCAAAACTAGTGTTTTTTTATCATTGTCATGCTAAAGGAACATTAAGGCTCCCTATGGCTTGGTGGCATTGGTCATGAGTACGGGGTTAAATTGTCATTCGTTAATGCCTATTTAAGGAACTTCATCCACTTTTATATTCAAACAGATGATGTTTGTTAGATAATTCTTAACGAATGACGTTTTAACTCATATATTTACCACCCTCACCACCTTGCCAATCGGAGCCTAAATTGGCTTGCAATTCATAGCATGCATGCACACAAAAATTCTAAGTAAATGCAAGTGATTTCTAACAGGCATTTGGGAGGCAAGGCAAGGTTGCAAGTGATCGAGAAAGCCGGGCATGCATTACCATTTGAGAAACCTTATCATGTAAATAATTTAATTGCCAGATTTATTTTAGGAGAAAAAGTTGTTTGAGAAGAGCAGGACAAGAAAAATCCTTTCTTTAATAATTAGTATTTTACTGTTCAGTTGCATGGTAGAATTTTTTATCTGTATTTTTCGTTTGGACGTGTATTTTTCGACACAGGCATGCATTTTTCATCAGTGCACGTATTTTTTTATTCGGGCGCGCATTTTTCTGTACGGCGCGCATTTTTCCCATTTTTAAGCCCGAACGCACATTTTTCGCCCAATCGTGAATTTTTCGTCTGGGCGCATATTTTTCGGCCCAGCGTGCATTTTTCGCCCAGAAGTGCAATTTTTGTCAAGGCGCGCAATTTTGGCCCGCACGCGCACTTTTTGTTTGGGCGGGCATTTTTCGCTCAGGTGCGATTTTTTCACCTTGATTTGGTTTTTTTTGCTCGAGCGCAATTTTTCGCTCGGGAGTGAAATTTTCAGTCGAGCATGATTTTTTGCAGACGTGAATTTTTTTTCGCCCAAACTTATTATTTCGGTTATGCGTGATTTTATCGCTCAGGCGTGAATTTATAGTCAGGGCGCGAATTTCTCGTCCTGTCGCGAATTTTTTCGCCACGGGACAAATATTTCACCTTGGCGATAATTTTTGTCTCGGGCACGAATTTTTATTCCGGGCGGGATATTTTCGCCCGGACGCGAAAAAATACGTTCGGACGAAAAAAATTCGGGCCCGGGCAAAAAAAAATGCGCTCGAACGGAAAATTACCACCGGGGTGAAAAAATCACGCTCGTGCAAAAAAAACGTTCACGGGCGAAAATAATGCGCCTTAGCGAAAAAAAGCCCCAGAGCGAAAAAAATGCGTCCGAGCGAAAAAACGCGACCGGGCAAAAAATCGTGCCCGGGAGAAAAAATCTCGATCGGGTGAAAAAATCGCTGCCGCGGTAAAAAATTGCGGTCGGGGTAAAACATTGCGGTTTGGCGAAAAATTCAGGCCCAGGTGAAAAAATCGCGTTCAGGTGAAAAAAACACGCACGGGCGAATAATTCACACCCGAGCAAAAAATTCACGCACGGCCAAAATAATTCGCTTGGGCAAAACATTCTTGCCCGGGCGTAAAAACCCTTGGGCAAAAAAATCGGTACCAAGCGAAAAAAATCGCACCCCAATGAAAAATGTGTGGCCGGAGGAAAAATGTGTGCTCGGCCGAAAATTTTCCGCCCGAGCGAAAAAATGCTCGCTAGGGCGGAAAAATGCTCGTCCGATCGAATAACGCGCACCCGGGCGAAATCTTCGCGTCAGGGCGGAAAAATATACGCTCTGTCAAAAAATTTGCACTTGGGCAAAAGATGCACTCCCAAAAATCTTTCTTCTATAATCAATTTGTATAATTGAAATGAATTCCATTTCCGCGATATTTTTATCACCGTTGAACGCTATAATTGGAATTGTCAATTGAATTATAATTCCAACGCTCAAACTCCGAGATTACAAACGGACCCTAAAATTTAGGGTCATGTTATATGCAGGCTATTTTTGACTCTATGAAGTCCAAGGATAAATGCAGGTCAAACTAAAAAACATAGAAATTGATGAACCCGTTCAAAAATTAACCTGCATATAATCATTTTTAAATATACAGCCTGCGCATAGCCACAGTACGACCTGCATATAGTTATTACCAAAATTTATTATGCATTTAGTTAAATCATATGATATTTTCGGGATTGTTGCCCAAACAATAAATTAGAACAATTCACTAAACAAAATGGAGTGTGTTTTGAGATACAAAAAAAGTACAATTGACCCAAACCATCTCCTGGCATTAAACTAACATCAACAAAAATGTGGCTTGAATCATGTAGTAGCGTTGGTGCAAAATTTGTCAAATAATTCTTTCACACTAAACAACTGTTTGGGGAGTTTGGTGAAGGGATTATAGACTGCAACCGACCGATTACTTTGTCATTCGGGTTCGGCATGACGAAGGAAAACACAGAAAAGAGGGTGTCGCTGACAGCGGCGAACACCAGACTGACCCGCAGCGGCGAATGCCTTTTTTCGGCGGTTTTTTTTATTAGGAGAAAAAGACTTACAAAGAGGAGATGCGGGTACCCAAAGGGAATGCACAAATACAAGAATTAGAAGAGAAGAAGGCTGAGAGACTTTGTGTTCTAACCTACAATAGGATAGGTTCTGGGCTAAGTCCGTTGTCCTCATTCGAGCACCCATGGTCCCTATTTAAACTTATGATAGGCTGCATGCTCAGACGGTTACATGAAAAGTCAGGTGTTTAATGCTATATTAAACACGACATTAAATGCACTCCCGTCCGAGATACACAAAGAGTCGGGTGACGAAGGGTTGAGAGAAGAGATCATCCGTGACCACCATGACACTGAAACCAAGCACTGTCCCAAACAGAGCCTAACATAGCCTCGTACACTTAATGTAAATCTCAAGACTCTTCACCTCCAACTAAGGGAGAAGAAACACATAATCACACAACATATAAAATTATGCAATATATTCATGTTTAAAATTTCTACACCCATAAACGATGGCAGATGAACGTCATGAAGATTAGGGGGTTACAATGTGAAACAGTATAAATTTATGCAACTAATCTCGCAGATCATTTTATTTGCGACATGCCACCTCCGGTCGTCGCCGACGTCTTGCCGGCTAGCTTGCTCGGGCCACCCGGATTGATCGGATCGCCTGGGGGACATGGTCATCATTTTCCAAAAATTAGTAATTCATGTGATTGAAATCGTGCTTTCGTATTCGCCCGTTCAGCATCCAGAAGGGAGCAATTATAAGTGCGTCTACCGAAAAACAATAAAAAAACTTCTAGACCTTCATTTTCAAGGAGAGAAGAAAAGGAAGAGAGTAAAGAGCTCTGAGATTTTCTGGCGAAAACTTGGCAGTCTAATTGCTTTCCTGCTCAATGTGTGCTCCACGTGCAATAATTCTGCTCCAGAGATTGCTCCCGCGAGCGTTACTAAAGACTTAGCTTTTTCTTAAGAAGTTGTGAAGGAGCGGTGCATGGTCTGTCACTCTCCTAAAGTTCAAATCCTGTGAATGACTAAAACTAGTGGATTTTGCCAGAATTAGGGTTTGACTCTGTGGTTTTTCACTTTTCGAGTTTTTCCACGCAAAATGTCTTAATGTTCTCCTGTTGATACTCTTTTTGACTGTTTGCGCGTTTGACTTACTATACTCTCGAGCATATTCTTAGTCCAATGAAAGAGAACCGGAACAAATAGACTGATATATGAATTTAATCCTTTCCTGGTTCTACTATTAGTTTAATGCCATATATCACTTTATCCCTGACTTTGTTTTTTTCTTTAATTTTAATGAGAGGATTTGATGAGAATCCAATCATTTTCCCGAACAAAACATCCTCCTCTGTTTGGTTTCATTCGGGCATATTATTAGTCCAATAGATTAAATATTCCTTGAAATATATATATATAATATATATATATATATTATATATATATATTATAGTATATATATATATATATATATATATATATATATATATATATATATATATATATATATATAAAATAGTATCTTCGAACGGGCTCCGTCCGTTCTCGATGCATCGCTGCGGGCTTCGCCCGCAATCAAGCGGGTTTCGCCCGCTTGAGCCCCCGGCAGGGTTCGCCCTCCCCCCGCATCTTCGAACGGGCTCCGCCCGTTCTCGATGCGTCGCTGCGGGCTTCGCTCGCGATCAAGCGAGCTTCTCCGCTTGAACCCCCGGCGGAATTTGCCCGCTTGACCCCCGGCGGGCTTCGCCCGCGGCCCAGCTTTTAATAAAAAATTTAATAGAAATTTTTATTAAATTTTAATAAAATTTTATTAAATTTATAAAATTTAATAATTTTATAAATTATAAATAAATTTAATACCCTGGCGGGCTCACCCACGGTCCAGCTTTTAATAAAAATTTTAATAGAAATTTTTTTATTAAATTTTAATAAAATTTTATTAAATTTATAAAATTTAATAATTATATAAATTATAAATAAATTTAATAAATTATTTAATAATTTTATAAATTATAAAATAAATTTAATAAATTATATAATTAAAAGAAAATGAAAAAAAAACAAAATCCCCCCCCCCCCCGCGTCGGCCTGCTCACGCAGGCCAATCTTCTCGGCCGCCGGCGGCTGAGCCGCCGGCGGTCTGCCCGGCGCCCACCGTCGGGTTCGCCGGCGGTGTCCCTGCCCGTGAGCTCCAAAACTGGAGTTCACGGGCAGGGCCACTGCCGGCGGTGGCCCTGCCCGCTCGCCGCCGGACAACCCCGGGCGGGTTCGTCGAAGGCGGGCGAACCCGCCGGTGGGCGTCGGGCAGGCCGGCGGCGGCGGCGGGGGTGAGGCCGTGAGGTCGCGGGACTCCGAATGGGTATCGGGTTTTCCTCCATTGTGAATAGTGCAAGCTTAGGTGATTTGGTTATTTGCAGACCTCCTGCTTTGAATCCAACGACCCGTGTTTGATGGAGCTTGATCGGACGGTTTAGATGAATTTTAT
This sequence comes from Platanthera guangdongensis, assembly GCA_039583875.1. Classification (NCBI taxonomy): domain Eukaryota; kingdom Viridiplantae; phylum Streptophyta; class Magnoliopsida; order Asparagales; family Orchidaceae; genus Platanthera; species Platanthera guangdongensis. Next base: position 161,086,216 of record CM077165.1, on the reverse strand, counting down.
GGTGTGATCCAAATATGTATATTGTATTATATAATAAAGATATATATATATATATCTTTATCATATAAAACAATAGACATATCTTAAAACACACCATGAAATAGATCTGGACCGTCCGATCAAGCTCCATCAAATACGGGCCGTTGGATTCAAAACACAAGGACTGCCAATAACCAAATCCTTCTTTCAAGCACTGTTCACTTTCAGAATTCCCCCGATACCATCCCGCGCCTCTCTCCCCCTCACGGCGTCACCCCCGCCGCCGCCGGCAGAGCCGCCGCCGGCGGCCTGCCCGGACAACCCCGGCGGGTTCGCCGGAGGCCGGCGAACCCGCCGGTGGGCGCCGGGCAGGCCGCCGGCGGCTCCGCCGGCGGCGGGGCGGCGGTGAGCCCGTGAGGGGGCGGGAGCGCACCAGGGATTGGGTTTTTTTTTTTCTTTTTTTTATTTAATAATTAATTTAATAATTAAAATGATTTTAAATAAAATAATTAATATTTTTAAAATTAATAAAATAATTAAAATGCTTTTAAATACTTTTTATAATTAGGCTTCTCTGGCGGGGGGCGGGCGAAGCCCGCCGGGGGGTCAAGCGGGCGAAGCCCGCTTGATTGCGGGCGAAGCCCGCAGCGACGCATCGAGAACGGGCTTCGACGGACGAAGCCCCCGGCCGGGGGGTCAAGCGGGCGAAGCCCGCTTCATTGCGGGCGAAGCCCGCAACGACGCATCGAGAACGGGCTTCGGGCGGGCGAAGCCCGATTGATTGCGGGCGAAGCCCGCAGCGACGCATCGAGAACGGGCGAAGCCCGTTCGAAGATGCTAGTATATATATATATATATATATATATATATATATATATAAGCTCTAGTTTTTTAAGGCTAAAAAAATTTGAGCTTTTTCTCCCACAATATATGCCACAATTATGCAAATAATATATGCATTTTTTAATCAAGAACGAGATCTAAAACTTTCATGTTGAACATTCTTTCAAAATATGCACGGTTTGGCCAGAATCTCGTCGGAAAGATTGTTGGCTTGAAATGAATATAATACTAAATTTCAAAATTCGAGTCATCAACCTTTCGGGCCAGATTCCGGCTAAACCGTGTAAATTTTGGAAAAAAGTTCAACATGAAAGTTGAAGATTTTGTTCTTGGCTACAAAATGCATATATTATTTGTCTAATTCCAACATGTATTATGAGAGAATCAACTCAAACTTTTTAAACTTAAAAATGCTTGAACTTATATATTACAAACACACACGCACACACACATTGAAGATATATATCAATATACATATCTTCAAAGTCACACCATCGATTTAATATTAGTCATCTGATTATCTCAACTTCATGTCATAGCCGTCCGATATTTAATGGTCAATAGAGAATATTCATAGGTCACTTATCCCTATATGCTGTGAGTAGGAGGGGGAAGAGAGAAGAGAGAGCGGAGTGTGGCCAGAATGGGGAAGAGAGCTGAAAGGCTAGAGATGGGTAATTATGAGGGGAGAGAGAGAGAGAAAGAGAGATGATATTATATAGATTTTATATAGATAAAATGGTGGGGGGGGGGGGGCGTCGGGTTCCTCTCTGGTATGAGGGGGAAAAAAAGGAGGGAGGGGGAAGAGAAAGAAAAAGAGGGTGAGGAAAAGAAAGGGGGATGAGGAGAAAGAGAGAAGAGGAAAAGGAAGAAAAAATGGAGGAAGAGAGGAAGAAAGAGAGAAGAAAAAAAGGGGGAGAGAGAGACGTAGCAATAGTAGGCTAAAATTAAAACACAAAAATTTGAGAGGTTAATTATAGTGAAAACTTGTCATTCTCATACACATAAATACAGAAATTAAGCATGACAAATTAAAATTTAAATAAAAAATCTAAGAGGTTAATCGTAGGCTGAAATTTAAACACAGAAATCTGAGAGATTATTTATAGTGAAAACTCGTCAATCTCATACACATAGATACAAAAATATTCATAGAAAATATAAAACATATGCAGACATTAATACACAAACAACCCTGCATATGGAGGAATTTTTTCAATCAGATGTACACACATCCACGGTCCTCATCATCCATACACATACACACTCCTCATTTCATACAAATGCATAAAAATAGATATCTTTCATACAAATACACACTCATTTCTATCTTATCCGAACATCCATACACAATAAACACTTGCAAATATAGCAATGTCCGATCACAATTAAATTTTCTCGCCATTATTTGGTGAAACATTGAAAAGTTTTTCAACATTCTCAAAATCATTCTTTTCAATTGCACCGAATGCATCAAATCACAACTCAACATTCAAGAAAGCAGTCACCTCAGTATTTTTCAATTGTAATATGATGCTACACTTACACATAAACTCCATATTTCATACATACACATAAAAAATAGAAAATCATTCATACACATACACTCCTCATTTCAATCCTGTCCTATCATTCAAACACAATAAAAAAGATTCGGGTGGCAGCATGAAGAAGAATAGTAGTGACCAAATAAATGAATTCCTTTAAAATTTGTAATTATGCTAAACACAATGTACGTCAACATGATTGTAAGAAGTTGTAATTATGTTTAAAAAGTAAAAAAATTAAATCCTATGGAAATGAGGAGTCCATATAGAATTCAACCATATTAAATATTGTCATTTCACAAACGAACCCCTCAATGCAGAAAGTCTATTTTGACTTAAAACTCAATCCATACGAACTCATACAGATGGACTCTAATTCCTTAAAAACATATGCAATCCATTTGAGGATGCCAGCATAAAGACTGCTTGAAGGCTAAAATCCGAAATCCGAAAATTGAAAACAACTATAGGCTAATAATACATTACATATTTTTTAAAAAAGAAATACAAAATTTTCACTTAATAGCATATTTCAATTTGCAGTAATATTGAGCGATCATTCAACCAATACACACAGACATTCCATGAATACACATGCATTCAATCACTTTTTATTCTTCATAAAATTCTCAATATAAACTGTAATCTTACCTTCTGATTCTAACCTTAAACATGACATAAAACACAAGCTAGAACAATAAAATTCAACTTATGTTTAACGCTTAAAAATTTAAAGATTCTGCAAGAAAAAACATTCAAAAGAAGGATCTATTGGACAGAGCACAACCCATCTCCTCAACAAATTAGAAACCTCCACAACTCTGGCGACCTCCATCCCCCGCTTCGCCTCTACCGACACTCGCTTCTCCTCCGCTTTCCAGTGAGTCCTCGGGACTTCGTTCTACATCTTCTCCATCATCGTAGTCCTCTCCTCTAGCTTCCTCTTTAACACCACCAAAACTCATCAATTCAAGCTCCAACGATCAGTACAAAATTGGCAATCTTCTTGAACAAAGTAGTCCCCTCTCCACCAGCTCGCTCTTCCAGTCGTTGATGATCACATGCTCCCCCGTGAAGCGTTAGGATTCAAAGTCACTTGAGATTTTGCTGCTTTGACAAACATTAGGTACCCCAGGACTACCATCAGCCCACAATTTATGGTGGTGATGACGAAACATATCAGTAAAACCTGTAATGAGGAAGATTATGAAATTATGCACTGAAATTACAAAGGAAATATATTGAAATTGCAGCAGCCATTTTTCACTTACACAAGAGAACGTGGTTTTGTCTGTCATTGAGTAATATATGGTAGGGTAGACTGTATGACCACTGTAACAAAAACCAAACAAGCTCAAAGACACTCCCGCCATTCAAAAGCATCAATCTATCATCTTTTGCTCACATTTCTTTCATTTCCTGGATTAGATATAGGTTTAGAAAATATTTAAGCACTTAAGCAATCTGAGTTACTTACCTGTGTCATATCAGTTGAGTAACATATCAATTGAGTACTTTAATTTATGAGTACTTCATGTCATGGTTGTATTAGATGTGATGAATATCATTTCATTTGTAAATTTTCTTTTTGTTGTATTTGAACTTGAAATTGCAACGCAAAATAAACAATCCACCATCGGGTTATTTTTGGTTTAACAAGAAAAAATAAAATCACTATTCTACTGCAGGATCAACACAATCAAGAAGGTAATGTATCCTTCACATTCTCATTATTCTCCAAAAACCATCTAAAACATCTTAGAGTTCCAGTATAGCATCTCCACAATGGAGTATGAACAATGATTCATCATCAACATAACAAACGCACAAGTATTTTTAAAACATATACAACATAACAAGGAACAAACCAGGTAGGTCTTCCCTAAGAATGCTCCATTCTTGTTGCACCCTCTTCAGCCAAGTACTTCTAACCAAAAAACTACCCAAAAGAAATTCACATGTTTGCTGAGATAGAAGGAAATATTATGAAGAGTAAGAAGCTTGCCTGGGATTGTGTGACATCCTTGTTGATAATATTTGTAAAATGATGATCAAAATAGTAAATCACACAATCAAACTGCTCTAATCGCTCTGATTTCCTGCATCCTGCATACGACGGACAAGCAACTTAATAGCACACATATTTAGAACTACATTAAGAAGATCAAGTGTGGTGAAAATGTTGATACAATTGGTTAAGTATATTGCCTATTATAGCATGGACAAAAGTCTTCTTTCTCATAAATTCAACAAATATAATGCAAAGCAAAGTGAAGCTTTCTAACATTTGCGCCCATAAGTGTTGAAAACGGAACCACATCAAGTTTGGTTGTTGCTTCTAAAGCAATACCAACATGGCTGACCATTTGAAATGTATACAACACCTACAAAAATTTCATATAGTACCCGGGCTCCCCGATCGTTCTTAATATAGTTTGTGAACTGCTTGAGTCTAGAGTAAATATTTTGCTCAAGCAAAATTATAAGCTTCAGTTTGAAAAATTTTCAATTTTAACATTCTTATTTCACAATCTATATTATAAGCAACAAAAATTGAAATCATATTATAAGCTTCGGTTTAAATATTTTTACTAACAAACATTCAGCAAAACACGATGAAACATGGAGCAAACAAAGTTATAAGATCTTTTATTCAAACAAAGTTATTTGACAATCTGTATTATAAGCAACAAAAATTGAAATCACATTATAAGAACTGTCATTTCAGAATTCGGGGTTCGCCCGCCCCCAAATTCCGAAATACAACATTGTCAGCGCGTAGATTTTCAATTCTCCACAAAAATGAAGAATATGTAATCATATTGAAGAGAGTAACATAATTTTGAATGTGTATTTGCAAACATGTGGATGAAAGCACCTTTTTCTTTAAGATCAACACAAATTTCATTAAACAATTTGGGCATGGTTGATCGCATTCAGGAGAAGTAGCATAAGGTGAACTATACAAGAGCATTAATGTTGTTGTTGTTGTTTTGCATCAATTTCTAGTGGTGCACATAAGAAGATGAACTCGCAAATAAAAGGAACCAAAGAAATTGAAACTACGTTTGTTCTCATAGACCCCTTATTTTAGTGAAAGCATTTCGTCTTCCTCCAAATTGCTAGGTTTAGCGAGGTGAAGATAGGAATGAAGAAAATGAGGGCTTAACAATACCTGGTTGTGAAGTTGTTCAAGGCTTCAAGGTTGAAAAAAAACTTTTGATCCAGGAGATTAAAAAAATTATTGGATATATCGGCTAAACTTTTGGCCCGAACTGTCATGCCTCATCAAATCCATCAGTAATTAGCAACTCTATTTTTAACTGAATCAATATGTGTCCATATATTTTAACTGATTTATTTGGATAAATAGTGCTACAAATTAAAACATCTATTCAATTCCTACAAGCTTGATCTAAGGTGACTAGAACTCTACATGGCTAGCTCTTGATCCACAGAGTTGAGCAAAAAACCCAGTACCTCTCAGGAAGCAAGCTTGGCCATCTCCCTCTTGAGCATGCTAGCCCTGACTTGCTGAAAACCATGAAAGCAGAGGCAAGAGAGTTAAATGAAGCAAAGAAGAGCCAATAAATGAAGAATCAGTGAGATTTTTTCTCTGCTGCAGAACCTCCCAAAATTGCTACAAATCTCACTCCATGAGACCTCTTTGTCTCCCTCATGGGCCAAATACAGAAGCTCTGTTGTTGCCAAACTGAATGTCACCATTAGATAAATTACAAGTTGTCAATATATAATAACTTTGGCAGGGCATGACAGAACATCATCAAAATGAGTTTGCAAGACACCATGAAGATGAAATTCATGCCAATGAGCAAATTAAAATGAGAAATAATTACGACAGAGCTGCAAATGAGTTTGCTTAAACAAAAAATATCATGGAACCGGGAGAAGATGCATTTTCACAGGTACATTAGATATGCACCATGACAATAGATAGAAGGCCTCGGAAAGGTAATTTTTGTTTACATCAACATTACTCTCAATCCTCCAAAAACCACTTAGTTTAAATAGTTTTTATACTTAGAATTGATACCATGATATTGAGAAGAGTTGTGGTAAAATAAAATTATCACAGGTTAAACATAGTTGATAACATTTGAAAACAATGAATTTTTTATGCAAGTTCTTTGTTCTTTTAATGGATGGGACTAATATGAATCAACATACCACTGCTCTGCCGGGTCCATCAGAGATTTAAGCACTCGGGGTCATTGTCCCTTCAAGATTTCTGGGTTTATTGCAACCAAAATTCACCAAAATCGGGGTATTTTCTCCCATCCTCTCACACCTCAAAGCTATCTGACAACAAAAATAGCAAAAAACCAACAACTAGTATCAGATTGTCATCTTCGTATGGAGATTGCGATTGTCCAAGAATAATCACATTAAAGTAGCACATATTCTCTTCTGATGGAGACGCACTGATCCCCGGAGCTACACACACAAACGAACAAAAAAATAAAAGAAAAAAACATAGATAAATCAACACAATGACGATAGATAAAACCTCTAAAACCATCAATTTTCGCTAAATTTTCTACAAAAATCATAAAACGGCGAACTCCAATCTGCAAACCAAGCTAAACAATGGTCTCAGAGCTAAGGGAAGAACAGTTACCTAGTCCCTAGGTTCTCCTTCAGTCAGGACCCAAAGTGCTCAATTCGGTTTGGTTTCGGTCCGGTTCTCAAATCTTTTATTATTTTTGCACACCCCACACCCAATTGTGTGAAGAACATAATGGCTGAATATATGAAATGAATGTGAATATTCTGCTTTAAGCTATTTCCTTTATTGTTGGAGGATTTCCTTATAATGACTGAAGGGTATATTCAACAGTAATTTCATTCCTTATAACAAGAGTGTCTTCTATACAAAAAAAACTCACTCTCTCCTACTTCATTTCTACCAGCATTTAAACACACATGGAGAAGAAGAAAAGGAATAAATCCTAAGATGAATTCACCAATTAAACTAAGAACAAAAGGAGAATATGAGATTCAAAAAAATGATAGAAAAGATAGAATCAGAAGGCTGAAATGAAACAACATCAGCAACGATTCTAATGCAATCAGGAAGAGTTCTCACAGGCAGCTGAGATTCTAAGCTGGGGAGGCCGGCTGGTTTCGCCGTTCTGACGCCAAAATGTGTGCTGCCACCGCACCTCAAAGCCTGTATGTTCGGGCAGTCGTCACCTGAGTTGAGGAAGTGATTGAACCAGGCAAGAAGAATATCTTGCTGAATGGCCAATGGAAGCGTTTGTATCGTGTTGTTGAGGCAATCCTCGATCAGGCGGCGGTCAAGCCCTTTGTAGGCTCGCCGCATCCACCCAAAATCCTCATAGAATGGCTGCAACCATGTTTGCAGTAGCATACACCTCACCTCCTTTGACGCCAAAATCTGACCCTTACCCATGCCGACGAACAGCCTCGTTGTAATCCTGCTAACCTCGTATCGGTGGACGATGGTTACTTGTGGGTGGATGTCGGCGAGCTCTACCTCCGTCGCCCATGTTCGCAGGAACTCGTCGGTGATCTGCTTGTCAATCATGATGTCCATTAACCAATGGAGGTTATCGTCCTGCGTGGTGATCTGGGCAGCTTCGGCCAAGTTAGACGAGGCGACGCGGAGGAAATGCAACCTGAGAAGGCTCAGGCAACCTTCACAGGCGGAGTAGAGAGACTGTTTGCTCAGATCGACGGTGTTGCTTCTCTTGTCGTTGTTCTCCCGGAGCATCTTGGAGACGAGATCAAGTGGAAAGGGGGATCTTCGGCGTCGTGGAGGCGATGCCCTGGTTTGGAGATCATTGGTGGCATCCTGGTTCCGGCGAGGCCAAGTGGAAAGGGGGATCTTCGCCATTCAGAGGCGATGCCCGAGCAGAGAGTGGAAATGTCGATCGGGAGGGATGGAGGAAATGAAATTTGTTTTTCTTCCTCCACTTGCTCCGCCATTTTGGAAGGAAGTATCGGGAGGTAGAAGTGCGAGGAAGAAATGTGCGTGCCCTACCGTGAGAGGCACAATTTGTCGCGATTTTGAAACTTGGAGGACGGGAGCTGTGGAACTTTTAAGCATCTTGAAGCTCTGTGGTTTGGAGATGGTTAAGCGGAAAACGAAAGAGCGAGGTGGTGGCGAGATGTTGAAAAACAAAGTGATGAGGCAGTAAGGGGCGCGAAGAAGAAGCGGTGGGAGGGTATTTCTGGAAGAGCCAATCTTCAGTCCGATTCAGTCGGACTGAAGTAATGGCCCGACCGGGGGGGGGGGGGGGGGGGGGGGGGGCATGTGCTGCAAGTATTCTCCTCAATTAATGTCTATTCAGTATTCACATATATTTGATCTGCGGATAAACGTTTATGATTTGTGGATAACAATTGTTTTCAGCATATATATATATATATATATATATTTATAATCCAGTTTTGAAATCCATGTACATGTAAACACATTCGAGCCATTCAATATAATCCAAAAAATAGATCACAACCGTCCAAACTACAGGAATTTGAAATGCCATATACTTCTAAAAACCGGACTCCAAATACCGGATTCCAAATCCTTTAGTTTTGCCTCGACTGCCACCCACTGTTTACCCTGCTATACACTTTACACTTTACAGCCGGATTTCAATCAAGCGCCTTTCTCTGTCCTCCCCTACTGCGGACCGCTGGCGGAAAGCTTCCCCGAACTTGCTCCTCCACGGCGACATACCGCTTCCACGGCAACCTTCCAGTTCTCCTGTCTCTCTGCTGCGAGAGTCCATACCGTCGACTGCCACCCGCTATCCATCACGCCTCCTCCATGCCAGAGCCCTTCACCTCGATCTCCCTCTCTAAATCGATCGGGAACTCCAAGGTCGCTCTCCCTCTTTAAAATCTTCCCC